>JAXGGA010000136.1:247500-318507 GCA_038373865.1 Uloborus plumipes
ACCAAGGCGGATTAACTTCAAAACCCTTGACTTTGGTTTTAAGTTTCTTACGAATATGTGATAGCAACATTAATTACATATAATAAGATATTTGAATTTATATTCAAAATTTTGTCATATGAGCGCCCAATGTGGATTGGTACAAAATGGGTGCGATTTTCTGTACTTCAAAGTCAGACTAAAGTAAGTCCTATTATCACTAAGAAAGCGTAAAAACACAATGCTTCATACAACGGTTAAGACTCGCACTCTCCTAGCAATGGCGAATATTTATAAAAAAATTTTTAAACAGCAATTCGTTTTGATGGCTCCACGCTGAGTAGGATTTTACGTACAAAGCAGTAATAATCGGAAGGCACAAATTGTTACGAGTAACTGCTTTATGCGGTTCTAAAATTAATTAAATATTCAAAATAAAAGTGGTTAATCCATTCTTTTTTTTATTTGATATAGATTCAAAAGATGGCACTAATCAGGTCGCTACTTACGGCAAGAGGCTGACTCCATTAGTAGAAACAGACGAAGTGAGTCAAATGTATGACGAAGACGACGAAGAATCTCCACCAATGGACAAAGACGAGTGCCAAGTTATTAGTAACATTACTGTATCCAGTTTTGAGAATGTGGGGCCCTGCGCATTCCGAGAAACAGAGTTTAACAACCCCCACATGCAAACAGACAAAACCTCGCTGCCTTTGTTCAAAGTGAATGGTTCTGCTGTGGCAGACAAGGCGAGTTTTAACAATTCAATAGCCGGATGTGCCATAAGTCAATGCAATACGAAGAAAAATCTCTTGCAGATTGTGAAGCCTCAGAAAAATAAGAAAAAGAAAAGGGAGAAAAACGCTGCCAGGCGGGAGAGAAAAGCAACAAAAACTTTAGCTATTGTTTTAGGTAAGTCTTTGCTGTATCCATTTGCATGGATGTTATATGTTTACAGTCACAGGGTTAATCTGAATACTTGGCTGATTTTTTACGGGATGATGGAAAACATTTAACGAGAAAAAACAGTGTAGCTATACAGGGTGAGTCGGAATTCATCATTAATATTTAGTGGGGAGGTAGGGAATAAAAAAATGGGGATAGTTAACACAGGAAAGCACGGGTGCAGACGAACACATGGTGGTTAGGGCGGATCGAAAAAATCGAAATTTCCCGAATCGTTTAGCGGTAGTGCCGAAAAGTTGTATACTGCCATCACTAAGATTTGTGGGAAATCTTAAAGTTTTTGGTCAATATCTTCATCCGCCTCAAAGGACCTAAAGTTCCGAAAATTGGACAAAAAATGACTAAATTACAAAAAATAATAAATAATACGAGATACAGTTTATAAGTTAGGGGTAGAGCTTAAAAGTTGCTCAATGGAAACAACTTGAATCATGAAAAAAAATTAGAATTATAGGTTAATATCTTCTGCCGCCTCATCGGCATCAAATTTTGGGAATTTTGACGCATTTTGGAGCTTTTCTGTATAACTGTTTACTGCTTGCATAATGCAGAATGCAAAATATAAAATTAATTGAAATCACACTTACCTCATTTTATAAGATAATAAACTTTATTTTACCACTCAAAAATACAAATTTCAAATTATTATTGATTAAAATCATTTTTTGTCTCAAATGTTGGCATGAGTTTTCTGGATTCCAGTGTTGCTCTAATAAATCGATCTCTGTTCTGATACCCGACTGTTTTCCTTGAGGCCTCAGTGACTAATTTTACAATTCGCTCAACGGCTTGCGTGTGGGATGGAAATTAAAAAAAAACCCAGTTGTCCATTGACTTACTGTCTTGTATCATCTTCAGAAGATCTCGAGAATTTATGTCTCTGAGAACTGGAGGCGATATCACATTACACGCTTGCCAGTCAATGAGATCTATATAGTCGGTAGCTCCAAAGTTAACAGCAGGAATACAGAATTGTCGAACACTGTTTCCCTCTGAGCTAATTTTTCTTGCCTTTATAATTCGCCGAGCTGCAAGAGCTCTAATTTGGACTCTCTCATCTGTTAACATGGCTATAAGAAGATTTTCTGCAGCCGCAAAGTAAGCATTGCGAGAAATAACTGGATCGATTACGTCCCGATACTTCGTAGGCAAGTACCGAGAGGAGCTGATAAAATGTCACAGGTGTCCAGCTCCGTCTTTTATAGAATGGTAAATTTTAATTCGGAACCATGATGGTGCGTATACTCTTAAAATAAACACAACCAAAAATAGCCGCTCATTTAATGGGTTTGATGTGTAGATATATTACACTGAAGTGACAAAAGTCATGGGATAGCAATATGCAAATTTTCAGATGGCAGTAGCATCGCATAGAACAGGTATAAATGCGCAGTGCTTTTACAGAGCTTTTATTTCTGTTCAAGTTATTCATGTGAAGAGGTTTTAACGTGATGATGACCGCACGACGTGAATTAACAGACTTTGAACGCGGAATGTTAGTTGGAGCTAGACGCATGGGTCATGCCATTTCGGAAATCGTTAGAGAATTCAACATTCCCAGATCCACTGTGTCAAGAGTGTGCCGAGAGTATGAAATTTCAGGCATAACATCCCACCATGGACAGCGCAGTGGTCGACCGCCTGCACTTAAAGATCGAGACCGGCGACGTCTGCAAAGAGTCGTAAATTCTAACAGACAAGCAACACTGCGTCAAATCACCGTAGAAATCAATGTGGGACGTACAATGGACGTGTCTGCTAGAACTGTGCGGAGAAATTTGGATTTCTTGGGCTATTCCAGCAGAAGACCGACTCGAGTGCCTTTACTGACAGAACGACATCGCTTGCAGCGACTCTCGTGGGCACGTGAGCATATCGGTTGGTCCCTAGATGAATGGAAAACCGTGGACTGGTCCGATGAGTCACGATTTCAGCTGGTAAGAGCCGATGGTAGGGTTCGAGTGTGGCGCAGACCCCACGAAGCCATGGACCCAAACTGTCAGCAAGGCACTGTTCAAGCTGGTGGTGGCTCCGTAATGGTGTGGGCTGTTTTTTCATGGCATGGACTTGGTCCTCTAGTGCGACTGGACCGAACATTGACTGGAAATGCTTATGTGCAGCTACTTGGAGATCACTTGCAGCCATTCATGGACTTCATGTACCCAAACAACGATGGGATTTTTATGGATGACAATGCGCCATGTCACCGGGCCACAACTGTTCGCAATTGGTTTGAAGAAAATTCTGGACAATTCCAACGAATGATTTGGCCACCTAGATCGCCCGACATGAATCCCATTGAGCATTTATGGGACACCATCGAGAGGTCTGTTCGTGCCCAAAATCCTGCCCCATCAACGCTTTCACAATTATGGACGTCTATCGAGACAGCATGGCTCAATATTCCTGCAGAAGACTTCCAACGACTTGTTGAGTCCATGCCACGTCGAGTTGTTGCACTTCGCCGGGCAAAAGGAGGGCCGACACGATATTAAGAGGTATCCCATGACTTTTGTCACTTCAGTGTATAATCTCAGAATTGTATTGGCAGTTGTTAGCCATCGGGCCAAGTTTAACGTTCCCGATTAGCTAGAACTGAAGAACAAACGCCAGAACTAATGGCTGTGAAAATGTCTAACAGGTATTTCTAGTCTGAACTGAGAGTGGTGTGATAAATGCTTGGCAACTCACATTCAATACTATTAAAAGCAACTATTGGAAGCTTTTCACAATCTTTGAGGTTTCGTCCAATGTCTCTGAAGTAAGATGTAGGTCCAGTTGACTTGCCGTCTATGAACTCAAATAGATGTCGGAGTGGCAACTCATTAAAATGAAGCAAGCAGATAATCCATTGGCCTGGTTTTCGAAGTTTCAATTCAACCCGGCGAATTACACCATTAAATAAGCCTCTGTTCACTACAGTACCGTCACATCCAAGAACAACAAGGCTGCTAAAATCATCCAATAATGCAGTTGTTGCATATTCGAAAATGCTATTAGAAATGTCATGACTGGAACCACTTTTAGGTGTAACATGCCCCATGTACATAGAACCCGGCTCCGATACAATTGAGTAATGAGCTTCTACAAATGTTCTTTGGAACTTTTTGCCCTCAAGGGTTTCTGACATTAAAGTTTTGTCATGCCGATGCCGTCCATCGAAAGAAAGGCCAGATAATCTGTAACAATTTTCATTTGATTTTGAGGCCAAAGTTTTATAAATTCCAGATTTTTCCCTCAGTATTTTATTTCTGTCTGTGACTAGGCTCGTATCTAATTCCGATATTAATCCCAAATCTTGCATAACACTCGACGCAATAGCAGCCGTGGCTCTGTTCGATACACCATATCCTTGACTGACAAGAATAAACGCATTTGAGCTCGCCTTGTGGACGCGTTTTTGGTGTCCATCTTGTCTTCTTCCTCCGTCTCTACCTCCATGTCATCTTCTGCTTCATTTTCACTTGCATTTTTTACTAAGTAGCTTGAAGGAGAAGAAGATGCTTGTTTATCAGATCTATTAGTATTCTTTTGCATTTGGCGCTTCTGGAGCCGCTTTGTTTCTGGAACGACAATACGTCCAATGTACATTTTTCTTTCAGTTCTTTGGTCAATAAGAAGCGCCTGCTCTGTTGCAGGAACTTTCTTTTCTTTCGGACAGATACACTCTTTAAAGGTTGCGCATTGGTAGGCAGATATGTCGAATAGTTTTTTTTTTTTTTTTTTGCTTCTATTTTAAAGTTCTCCTATTTAAAGTTCCTATTTGTTTCATACGAAGAAAATAGGGATGTTTACATTTTTTGGCAGAACGCCAAAATTAGTTTGCTCTCATTGTGCAATATGCCAGCAGTAAACAGTTTTTCAGAAAAGCTCCAAAATGCGTCAAAATTTCCAAAGTTTGATGCGGATGAGGCGGCAGAAGATATTAACCTATAATTCCAATTTTTTTTATGCTTAAAGTTGCTTCCATTGAGCAACTTTTAAGCTTTACCCCTAACTTATAAACTGTATCTGGTATTATTTATTATTTTTTGTAATTTAGTTATTTTTTGTCCAATTTTCAGAACTAGGTCCTTTGAGGCGGATGAAGATATTGACCAAAAACTTTAAGATTTCTCACCCATCTAAGTGATGGCAGTACACAACTTTTCTGCACTACCGCTAAACGATTCGGGAAATTTCGATTTTTTCGATCCGCCCTAATGGTGGTGTAGAGGACGCTGTGAGTACACAACTCTCAAACACAAGCACTGCTGTTTGACACGTGCAGTCAATCATTATTCAGGAAGATGAATTTGTAGGAGTTACATACATTAAAGAGCCAAAACATTATGACCACCCCTACATTTTGCAGTGAACTTGCCTGGAAGACGTTTATGGCACGTGATCAGCTTTAAGTGATATTTAAATGCTGTTGGAAATTCTGAAGAATCATTCTTTCACTTACTACAGTGTGTGACGTGAAAGGCTGCGGATCTAAAAGACATTGAAAGAGGGCAGATTGTAATGTCCCGAAGGCTCGAAACAAGTATTTCCGAAACTGCAAGACTGGCGGGTTGTTCACGATCTACAGTTAATAGTACTTATCCAAAGTGGATGAATGACGGTGAAACCAGCAGTAGACGACATGGTGTTGGACGTCCCAACGTAATCAATGAAAAAGGTCGTCGGAGACTGTCTCGGTTGGTGAAGCAAAACCGGAGCCAGACAGTGGCTCAGCTGACTGCCCAATACAATGCACGGCCAAGTAGAATGGTATCGGAGAACACTGTTCAGCGGACACTGTTGGATATGGAGCTACGTAGCAAACGTCCTACTCGTGTGCCTTTACTGACCATTTCATTTCATTTCACACCTCATTTCACACTCCAGGGTCCCCCGTACCGACCACAGCTTCGTGGTTTAACTGGGATGTAGCCCTGAAGAGCGCTCTGATCTTAATTTTGAACCAGAGGTCGAGCAAACCCTAGGCCCAGCACCCCCAGAGGTATCGTTTCACTTGGAGGATTTTGTGGCCACGACATTTTTAATGCCTCCCAACCACCATTAATCAAGACGGTGGATCTTTGATCGGCTGAGATCGAACCCGGGTCCGTCCGGACACGAGTCCGATGCCTTACCGATCGGGCCACCACGGTCCTCTTTGCTGACCAAGCGTCATCGCCAACTAAGGCTGCGCTGGGCTCGGGAACCTCCAGACTGGTCCATGGAACAGTGGGAGATAGTTGCCTGGTCAGATGAATCACGGTCTACCATTCATCACGCCGCGACGGCTGTGTCAGAATACACCCTATTTCAGGCGAACATTTGCTCCCTCAATGTACAGTAGGTCGTACATAGGCCGGTGGTGGCGGTATTATGCTTTGGGGGACGTTCTCTTGGGCGTCTCTGGGACCTGTGGTTGTGGTCGAGCAGACCATGAATGCTACAGGGTATCTGAATATCGTTGCTGACCAATTACACCCTTACATGGCCTCTGTTTTTCCAACTGGAAATGAAATTTTCCAACAGGACAACGCCCCATGTCACAAGGCTCAAATTGTGTTGGAGTGGTTCGAAGAACATGCTGCTGAATTCCAGTTAATGTCCTAGCCTCCTAACTGACCGTATCTGAATTTGATAGAAAACATTTGGGATGACATGGGACGGCAGCTCAGATCTCAGATGCCACCAATTCGCAATGTTTCAACTTTGCGTGACCGTCGCTTAAACATCTGGTACAATGTGTCTCCGGCCATCTACTAAAGATTTGTAGCATCCATGCCAAGGCTGGTTTCAGCTGTGTTGCGGGCTAAAGCTGGGCTAACTCGTTATTCAGAGGTGGTCATAATCTTTCGGCTCTTGAGTGTAAGTGGAATAAACTAACAGATATGCATGGTATCGTGCGGTGCGGCAGGATAAAGATGTGGAATATGCATGTCATTTTTTATAACACAACTAAAAAATCTTGTCTATTTTAATTTAGTGCACTTTTTCTTGGATACGTGCATTATTAAAAAATACTCTTCTTAGGTTATAAATATAAAGAGGTTTGTACTTACATACAAAGTTTTGCAGACGATGAAAACTTTATTTATTTATTTATTTATTTATTTATTTATTTTTTGTGTGTGTTTGCTTGCTGCCTTGTTCCTAAGCCAGTTGTGTTGCTAGAATGACAAAAATATTTTTATCCTACTTCTATCAATATTAATTTTCTAAAAAACAATTTAACTGACAAAAATGCCCAACCGGGTATTTATGAAGAATTTCTTTGTGTGATTAGGAAGTTGTGACCCGAATCACAACGCTGTTCCAATGCACTGTTTAACGAACCTGAAAACAGGACAGTCAGTTATATTGTTTTACGTTTTGTCATTTTATTAAATATGAATAATTTAACTGTTGCAGATACTGATAAATTCACTATAAATATGAAAAAATGTGCCTGAAAATGGAGATACTGTCTGTTTGCGTATTGTGCGCCTGGGAGCCACGGACGCTTCCATCTGAAAAAGGGGAGATAGATTTAGGATGCGCACTACCCGAGGCCTTCAGTTTTTGTTGGCTTACTACTTCCTCGTTGCTTTCCCCCCCTATTTCGAAAAAGTCTGAAGAGACTTGGCGCGTGCGCGCAGATGCGGCGGAGGTCGCACAAAAAAAAAAAAAAAAAAAAAAAAAAAAAAAAAAAAAAAAAAAAAAACACAGTAATTTTACTTACTTCAAATGGTTAGCGGGAATTCAGCGACTTTAAATCGGCATTCCAAAATAGCTTCCAAATTGTAAAATTAGATTTGTTGTGTGCTACAATTTGCTGTGTACACTTTTAGAAACTTTTCCCCTAAAATAATGAGTAGGAAACTAATTTAATAACCTTGCCAGTAAAGTACAGTACTGCTTCTTTTAATTTCTGAAAAGTAAAAGGTAGTAAAAAATTGAAATTAGCATAAATTTAACTCACAAGGCTTAAAATTATGCTTTAAGTTACGCTACCATAAAACTAAGTTTCAATTTAAACAGCTTACTTACGTAAGAATCCTAAAAAGTATTGCTTTTCAGCTTATTGTTTTTAAACATGCAAGAAAACAATTATGTTTGAGTTGGTAACAAACTTACAAAATTAAACCAAAATGAAGGTTAAGAATTTTTTCGTTAAGTCAAGAAGTACAATCTAAAAATATAAGTCTGAGTTTAATTTCTGATTACGTTTTTATATTTATTCAAAACATTCAGTGACAGAATAACTTGAGTTAAACCGAATTTTAATGGAGAAAAGGGTAAAATAGCATTATATAAACAGTTCCATTAATATTAAAATCCACTCTTGTGAAATATTTTTTACTTTTATAGCAGACCTCGCAATTTTCATATTATGATAGTTTTGAATCAAATATGCTTCAACTAAGTAATTATCATGATATTAAATATGATTGTTAGGAGTCATAATATAAAGATATTACTGCAAAAATCATAGATAATTAAGTGTTATGAAAAGAACAGACAGGTTTAGAATAACATCAATGAATGCTATTTATTTGAAAACAGTATGGACCGTATTTAAATCTGTTCTAGACTAATTGGAAAAAGTAAAGTTGAGCATATTTTATGTTCGGAAAATTCGATAAACTAAACTATTCTAAAATATTAGATTTTCTGAAAACTGAATCAAATTCGAAGAATACTAAAAATATCAAGTCATATAAGGTACTAAACTGGAAAATATTTTATTTATTTCCTGACGAATAAATCTGATTTTTCCTAGACGTAAAATAATGCAATTCTGGAGATAAAATCTAATTTGGGTGGAAATATGCTTACATTTAGTTTTATTTGGTGTATTATTTCTGAAAAGTAAATTATATCATAGTTCAAACTACTTACACAACTGTACTTTATGATGTAATACATACTTCAGATCAAAGTAAAATCTTAAATACCAAACGCTTGACCAAGCTCTGGTTAAGATTACAATTAAACTGACATTGAATCAGATTGTAGGCTAAAGCTAACTACAGTCGAGCCCGCTTAATGGAATAGCCAATTTGTCACGGAAAATTATTCTAATAAGCGGAATATTCCATTATCCGGGATTCCATCCACACGACGTTCCAACTTGCATTTAAACCAAGAACGCATTTAAATTTGCCTTAACCACAAGTATCTTCATCAACAAGTATATAACGATTAACTTTAGACATATTAATTAATGGTAATTTAAATATATTAATTAATAATACTTTAAACATATTAAAATTTAGAAATTCAATTAAAAATGACCTTATTAAATGACCAGGAACGTAACAAGCCCGTTTCTCAGCAAACCAGCGAAGGAGAGCAGCATCTTCAACTTCTGATTCTTTACCTGTGTATTTTCTCTTTTGATTTAGGTTTTTGTTTAATTTCCAGTCGTTTAGAATTTTTTCTTTATTTTTCAACAATTTCGAAACTTGAGATTGCGATATCTCGAACTTTTTTTCAAGTTGTAACTGCGTACATTTACATTAGCATTTGAATATTCAATAAAACTCACTTTTTCTTTCAAAGTACGATTTTTTCGCTTAGAAGATATTATGAAGATAAAAAGCACATGCACAGCCGAAGCAAAATTGGAAAATGATTTCAAAACATCAAAGTAGACTTATCGTTGTGCTTCTCGGAAGAGATTCGTCACAGCCTCGTCTTCTTCCCCGGTCCTTTACACCTGTTGGTTTGCCCATTACTCCTTTATTCTCTTATCTCTCCTTTGGGTCCCTAGAGGTAAAGCTTATTCGAAACTTATTGTTCATTCTGTGAAGCAGAAGGAACGATACACAGTGGGGGCGACAAACAGTATACAACACTAGGGAAACATTCCTTTCAAATTCCAGGAATCGCTTTTCTTGCCCCTGCACCCTTTCAACGAAGTGACAAAACATTATTTGGAAGCCGTCCATAAGCTTCACAATCATTATTGCCCTTTACTGGAGGAAAAATCCGGAAAAAAGGGTTGGAAATGGAAGGAGATCGATATCAGCGTGGCTAAAAATTATTCTTTTAACCGGGATTGCATCCTAACATGATATTCCTTTAACCGGGAAATTTAATACAGAAATGATTTACTACGGTTCGGGATATTGAAAATGTATTACATTAAGCGGGATATTCCATTAACCGATATTCCATTAAGCGGGTTCGACTGTATGACGAATACTAATAAGGGAGACTTAATTTACCGCATTATTTAATATGCCGCATTTGCTGGAATTAATAGTGAACCAGTGACAGGTTTACTATCTTTTTAACGCTATGATTTTTTAAAAAAAGTTACTTAAACCATAGAAAAGTTAAAGATGAAACGACTGCTCAAACAGAGCACTGGTAAACAAAGTTTATGTTAAATGAAACATTTATTTTGTTAATAAGGTAATTTTTGATGCTAACTTTAAGTATCTAATCAGAAATTTTCCATCTCCGACAGTTTTTGTGTAAACATAAGTTTTTCAATTATATTTATTTTTCTGCTTTTCTTTATCACATAATGATAAAATTTAGAATTAACAATTAAAATTGTATCATATAGACAAGAAATAATGTGTATATAGATGGTCAGATAAGCTGTTTCTGTAGTCGTGACATGGTGGTGGATATTACTGACACCAATTTTCGTTATATAAGCTGCCTGCATTGAATAATCTTACGTCGTTTTTGAACTTGAATACAAACATAAATATAGATTTTTACTCTACGGAAAAGATTTAGTATACTGACTTTTGCATACTTGAATAATATGAGAAAAACTTTACGTATTTGAATTCATCACATCATTTACACTAAGTCAAATATTGTTTACCATTTAGCAAAAAAAAAAAAAAAAGTTTTTTTTTTTGGACTAGTGTAGCTAGTACTCATACATAAAAAAAAAATGGATTTTTTTTTCATTATTTTTCCTTTTTTTATACTTAAACATAAATTTTTCCTTGTTTTTTACGAATCATTATTATAATTACATTCGGAACTTTAAACAAAACTGAAATGTACTTAAATTGTAGTTAATTATTTAGTTAAAATTTGTAATCTTAAAGTTTACGAAACAATCACTTTTCTTTCTTTTTGTCTTAAAAGATATTTTTCACCATTAAGTGAATTAAATAATTAAAAAGTAAAGATTATATTTATAATTTGACGCGTCATTTTAACATTTAAACTACACCTAGAATCAGTGACGTGAGTAAAGTACTTGGGAGTATTAGTTTTGTGTTGAATTGGTCTGTACCAAGCATTACACTTGCGAACATCAACGTGAAGAACGTTATTTTCCATGACCTTTCCATGGATCTGAGAAAGAACATATTTTTCATTTAGAAGATCATTTATTATATTTATCTTCTTTTAGGTGTCTTCCTCATATGTTGGGTGCCATTTTTCACGTGCAATGTCCTAGATGCCATTTGCATAAAGCTACAGAATAACGAATGCCGCCCAGGGGTCACCACTTTCCTTCTGACCACGTGGCTGGGCTACATCAACAGCTGCGTGAACCCGGTTATTTACACCATCTTCAACATGGAATTCCGCAAGGCGTTCAAGAAGTTGCTCCTTGGATCCTGCAACTGATTGACAATGACTCGCGAATTCACTAAAAATTGCCTTCTGAAAAAGCTTTATTGAATGTGACGAAGAAATCATTTTGCGACTGGAGCTTAAAAGTGTAATTTTTAACCTAAACGAGCACCGACTTAGAAAAAATAATATACAGTGGAACCTCACTAACTCGATAAACGATGGGATCACGAAAAAATGTCGAGTTAAGCAGGTGTCAACTTACCAAAATTCTTTAATTTCGACTGTTGGTTTCTGTGTCGCTTATTTACTACTGCTAACCATCAACCTTTAAAAACTATCTTTAACCCTTCACTGCACGATTTTTTATATTTTCATGAAAAAAATCATTTGTTACCTTTTAAATAGCTCTGAGTTCAGGAAAAATGAAGAAAAAAATTAATCTTAAAAATGTGCACCAAAAATGATGTTTTAATTATTTGTTCTATATATGGCAC
Source organism: Uloborus plumipes (assembly GCA_038373865.1). Taxonomy (NCBI): domain Eukaryota; kingdom Metazoa; phylum Arthropoda; class Arachnida; order Araneae; family Uloboridae; genus Uloborus; species Uloborus plumipes. The sequence goes on from JAXGGA010000136.1 coordinate 259,464, forward strand.
AAAGCACATAGCATATGCTTTGTATACCGATAAGTGTAATAATCTACAATGTGTTTTGTGCCATAAGTGGTATAAACAAACTTTCCACTAAGTGTATTTAAACATTTTTAGAACAAAGGAAATAATGACTAAGCACACTTCTAACGGAAATGCAGACACTCTTTCTTTCAAAAGCAAGAACTGTAATACCTAGACTAGTGCAACTAACTAGTGCATAAAAATCACACTAAACTGTTACAGCAATGTTCCAGAAGGGGCACAAAGCTCAGTTTAACTGCATTTAAAAATCATAGGAATCTATGAGGGTTTATTTGGTTTGTGCCAGATCTGGCACACCGTGCAGTGAAGGGTTAAATGTCTTTTATTATCTTCTTTTTTTTTTCTTTGAAACGAACATAACAAAATAAACAGGATAATTCTAAATATCGTTTTAAGAATAAATCCATATTTTTTGTAAAAAAAGCTCTTGGTCGAAGAGAAAAGCAATGCCCATTCTTGTTTGAACAACATGTGTGCCCACACTTGTTTGAACTAATGTGTGGTGCTGGTCCTGCCTTGTTTCTCTTCTGCGCTGATTTAGTCGAGTTAGCGAAATTCCACTGTATTTTGCTTTCACCAACATAACAGTTCTACACACAAGGTGCAGAACTGTTATTCATCAGGGGGAGTTTACTCATGTCAGCCATAGACACACACACACACACACACACACACACACATTCGCAGGCCTAATTTTATTACCTTTGATGTACAAGCAAACCCGTCGCGTAAAATTTTCCCACACTGGTGGATGGCCAATAAGTGCATTCTCAATGATGTAAATTTAGCATAAGGCAACAGAACTACCCCCTTATATATAGAATCATTACATTTTGAAAGGATCCTGCAACTGTGAGGCAACTACCCCATCCCCCCCCCTCCAGTGGTAGATCTTGTTTCAAGCCCATTAGAAAACCAAATTGTGCAAAAAAAAAAAAAAAATAGAGAAAGAGGGATAATTCTACTAGTCACTGCATTGCACATTTAAAAGCGCAATATAGCACCAGAGACAGGGCCCTGCTCCACATCAGCAGAAAACGCAACCGAAACCGAAAATCCGGGTACTTTCCATAGGGACACCATTTAATCCTTTTACGTTTCTGCTTTGTTTTTCTGCTCTACGTCAATGTGGAGCAGGGCCCTGAATTTTGGTTGTTTCTAAAAAAACCTTTCTTAAGAAGGAATGCGTAGGAATAGAGCGACCAGTTAACTTGGACTTTAAGGTGACTAACCGGAATATTCCAAGACATTACCATTTACGCGGTCGCATATGAAAACATTCTGTGGACACTCACCACACTGATCACTTAGAGCTCCTTTGGAAGAGAAGCTGACCTATATGACATTTTGTTTCCTAGGCAGTTTTAGATCCAGCACTTTCTTCAAGCATTTGAAAAGACGTCGATGCTGTCCCTGGTTGCTCTGGCGTAAAGTATGTGATGATAAGTTGAATAAAACACCACCTTACCTAATCAAGAAAGATGACTTATTTCTCAAAGTTAAATGTAGTTTTTTTTTTTTGTAAATGTGTCCTGCAACTAAGCCCCTTTTCACACTGCACGTACTTTAATCCCGCATTCGCATTTTTTTTTCTTCATAGAGAGAAAATCTAGTCAAATACCAATAAGGCATCACATCTGGAGCTTAGCTAATTTTTCTTCTATGCAACATAAGTACACATACCAGTGGTTCCACGTTCTGTTTTCGGAAGCAAAATGTCGGGTAAGTCACTTTTTCTTTTTAGGCTCCTTATAATCAGTGACGTCCTCATTCATCAGGAAATCAACGACTGATTTTACCGGTAACTCTATTCGAATAATATCCATAAGAATACTGTTTGATAAAAAAATCATTAAGCATATGTCTTAATACGATTTCTAGTGATTCGGGAAACCTTTTCGAAAAAAAATACTGGATTTTTGCAAGAAATTGGTTAAAACCTGTGAAATTGCGGAAAGTTGCCCGAAAATGTTTTGTGAGGTTTCGCAGTTTTTTTTTAGAATGTACTTATTACCTAAAGAGATTACACTCCATGTGGCCACTTACCTTCGTCCCAATTTAGAACCTCTTTGTAGAATCCAGTGACATTTAAAATGGTTTCTAAGCAAGGAAAGACTTAACGGTTATTCAACGCAAAAGAAATGTGTGAACGAAATCTCGAATGGGAGGCTAAATCATATATGAGCATCATTTTTCATGACTTAAACGATCTTACTGTCAAAATATTAAATGTGCTATTACAAAGTATACCGAAAGCATTTAATATTCGTTCTGATGTACTAATTGTAAAAATGTTAATATTTCCATATCATACAACTATGTATTTTAAATAAAAAGCTGTTGCCAGCCATAGCGACGGTTTCTATATTTACCAATTGTATATGTATATATGAAATGTAAGTTTATTTTCATGTGTTATTTATATCTATATTTATGTCTCTGAATGTACTGTAAATTATGGAGATTACATTATTGTACGTATTTGTATGAAATACATCAATAAATATAAATTAAAACCGTTATTTTTTCACTTAATCTTTTTAGCCTGGTTTTATTCTCAAAGTACCGCAAAAAAGCCAGCACAAATGAAGCATAATAGTTTTAGGCAACTAGTACAAATATAGTGTGACCCCTATTTTTTGTTTTCCTTCTGACCAGTGATAAAAAACTACCAACGTGAAAACGTAACAAGGGGGCGCAAAATGTGTAATCTTTACTTTTTTTTGTTCGTTTTTAAATAGTTTCATTTATAACACGTTCTACACTGACAAAGTTTGCAACTTCGTTTTTAGCCTACTTTCCCGTTAAAAATAAAAGAAAGACGAAAAAAGTATTAAAAGTAGCTTAATGCATCTAAAAAATATCGCCAAGTCCAAAAAATATCGCCAAGTTAAAAAATATCGCCAAGTCAAAAAAAAAAAATATCGCCAAGTGAAAAAAATAAAAATGTAAAATGAATATCGAAAAATTAAAAATTTGAAAGTAGGGTATTGAGATGGGGAATTTGTGTGTCGGTCGGTCGGTCGGTCGGTCTGTCTGTCCCCCCCTAATAACTTTTGAATGAACAGTCCGATTTGGACAAACTGTTTTTTGTTGGAAAGATCTCGGTGAGTACAGCTCATTCCCATATTTGATTTTTTGATTTGAACAATTTTTGGTTCAAATTTGAGCCGTTCAAACAACCGGTCCCGCGATACTAACTTTTTAATGAACAGTCCGATTTGAACAAACTTTTTTTTGTTGGAAAGAACTTTTCAAGGATACTTCATTCCCGTATTTACATTTCCGATTTGAACAATTTTTCGTTCAACATTGAACCGCTCAAGCAAGCTGTCACCCCTAATAACTTTTGAGTAAACAGTCCGAAAAAAAATGACTGACTGTGCAGACGATTTTTTGTTTATTTATTCATTTGTTTTATTGAATTTATTATTATTATTATTATTATTTTTGGCAGACGATTTTTTTTGTAACAAAAATGTTTCATTCACGAGGGCATTTTATTCTTTATTTATATTTAACAACTGGCAACGGATTAAAAGTGAAATTCGAGACATTTTATCAACGGACGAGTTTTTTTTTCTTTTTTTTTTTCTTTCTTTGATAAAATGTGTTTTGATGTACTTTGTACTTTTAATTTTTTTTTGAAAACAATTGAGGAATTTTTCTACTGAAGAACTGTAACAGTTACATTCTTTAAAAGGTGCGACAAAACTTTATTTATTCATTTATTTACTTTTTATGTGTCTATTTCATCTGATGAGAGGGGTATATTTTGCTTTTAGAAATCAGCTTCAAGTGCTAAAAAGGTATGTTTGACATAATTTTTAGTCTTAGATAATCAAGAGAATAATGATCAGATGCTAGAATGCCGATGTCGATGTACGGGAAAGTAGGCTCGTTTAGTTCTTGACAGAACTTCTTGTTTGGTTTGCATTTATAAAAAGAGAGAGACATATACAGAGAAAATACTTTACAGTTTTTTTTTTGTTTTGAATCGCTTGTTCAGTTATGTAAACACACTTCATTATTTCCTTTTCGTCTTCATCGTTCCATTACTATCATTGGAAGTGAGTATGAAATCGGATATTGAGAAAATTCGTGATATGATAGACGATATATGCCGCATCGACTTCTGAGGGAATGTCAAGAAGAGTGTCTGAAGCTTTGGTTTTCTGTTGTGAAAAAGATCAGATTGAACAATCGGAGGAATCCCCTCTTACTTAGGATGCTGAGAAAATTCGTGATGTGATAGACGATGTATGCCGCATCGACTTCTGAGGGAATGTCAAGAAGAGTGTCAGAAGCTTTGGTTTCTCTATTGTGAAAAATATCAGATTGAACAATCGGAGGAATCCCCTCTTACTTAGGACTGTAAGGCTGAACAAAAAGAATACTAGAGCGACTTTAAACAGCCATGAAACGTATCTATCTTGAAAAAAAAAACTTTACAAATAGTTTGTGTGTTGCCGATGAAAAACGATTTTGACTTGCTTGTAGAAAAACGTATTAAGTGGGCTTTTTGGAAAAGAAACACGTAAACAGCAGGATCTTTTAACATTATTCGGATAGCATTTTGCAGAGATCAGCAGAAAATGACGCCAGAAGCGGAATAACGGACGAAACGAACAAAGAAAAATCTTGGTTTCACTGTAATAGAAAAAGATCTCTACTAGTTTGATGCAAGCGATCATTCTAGTAACCTTAGGGCCTTGCTCCACATCTGCAGAAAATGCGACCGAAACCGAAGGCAGAAACCGAAAATCCCGGTACTTTCCATAGGAATAACCATTTAATCCGTTTTACGTTTCTGCTTTATTTTTCTGCTTTACGTCAATGTGGAGCAGGGCCCTTAGTGTATGCTACTACACAGCATGATTTACGAAAACGTTTAAATGAATGCCTAGTAGGGTGGGTCGAAAAAAGCTTTTTTTTTCTGATCAATTTCTAATATCACGTAAAACTTGCCCATGGGTATCCTAATAACGGGAAAAATAATTAAAAAAATAATTAATTACTTTTGTAATCGCGCAAGAGCTCTAAAATTTAGAAAAAAAGAGAAAATTCTGTAATTTTTAAAGATGAATAATTTTTTCAAAAAGTATTTTTTTTAATTTCTATTAGTGCGGAAAACTTGCGCATCGGCATTATAATAACGGGAAAAATAATAAAAATAAGATTTAATTATTTTTGTATAAGCGCAAGAGCTCTAAAGGTTAGAAAAAAAGACACAATTCTGTAATTGTTAGAGAAGATTTTTTTTTCAAAAAATATTTTTTTTTTATTTCTAATAGTGCGGAAAACTTGTGTATGGGCTTCCTAATAACTGCAAAAATAATTTTAAAAATAATTAATTAATTTTGAAACCACGCAAAAGGTCTAAAACTTCGAAAAAAAGGAAAAATATATAATTATTTTTAAAACTTTTTTAAAAATATTTAATAGTATAAAAACTACACTTGTAGTTGTAAAAATTGGTTAAAGTAATCAAATTCTGGAAGGGTTTTTTCTTTCAATAGGGTTGAAATATTTTCTGTAGACATATTTGACAGAAGGGGTGGAGGTGTCAACTTACAATTTGTCCAATCAATTAGTTCAGGATAATCAGTGGCTTCAAAGTTAGTTGAAGAAAGCTTGAAAGCTCTAATGTGGCCCACTACTGGCGACTCAAATCTGGCTTTCAGTATCTTCCTGTAGCCTAACTCTCCAGCTGTCTGTCATCCGTTATCATCGCCAGCATGAGATTCTCTGGATGGCAGAAGAAAGAGTATCTCTGAATGACTGGATCGATTTGTTTTTTATGTTCTCCGGAAAATGTCTGGTTGTTTGAATGATCTTTAATACGTGCTTCGGACCATCTTTCACAGTGTTGTGCACTTTAATATTGAATTGAACCAAACAGGACCAGAACAATACAGAACCAATAAGGGTCTTCATTTTGCTTGTCGGGCTTATTTGGGAAACATAAAGTCTTAACACCCGGTTTGCACAAGTTAACCATCTAGAATGGGTGAGGGGTCCAGGATTTTTAGCTGCTAATTCTGGATCACATCTTCCTGTGCTGACTGCTTGAACAATGTCTAAAAGATATTTCTGAGATTTATTGAGGTCAGTTTTATTTATTGTGGTGGTAACTACAGATTTTATAGACACAAAATCAAAAACAGGATTTTTTTCACAGTAAGTCAGTTGCTTTCCAATTGGACCACTGAATAATGCTGGCTCAGTTGATGTCCCGTCTAAGTGCTCAAACAAATGTTTATAAGGAAGCTCATTAAAGTGTAACAAACAAATAAACCACTGCAGTGGTCGCTGACACTAATCTTCAATGTTCCGTACAACGCAATTTTTCCAACCAGTGTTTGTAGCTGTCACATCACATCCGATAACTTCTACTGCACTTATGTCAAAATCTTCCTTTTTCATACAATCGAAAATTATTGTGGCAATATGTTTCAAGGCCACTTTAAGTTTCTCGAGGAATATGCAGTATATGTGTAAAAAATGTGAAAACTGGTTGTTAGGTGTTACGGCAGCTGTATGTCAGCTTGCGAATTTATGAAATACAACTTTTGCTTAAAAAATGTTGTTTTAAGGCTTTTTGCGAGAATTCAAACGAACGCAATGTGGCCCAAGTTTTTTAAACCCATTTCAGTCACTAACAGAGTAGTTTTTAAAGTATTAAAAATATAATAAATCATTTTAAAAAATAATATATTTTTAAAAATTACAGATTTTTCTTTTTTTTTTTTTGAACTTTAGAGCTCTTGCGCGATTACAAAAGTAATTAATTATTTTTTTAAATTATTTTTCCCGTTATTAGGTTGCCCATGGGCAAGTTTTCCGTGCTATTAGAAATTGATCAGAAAAAAAAAGCTTTTTTCGACCCACCCTAATGCCTAGCCTACCCAGAGTATTTACTTAAGGAGGTTCTCTGCTTTGATAAACATATTTTTAATCATTTTTGGGAATTTTTTGTGATAACCAATGAAGAGATAATTTTTGGAGTTTTTATCATAAATTTATAAGTGTTTCAAAAGTTAACGAATAAATTTATAGCTTTATAGCGAAGCATATTTATTAAAATGAAAGTCAAAGCGCTTTGAAGACACCACTTTCGAATAAATGGACGCTAACTTCCTCCACGAAACCAGCTGATTTGCTTATCTGAAACTTTTAAAAATGGCGGTGTTTTAATCGGTAAGCTCAAATCAATGGAGTGGACAATTATGAAAAGAAAATTTTGAAAATAGGATTCTTGACACTCTCGAGCAGAAATTTAAATTTTATACATTTTTTCCAACTTTTAATCAAAAAAATAACAATAATAATAAGTAAATAAAAATATGTTTTAGTTTTTGTGTGCTAATAGACAGTTCCGGGTGTCTATATATTCTGGGTATAGACGCTATAACTTAAAAGGGAATCGGCCAAACCGATTGGTTGGAAGAAATGTAGAAAACCATAGTATTGAGAAAACTACGTTTGAAGTTTCAAGTACAGTTCAAAACAATAAACGTAACACAAACGTAAATAACTACACTAATTATTTCCTAAACTTTTTAAAACTTGTCTGTTGTTGTATAAGCTTAAATTTTTATCACGGGACGCGGGAGCGTCCCGCCCCGCCAAGAAAACCAAATACAAGCCGCCAAGAAATTTCCGTCGCCAATAAAAATGTAAAAGAGCGACAAGGACTGTTTACGCGAGTAACCAAACCGGGGTTTTCACCCCTCTGTATCTCAGCCCCATAAAGATCCTTAGAATTCATTTTTGGTATACTCAATCTCCAGCGGCCCCTGACGGCACATACTAAAGCAAAACATCCAGAACCCTCAGGGGGAGGGGTGATATATGTTATAAAATCGCTATATTTCGCACTTTTTAAAAATTGTTTGACAGGGGTCCAGACTAAACGGTAACTCGGATTGAGCTCTCATTTTGCACCCACATTTATTTTGTCCCAAAGCTCGGCATAGGGGGTTTTTCGACCCCCCACCCCCTCCCCCCTCGTTTTTATTTTTCGTATCTTTTCCCGCCGGGAGTCTTTAGTGTTAATTTTTGGTATGAATATTCTCGATGAGACATTGAGGACGTTTTCCCAAAATTTACCCCCCGGGGTCATCGCACCCCGGAGTTATTAATGCTTAAAATTGGTCCGATTTCTATCTACTAGCTCTGTTCAACATCTGAGCATTTATGTTGTCATTGTTGGGCGGCGAGGAAAGAAAACTCAATGATTGAAATTTCATCTGTTGCCAGTTTCTATTTGTTAACAAATAAAATATTTGTAATTGATTTTATTGCATAAGGCTTTTAAAAGGGATCTTCAATTTAGTTCATTTTAATATGAGATCGGCAGTAAGGGTTGGGGTTTTTTGTTTAAACTTTTAATTTAATCGTAGTATTGTTAGCAACTAGCTTTGTTTTGCGTCGGTTCGGGTGGTACATTGTGATTGATTTCAAATTTATCCTAGACTGAAGAAGATCCTTGAACTTTTGCACCAAATGCATGCCAAGAAAACCACATATGTCGGACCGCCAAGAAAAATGTTGAAGGGAAAAAAAACATGCAAAATAAATTTTGAAGAGAAAAAAAAAACAGGCAAAGAAATAATATTAATGCAAAAACATGTGATATCTCCCCAAAAACAACAGTGTTGTAAAAAAATCCCCCGCCAAGAAAACCTTAAATACTCAGCCTTAAAAAGTTATGATATCGAGTTTTCCCGCCAAGTTTGTGCCAAACTACAACTAACCTGTATGTATAGTTCTTTTAAATTGTTTTCAGTCCTGCCAGGCGGGAAGTTTTTACTCATTAAGCAACCACCTCACAAGACAAAGCTTCCCGCCTGGCAGGACTGAAAACAATTTAAAAGAACTATACATACAGGTTAGTTGTAGTTTGGCACAAACTTGGCGGGAAAACTCGATATCATAACTTTTTAAGGCTGAGTATTTAAGGTTTTCTTGGCGGGGGATTTTTTTACAACACTGTTTTTTTGGGAGTATACAAACAAGTGTCTCAGGTTACCAAGCCGATAAAAAACAATATGGTTTACCTCTCAGTTCTCAGCTCATCTTTCCGAATAACAGCTGTATCTTTATAACGGCTTCAAATTTTGAAAAAATCAATTTGTCATCATATTCTAGACACATTAAGAAAATAATTTATACAAAAAAACATTTTTCTGAACCTATCAAGACAGAGCCTCAACCCCCTTAAGACCTAATCTCCACTTACATTCCTTTGCTTTTCAGCGTGCCCAACTGAAAAATTTTACTTAAAAAAAAGAACTCAATCTTTTAAAACCTGCACAGGAAAGTTTTCAATGAGAATTCCTCCGTAGCACAAATATTGGGTAAAAAGGCTCGTCTAATTTCTATTCAAGAAACTTTTAGGGTCCACGGGAGACGATCTACAATTCTATAGAGCGTTCTGCATCCTTAGACTTTAAATTTTAGTACGTTGTGAAACTATTCGTTCAGGAAGCCCTTCCTCCTTTTTCTATACTCATATCCTTAGAAAGAAATATCCTAAGGTCATTGCTTTTAACTATGTTGGGTTTGGTGTCTGGGGGTATAGCTACGAGCTGAGACATATTGTTCTTTTTTCTTCAATGAGACATCATATTAAAATATACATACATCTTTAAGAGGTCGTATAACTCTTTATATAACCAAAAAGAAATGGCAGGTTTTTTTTCAATAGTTCTTTTCAAATGTGTAAAGGTTTAAAGCCTTTCGGTATTTTGTTTTATTTATTTATTTATTTATTTATTATTATTATTTTTTATAAGGGGGAGAGCATCTAACATTTTTGACTATTAACAAAAGCGAAATTAAGTCTAATGTTTCAAACTTTATTAATTTTAATAATTGCAGTTTTCTCTTCGGCAGCAAAATAAAGTGAAAACAGTCAGAAATGGTTCTCAAAAGGTAAATAATATAATTATAAATTGAATTAATTTAAAGATTTAGCTCCAAAATAGTATGGATATAAGTTGTGCATAAGTTTTTCTGTGAAAAAATTCAAAATGGCATAGGATTAAATTAACGCCTTGACAGCCGAGTGTGCCTGACTCTGCACAAACAAGAGATAAAACCTCATATATTCCTCTGATATTTAAATACAGTTAAATTGAGCTTTGTGCCCCTTCTCAAACATTGCTATAACAGTTTAGTGTGATAATTATGCACTAGTTAGTTGCACTAGTCTAGGTATTACAGTTCTTGCTTTTGAAAAATAGAGTGTCTGCATTACAGTAAAAAGTGTGCTTAATCATTATTTCCTCTGTTCTAAAAATGTTTAAATATATATGCTGTACTTAGTGGAAAAAATTTGTTTTTTCCACTTATGGCACAAAACACATTGTAGATTATGACACTTATCAGTATAAGCTTATACTATGTGTTCGAGATTGCAAAATAATGTGACATTTTAATTATTAATTTCTGCTCGCGAGAATTTTATCTTTTGATTTTTACTTTTCTGTAAGTGGCAACGGTGAGAATGTTAATGTTTTGTTAGTTGTTACTTTGAAATTTGGTTAGAACTTTGTCTTTTGGATTAAGCTATTTAAAAGGAAATGGCAAAATATTTTGAAGAATATTAAAATTATTGTTAAGTTTTCATTTTGAACTTTATTCTATTCAACCTGGTGAACCCGTGGTTCAGTTTGAATAGTGGCGTCCGTAGAAATATTAAGTAGTTAGAATTATTTTGGCGTCCGTTTGATAGGACTAAAACTCTGTAGATTCGAAGATGAGTAAAAGCGAAAAGATTTTTCAAATTGTAAAAGGATTCAAAAAAGAAGATTTGGTGTTCTTATGCGAAGAAATAATCGGTTCTTTACCGGAAAAAGTTACTATCAATACGTTGAAAGAAGCAATTATAAACAGCGAAGAATATAAATCGGATCCGGATTTCGCAACGACTGTGTTGGCGACTGCTGTTGAAGAAAGGCAGCGAAAAGAATCGGAAGAGAAAAAAGAAGCAGAAGAAAGAAAGCGCCAAGATGAGGAAAGAAAGCGCCAAGATGAGGAAAGAAAGCGCCAAGATGAGGAAATAAAGCGCCAAGACGCTGAAAATGAGCGCCAAAGGCAACATGAGCTAGAATTAGCCCGAATAAATGCTCGAACAACATTAAGTGCACCAGATGAAACTCCTGAGACATCAGGTAACGTAAAAAAGAAGTTTCATTTACCAAAATTGGAATTGCGACAATTTTCAGGAGAACTGAAGGACTGGCTGCAGTTTTGGTCTCAATTTGAGCATGTTCACAACGATGTAGATATAGCTCCTGAAAACAAATTTCAATATTTATTACAGTCAACTATTAGTGGTTCACGAGCTAGGGAAGTAGTTGAAAGTTTCCCGCCAACTGGCGCCAACTATTCCCAAGCCGTAGACGCTTTAAAAAGTCGGTTTGGTCGAAATGATTTATTGATAGAATTCTATGTTAGGGAACTTTTGAAATTGGTCATTCAAAATGCTGCACAGGGATCTACCACTAATTTGGGTGCACTTTACGATAATTTGGAGTCACAGATTCGTTCCCTAGATACTCTTGGTGTAACAACGGATAAAAGCGCTGCTCTTCTTCATCCTTTAGTGGAGTCATGTTTACCTGAAGATTTATTACGGGCATGGCAAAGACAAAGGAACCCTGATTTCAATCACAATGGGGAGCCACAAGAAAGGCTCAGTAGCTTGCTCAAGTTCTTGAAATCTGAAGTAGAATCCGAGGAAAGAATTAGTTTGGCGATGCAAGGTTTCGGATTGAATAAAAAGAAGGATAACAGTTGTTATAAAAGTAAGAAATTTGAACCCAGAGAAAAACAGAATAAAGTACCTACAGCTTCTAACCTTTTCACACATCCACGTACTCAGGAGGCTAAAAAGTTATGTGTTTTCTGCGAAAAAGCTCATTTTAGCGCTGATTGTTTCGCTGCACAGAAAATGAATTTATCTGATAAACAAAAGATTCTTAGGGAGAAGAATTGTTGCTTCGCCTGTTTAACGCCCGGTCACCCCGTCCGAAAATGCCATGCGTCTCTGAGATGTTGTATATGTTGGAAAAAGCATGTACCCCTAATGTGTGAAGAACTCGAGTCAAAGAAAATTCACGGGAAGAAGTCCGAAAAAAAGGAAGTTGTCAGCGAAGTAAACATGTCGAACTTAAGCACAGGGCCTAAAGTATTCCTACAGACTCTCAAATGCAAGCTAATATCAGATAAGAAGGAATTTGTCGTGAGAATAGTTCTTGATACCGGCTCACAAAATTCCTATATTGTAAAAAGTCTTGCTGAAGATATGGGATACTCGCCTGTGAAGAAGGAGACACTAATACACTCTCTCTTTGGCGGAGTTAAAACAAGAGAATTTTCTCATACTCGTTATAGGATTAGATTGAGAAATGTTAATAGTAGTTTCGCATGCAACTTTGAAGCGCTGGATCAAGAAACTATCTGCAATGATCTCTCCCCTGTGAATGTAGGACCATGGCTACAAGAGCTTAGAGAACTGAATATAACTTTAAGTGATGTTGGCGAAAAACCACAGCCCGTTCAAGTACTTATAGGTGCTGATCTCTTTGGAAAGTTATTAACAGGTCAGCGAAAAGTCTTGTCAAGTGGATTGGTGGCTATTGAAACTTCACTTGGATGGACTCTGACCGGAAAAGTTCCGGAAAGCAATGTATCTTCCAGTAGTTCTATGATGGTAACTTCCCTCCTTGTGAAAGAAATGGACATTTCTGAGATGTGGAAACTAGATTCCATAGGAATAAGAGATCCCTCCGAACAGAAAACTAAAGAAGAGCTTCACGAGGCTACAATGGAACACTTCTTAAGGACTGTTAGAGTTGATGAGGATCAACGTTACTTTGTGGATTTACCTTGGCTCGACACACATTTGCCTTTACCTGACAACTTCAATTTGGCAGTTAGAGGATTGGAAGTGACAGCCCGCAAGCTAAAAAATGAAGATATGTATGAAGATTATGGCAAAGTGTTCAAAGAATGGGAGCAAGAAGGAATTATCGAAGAGGTTCCTAACGAAGAAATTGAGTCCTCGTGTCACTATTTGCCCCATCGTCACGTTGTGAAAGAGAACAGTACCACGAGAATAAGGCCTGTGTTCAACGCTTCTTCTAAACAAAAAGGAACCCCCAGTCTCAATGATTGTGTAGAGAAAGGGTTAAATCTTATAGAACTCATTCCTTCTGTATTATTGAGATTTCGCTTGTATGAATTTGGTGTGACAGCTGATATACGTAAAGCATTTCTACAAATCAGTCTCAATAAGAAGGACAGAGATTTCTTACGATTTCTGTGGTATAAAGAAGATGGAGGACTTAAGTATTATCGTCATTGTAGAGTTGTATTTGGAGTTTCCTGCAGTCCTTTCTTGCTTGCGTCAACTATCAAATACCACTTGGAGACAAAACTAGAGGAAGCAACCCAAGGAGGTGAAAAATATCCTGAAGATATTATCCGAAAACTAATAAACAGCTTCTATGTGGATAATTGCGTAGCCAGTGTCAAAACTGGAGAAGAATTGAAACTGTTTATTAAAGTTGCTACAGAAATTATGACTGAAAGAAAATTCGATTTAAGAGGGTGGGAGTTCACAAATCCCTCTGAATCCATTGACAGTCCAACCAACATCCTAGGGATGAGTTGGGACAGAGAACTTGATACTCTTGCTATTAGCGTTCCAGATATGCAAGAAATAAAAGATGAAGTAATCACAAAGAGAAATATTTTAGCTGTTTCACACAAAGTCTTTGATCCTATAGGAATCACTAGTCCGGTCATGCTACGTCCAAAACTCTGGTTACAAGAATTGTGGAAAACTAAAATTGGATGGGACGAAGAAGTAGACAGCAAAACACGCCAGAACTTTTTGAAGTGGTTGACTGAGCTCGAATATCTAAAGAACTTGAAAATGCCAAGATGGTTGCATTGTGGAATAGGACTCGAGGACATTTCATTACATGTTTTTTGTGATGCCAGTAAACTTGCCTACTCTGCAGCAGTTTTCCTGCGAGTTAGTAATGAAACAGACCCTCACGTGCAGCTGGTACAGAGTAAGACTAGAGTTGCTCCATGTGGAAAAAAGGAGACAACAATCGCAAGATAAGAACTACTTGGTGCTGCCATCTCTGCTCGTCTTTACAATGAGGTCCAAAAAGTGTTGAAGATTGAGAATGTGTACTTTTGGACGGACTCGACAACAGTGTTGGCCTGGCTGAAAAGAGATGACACCTGGGGAACATTTGTACAAAATCGCGTTAAAGAAATTAGACAACTGACACCAATACAAGCATGGAGACACATTCCCGGACAGTATAATGCAGCTGACTTGCCATCGAGAGGTTGCTCCGTGGAGAAGTTGATTACCTCTAAATGGTGGGAGGGACCCGGTTGGCTTCATCTTTCGCCTTGTGAGTGGCCTACACCAGATAAAGAAGTAGATATCAATGAAGAGGAAGTGCTTAAAGAGAAAAGAAAGACAGTCGTATCTTCTATGATGAACACTGAAGTGGAAGAAATTTGCACAGATCGCTTTTCTTCCCACTCTAAAAATATCAGAGTATTAGCATGGGTTTTACGTTTTATGCACAACATCTCGCGCAAAAACAAGTTAAAAGGTAATCTGACCTTGGAAGAATTTCAGCAAGCCGAAGTTCAGTTCTTCAAAAACATGCAGTCAAAAGCTTTTAAAGACGAAAAGTTTCTTTCGAAGATGCAAGTTTTTAAAGATGAACAAGGACTCCTGCGCATAAAAACAAAACTCGTAAACAGTGACGAATTAGAAGAATTCATATTTCCAATACTTCTACCTGCTAATACTGTCGTGAAAAGTCTGATACGTGAAGAGCACGAAAAGGCACTTCATGCTAATGCTTCCATTCACATCGCCAGACTTCGGGAAAAATATTGGATTATCAAATTAAGGAAGCTGGTAAAGCAAGTTATATTTAAGTGTGTGACATGCAAACGGCACACGTCTAGACCGGTTGAGGTACCTTTTGCTCCGCTGCCTAAAGATAGAATTACCCAGACAAAAGTGTTTGATGTATGTGGGGTTGATTATGCTGGTCCCCTTCACCTAAGAACAAAAGGCAAAGCTTGGATTGCTTTGTTTACTTGCGCCGTGTACCGTGCGGTACATTTCGAATTGGTCGAGTCACTCACCACCGATGCTTTCATCGAAGCTTTGAGAAGGTTCATTTCAAGAAGAGGAAGAGTATCAACTATTTATTCAGATAATGGCACGAATTTTGTGGGGACCAACAGTGAACTTGAAGCATTGGACTGGGACAAAATTGCAGAATACTCAACCTCTCAGAAAATCACTTGGAAGTTCATTCCACCAACAGCAGCGTGGTGGGGTGGATGGTGGGAGCGCATGGTGAGAATGCTCAAAGAGCTTCTACGTAGAGTATTAGGAAAATCCGTTGTCAACTATGAAGAAATGTACACTATACTGTGTGACTGTGAGTCAGTGATAAACTCTAGACCACTCACCTACCTACCTGATGACCCAAATGGATTGGTACCACTGACACCTGATTTGTTTATTCATGGTGGTGGCAACAGTGAAACTCCAGATCTCGACTGTGTCAACCGATAATCATTGGAGAAACGTGTCAAGTACTTACAGAAACTACGTGAAAACCTGAGACAAAGGTTTAGAAATGAGTACCTTGGTCTTTTAGTACACAAAGGAGTCAGGAGAAAAGATACTCTGACTGTTGGAGATGTTGTTATAATTGGGCAAGGACAATAAAAAACGCATCGATTGGCCCCTAGGCATCATTTTGGAAGTATTCCCTGGAAAAGATGGCGTACCTAGAGTGGCAAGATTAAGAACTGACAAGGGCGAAAGGATTCGTCCGTTCCAAAGGCTCTACCCCTTAGAAGTGTCTGCAAGGGCGGATGCTGATATACTGAAGGCTGCTAAAGAAACTGACTATGCCTCATGAACTTGAACTTTATCTGGACTTTAAGAACTTTTCAGTTTAAAACTTATTTTGCAAAGTTCAAAATTTCACTTTGCAAGGTGGGAGTATGTTCGAGATTGCAAAATAATGTGACATTTTAATTATTAATTTCTGCTCGCGAGAATTTTATCTTTTGATTTTTACTTTTCTGTAAGTGGCAACGGTGAGAATGTTAATGTATTGTTAGTTGTTACTTTAAAAATTTGTTTAGAACTTTGTCTTTTGGATTAAGCTATTTAAAAGGAAATGGCAAAATATTTTAAAGAATATTAAAATTATTGTTAAGTTTTCATTTTGAACTTTATTCTATTCAACCTGATGAACCCGTGGTTCAGTTTGAATAGTGGCGTCCGTAGAAATTTTAAGCAGTTAGAAATACTATGTGCTTTTAGCCATATGTGGAACAAACAGTTAAAACATCATTTTTGGTGCAAATTTTTTAGATTATTTTTTTTTTTCATTTTTCCTGCACTCAGGGCTATTTAAAAGTAACGTATGATTTTTTTTCATGAAAATATAAAAAATCGTGCAGTGAAGGGTTAAAAATAAGCCGCACCCATATAGCAGGAAAAGAGGCAAAAATCTTTTATCTTCTATAAAATTATATGTTTGAGGTTAATTTTGAAACAAATTCTAAAAAGCAGTGAAAATATACCTCAATCAGTCATCTGAGCACTCAAAACGTGTTATTAATATCATTAAATATTTGATTCCTCCTTTATAACATTACTAGCCGGGTACCCGGCCCTGCTCGGGTTTCGGCCGGGTATGGTGTTTTAGTGACACTCGTTCATGAATTTTTCAACATTACAGTGCATATCTATACACACAATGTGGCTACTTCTGTAAACAATGGCAATTTTTTCTGACTGGACAAACTAAAAAACTGTATTACACACCTTAAATACAAATGCAAGCTACAAATAATGTTTAGGTAAATCGGAAACGTTATAAGCTTGGTACAGGGTGCGGCGGAGAAACTTGCAGACTTGAAAAGTCAACTAAGGGAAAAGTACATCATGTATCAGTTTACTACTTTTTATAAGATATGGTACCCATTCTGAATTTTTATATTAGTTAGATTTAAAAACTACATTGGAAAAAAAGACGGCCCATGTTAATGATGGACTCATGTACCCTAGATTTGTTGCACTCCTCCGAGCATATCGACTGATGGGATGTTGGTGATAGCAAGCCGGATGTTGTTCTCCAGGCGTTGCAGGGTCCGCGGCTTGTCGTTGTAAACGATCGATTTGAGATACCCCCATAAAAAATAGTCACAGAGTGTCAAATCGGAAGAGCGGGCCGGCCACGGTACGTCACCTTTCAAGGAGACGTTATCACTCAACTGGTGAACCACAGCAAGTTTGTAGGGATGAAACTGGAGTTCGTTGAGAAGTATTCGTCTCAGTGTCCAATCAAAAATTCCCAAAGCAGCAGCGTGTTTACGCGCCGAATGCCTGGGAGAGCGCAAAAACGACTCCCTCATTTTTTCGACGTTTTCTAGGGTTCTGGAAATCCGTTGACCTCCTGGGCCTCTGTTTGCCAAACTCTCACTTTCCCTGAATGTTTTCACCCACAAAACAGTCGATTCCCAGCCAGGAATGGGAACAACGGGCTGAATTTTGAACCGAGTTCGGAAGGCACGTTGAGTGGCGACCACCAAAAGTTCATTTGAAAAGTAAGGTTCGGCGGAGAACGCTCGTTGCTCCTTTGTCCAATGCATGGCGACAACTAAACTATGAGATAACAAAAGTTCAGGACCCTCTCTTTAAAATGAGACTCTTCCCACTCCTTGCTAATTTGCATCCAATTAAAATCAGCAAGTTTCTCTGTCGCAACCTGTAAAATCAATCGCACTGGAGTCAAGTATGTCCAAACATTACACTTAAAATAAGTCCCATCATTAGTTCTGTACCTCAGAACCAGACTAACGTAAGTCCATTTTCGTCATTTTTCGGTAGAGGGGAAAAACGATGTATTCGACAATCGTTTTTCCCCTCTACCGAAAAATGACGAAAATGGACTTACGTTAGTCTGGTTCTGAGGTACAGAGTTTATATCCTTGTGACTACATTGGGGAAAACATCTTACGTACCTAACTTAGAAATTTTTTGACTATAAACATTTTCTGTTCTCTAACTGTTGCCAAAATCAATTATCTTTTTATTTATCCCAGATGAATCTAAAAATCCTAAGAAAGCAATAAATTTCATACTTACTCCAGTGAAGCCTTGGTTCACATTTTCATTATGATCACTATTAATATTATTGTTGCCAGGCAATAAATTTGTGCAACAATGAACTGAAAATTTATCATTTAATGGGGAAACTACACGAAATTTACTATTTTCCATAATAACTTTTTTAAACTAAGCATTTTAGAAATAAATTATAGCTTATCCTGCTCCCTGTTACTGCAGCTATCTACGGTGAAAAAATGGTTAAAATCGGTTCAGTAGTTTGGAAGATTACCCCGGACATACGGATACAAAAGTAGTCTTTTATGTATATAGACTAGCCGGGCGCCCGGCCCTGCCCGGGTTTATGTGGGTGTAGGGTGGTTTAGTGAAACTCATTCATAAATTTCCCAACACTAAAGTGCATATCTATAAACATAATGGCTACTTCTGTAAACAATGGCTATGTTATGAATAAACTATAAAAAAAATAATGCAAGCTAAAAAAAATAGCAAGCTACAAATAATGTTTGAGTAAATAGGAAATGTTATAAGCTTGGTATATTAAAATAAATATATATTTACAGTATCAATCGCACTGAAATTAACCATTTCCAAATATTGCTCGTTAAATAAGTCCCATTATTAGTTTCTATCCTCGTGACAACATTGGTGAGGTGAAAACATCTTATGTACCTAATTTAGAAATTTTTTTGACTATAAACACTTTCTATTCTCTAACTATTGCCAAAATCAATTCCCTTTTTATTTACCACGTTAGCGATTATTGGCATAAATGAATATAAAAATCCTAAGAAAGCAATAAATTTCATACTTACTCCAGCGAAGCCTAGGTTCAAAATTTTCACCATGATTACTATTAATATTGTTGTTGCATGGCAACCAAATTTTTGCAACAATGCACTGAAAATTTAATTATTTAATGGGGAAATTAAATGAAATTTACTGTTTTCCATAATAACTTTTTTAAACTAAGCTTTTTAGAAATAAATTATAGCTTATCCTGCTCTCTGTTACTGTAGCTATCTAACGGTGCAAAAATGGTTAAAATCGGTCCAGTAGTTTGGAAGATTACCCCGGACATACGTTTTCAAAAGTTGTCTTTTATGTATATAGATAAAACTACATAGAAAGACAATACTGTATTTATTTACTTATTTATTTATTACAGATCTATAATTTTTAAAGTGATTTTAAAATTAGTACTGGCATTTATTAATAGATTTTTTTCGCAATGTCCTAGTTGAAACGCACGGAAAATTCAATCAATTTTTCTCGATTTAAGATATTTTGATGAAAAATAATATACTATAGTGGGGTGAAAAAAAAGAAAGAAAATGTATTTTCGAGTTGCTACAGTGTGAAAAAATTGCTGTTGAGGAACACTTCAAAACAGGGAGAGAGGGAGGAAAAATAAGTACAGATTTATTCTCCGATTTAGCTGTGAGAATGAAAATATGAAAAAGGAGAAAATAAAATTTGCTGTGTGTTTGTGATTTTTAAAAAATATTGTTTTGTAGTTTTTTGAATGCGATAAAAGAACAAAGCTGAGATTGGTCAGGAATTTAAAAAACAAAATAATAATAATAATAATAGTAATAATAATTGAAATCATCGCGTTATCTTTTTCGATTGCGCAACGAAACTGAATATTGGAAAAAAAGAGAAGAATTTTATCGTTTCTTCGTCATGTTAAAAGATAAATGAAAAAATAAAAAACCTATTTTTCTTACTATAGCACAAAAGAAATCCAACGGGTACTATAATGTAATAAAAGTAGTAATTTCCCTGTTTACAGGTTACCTTTATATTTTTCAAATTGAAAAATATTAACTCATTAATGCCTAGCGTCCTTTTTTAGGGACGGTCCGAAAAAGGGCATGAATTTCCCCAAAATGAACATTTCAACCAAATAATAGTGTTTAATTAGTACCTTGGTATTATTTCAATTCGTCATTAACAGATTGCAGCACGTAACTATTGTAAAGTGTGTTCTGTAGAAGTTTTAATATGATTCTTTATCAAAAAAAAATGGTATCGCTCACAATCTCAGGAAAAAAAGCTAAGTTTACAAAGTTATTCACAGTTTCCCAGTTTACGCTAATTGCTGATTTTATTTCTTCTTATAAAATGTCTTTTTATAATAAATATTATATCCTAGGCAGAAAAAAAATTTAGTAAAAAAAGTATGTACCCTTTTAGGTCTATCGTAACTTTTAAGGGACGATTTTTCCTTCTTTAATAAAGCAATTATTTTTTACATAATATTTTTGAAATTATTTTTCATGTCCATTAAACACTGTAACCAGTATACAAAATATTTTTGGAGAAAAAAATGTCAGGCTAAGGGGTAATGAAAAACGCAATTTTTTGAAAGAATTTTTTTACAAACTTTAAACGTTTATTGCTCCGGAATAATGTTAATGTAACAATAATTCTGGAACAAATTTTCTATTTAAGAAACCGAGTGAATACCTTAGTTTAAGTCTAAGTAATGGGAACCTGTGAAGAAAACGATTTTTTTTTCTTTTTCACATGCTAAAGAGAAGAAAAGTTGTAATTGTCGATTACCAACTAACTAAAAATTAATATAGGATAATAATTTTAAATTGTTTCACGAGTTTGAATTTATAAAAAAAATGAGCTGTTTTTTTATGTTTTTTATCCTACCAAAGTTTTTGACAGAAAAATGATTTTTCCTTTTTTCATTTCTTCTTTTAATTCTGTTCACCAAAACCCGTTAAAGATAAAAGGTCAATAATGAAGGAATATCATAAAATTCGCAAAACTTTCATTCTCTACTAACAAGTCTTTTTGTATATTTTTTGTAGCAGCTCATATTCTTCAACTCATAGGAGGCATTTTTTTATTGCTGAAACGTGAGTCAAACAAGTTGTGAATAATCGATTGCTTTTTAAATAAGTTCTTCGCAAGAATTATATTCAAATGACATCAACTTAGTTACATCCGTTCAAGCTGCGATTCAGCTGATTAATTTATTTCACATAAATATACAGTCAAGCCCGCTTTTTAGAGTATCGGTTAAAAGAATATCCCGCTTAATATAATGTATTCGCAAAGTACCAAACCATTGTAATGCATTATTTTTATAACGGACAAAGGAATATCCCATTTATTATAATATTTTTTCGTGACAAAATAGATATTCTAGTTAGCGGACTCGCCTGTAATTACGTTTTCTTCACACGTATTTCAGATAATTATTTATTTATTCATCAGTTCAATTTCAGTTTTTATTTGATTTAGTTACTTTTCAAATGATATGTCCTTATTTTAATCAGAATTTAGTGTACAGATATTTTTCTAGGTTAATCTTAATGTCTAAAACTCAGCAGTAGTGACTTTATTTATTTATTTAAAAACGAACACATTTTTTTAGATGAGCTGTATATTACAACCCATGGTTTAAACTCGTGATAAATTGAACAAGTTTAATGGACTTGTTATTCTAATGCTAAGTAGAAGTATTTTACTTTTTAGATTATAAGTAAATCTTTGCAAATAAACAAAATACTTCTGAGAGTTATATCAAAGATAACAGATGATTCAGTTTTTTATAAAATCTCATTCTGTTTTTTCCCTCAAACAATAAAATAATGGACCAAGCAGAAAAAACCCACCATTTACTGCGACTGTTTCTCTTTAACGTGTTTAATGTGTTTCGATATTCTTTCTTTCTGAACAAAAAGCCAAAAAGGGACAAACTGTGGTCACTTATGTATCCAATGCGTCAGAAAGAAATTAACTTTCAGAAGCACACCATCATCAATCTTGCGATCCCGGCCGCATCTGTCTGGATTAACCCAATTACCAAGACAGATCATGAGCTTCTTCGAATCTTCGAAGATCAGTGCATTTTAATTCCTAGAAGGAAATCTCTATCAACTCTTTTCTAGGATCTTGTTTGCAGTAAGTCATTTTCGTTTCTTAAATATCTTTTACAATTTTGGCTTCTTAAAAATCAGCAGTCTTATGCAGCATAAATAATGATTTTATTTTGTTTAATGTTCACATAATACCACAGAAAATATCTAAATCACTGTTAAAAAATTTCCTGAAATTTTACGGTAAAAGTTGCTAGCCTCCATGTTGACAGTAACTTTTACCGTAACATATTCTTTACTGTAAAATTTCACGGAAGAGAAATCGAGAATAATGAAGCTCGAGATACAAACGACAAGGATCGAACCCGGGACCCAATTTTTTCACACTGCTTTACTCTCCACGGTACCAGATGAGAAACGGGAGAGCGGGAATAAGGTGTCATCTGCATCTCACAGTAAGTCACGTGATGATCAATTGTCGCTTCAATCGCAATTTTTTTATCGGTACAATTTACTGTAAAAGTTTTCTTTACTGTAAACGCTACATTTTACAGTAACATTTACCATAAAAGCTTCCTGAATTTTTAACAGTGTACAGATGAAGAAATTTTGAGTAGCGTGCATACATTTAAGGGAGACCGCCCCCGCCCCCCCCCCAGCAAAGGAAGTCTAGGAGGGACATTGTCTTAAGTTAAATTATACAAAATATTGTTTAGTATTACTCATAGTGCTATCTTTTCTGGATCGTGTATAATGTGTTATGGGAAACAAGCGATTTTTTATGTTTTACAAATCATCCGATGTAGGAGGTTGCTTAACAACGGCCTGATTAAAAATCAGAACTCAGGAGCATAGTTTGAGTTATAAAGATTGCGCACCGTGTTCTATGCTTCACGAAGCACAGACAAGTAGCCGCCGTAAACGTACAAAGGTGAACCATCTGGTCGGCCCAGGTAGCTAGTAATAACAAGTAATATTAACTTAAGTAAGACGTAAATGTAATGCAATAAAAAGGGGCACAGGACATTTCCACCGCAACGTAAGACATTTCCGCCGCAAAATTTATCTCTGCCTTTCCCTTCATGAGACATCCCCGCCGCGTCTCTCTCCGCCATTTCTGTACGACAGGAAATCCGCCGATTGAGCTGGTAGAGTGCAATATTTGCCGAAGTAAATTGGCGAAGTTTAAATTTATTTACACTGCATTGTGTTTTTTTGACTTCTTTGCGATTTCACCCCTAAGTAGATCGGGAATAAATTCCGTTTTTTAGATTAGGTCTTTGTCGCCAAAAGAAGATGTGTCGCCACTATTGAAAATTTTAAACCAGTACCACCTGCCTAACTCTTAGAAATGGTGCAGCGGATTTGTCCTGTACAAGGCAGAGAGGGGATAGGAGTCGCGGCGGAAATGTCCCATGCGGGGAAGAGGACAATAAAATTTGCGGCGGAGATGTCCTGTTCCGATAAAAAGACATAAGTTAACTATTTTTTCAATAAATTTCAAATATTTTGTTTACAGTTCAAAGTCAAATAATTGTAGATAAACTTGTAAAATAATTGAACTTAAAAACAGTTTTTCAAACAACCTGATTAAACAGAACAAAAAAAATCATTTACTTTCTCTGAAAGTTACGCATTTTATTACATGTATGAATTGAAAAACTATTCGAAATAAAATGTTAAAACAATTCAATTTTGGAACAATTTAAAACACTTCATGAAACATAATAGTTCATTCAGTTCTTATTAAAATTACTTACTTTATTTATATTTAAAACACGTGATTGGAAATAAAACATTTTGTACTTAGCAATTTTTTAAACTGATATAATATAATATTGCTTTTATTTTTCGTAAACTTTACCTACCATATAATGAGCTAAAACTAAAAATTGGAAATAAACTTAAAATATATTTCAGTATAAAAGGAATTTTTAAACGGTTAATGAAACAAAACATTTCTTTCACTTTTCATAAAATTATGTAACTTAGAAAGAGCTAAAATAAAATATTACGTACAAAAATGTTAAGGCAATTCAATTAGGAACAATTTTTTTAACACTGGGCAAAATACAACATTTCTCTCCGTTTTTTTTTCTAACCCAAGTAGCACACTTCGTTTTTTAAAGGTTGTAAAATGGTTATTAATGTTGTAACAACCGATTAAAAACGTTTAAAAAACGTTTACACGTTTTTTGTGCTACCTGGAAAATTACGTACCTTGTAATGAATTAAAACAAAAAATTGAAAATAAACTCTTGTGACTTTTCAGTATAAAAAGAATTTTGAAAATGTTTAAGAAAACAAAGTGTTTCCTTCACTTCTCATTAAAATTATGTAACTTATAAAGATTTAAAATAAAATATTACAAGCAAAAAAGCTAAGGCAATTTAATTAAAAACAATTTTTAAAACGATGGACAAAATACAACATTTTTTTTTCAGTTTTAATCAAAATTAAAATAAAAGATTATAAGTAAAATATTTACACAATTTAAATTTAGAATGCGCCGACCCAAGGGACCACCAACAGGAAAAGGCGCATAAGTGAGAGAGAGACGTATAAGTGAACAAGCCTGTTTAAAGGACTAAAACGCAACATAGGTTCTAATGAGAGAATGAATAAGAAAGTTTCTATAGACAAGGGACAGATCACTACGGTTTGGCAATTACTGTAACGTAACTACAATGATAAAGAGAAAACAAAAATTGCAGTATACCTAATTACAAACTGTTTTCTTTAAAACAATCCATAATAGGTAATTTTCCCTCTCTGAACTCTAGTTCATGCTGAAAAAAAATGCCTTCCGTGAGCAATAAAGGCGGAAGATTAAAGAGGAAAGTGAAGAAAAATGCTAATTTTTGAAAGAAAATAAATAAATTTTCGTACATTTTATGGAAAATTCGGCCCATAAGTGAAATATGTATCTTTAGAGCGACTCATAAACGAATGATACTATCATTATTTTGCTATGGAATGTGCTGGGACCATTCAACATCGTCGTTTAAGTGGGAAAGGCGCATAAATGAGGCGGTGTATAAGTGAAAGTTCACTGTAATAAAACATAATATTTCACTCACTTCTCCTTAAAAATTACTGACATTTATTACAATTTAAAATTTCAATCTAAATGGCTAAAAAAAGTGCATCTCAATTTTGCTTATACGTGCATATTTTCATGGGGAACGTTTTTTTCCAACGGACCGTTTTTTCCACTGGACACTTTTTAATTTGGGACGTTTTTTCTAGAGTCGTTTCTTCCCGGGACAATTTTCATAGAATCGTTCCTTATAAATCTAAGACAGAGAGCCTTAATGTTCTCTCCCTTATTAAGCCTTCTTGCACAAGTGAAATCATTTTTAAATGCAATAAAGAGCAATTCTATTTAACAATATGGAAAAAAAAAATCTTCGAGATAAAGAGAAGACTAAAGTTTACAAATAACTTTGTGCTATTGATGTAGAGAAAAATACAACCTTAAGGAGGCACAAATAAGCAGGGATACTGCAGACACGTGTTTCGGCGTTACAAGGAACGCCTTTTTCAATGCAAAAAAAATGTGATCTTATGGATGCCCAGATATCCGACAAACGTCGTCGATGTCGGATATCGATGTCGATGTCAGATGTTTTGTCGGATGTCTGTGCATCCATAAGCTCACAATTTTTCGCATTGAAAAAGGCGTTCCTTGTAACGCCGAAACACGTGTCTGCAGTATCCCTGCTTATTTGGGCCTCCTTAATGTTGTATTTTTCTCTACAAAGAGAAGACTAGCTAAACACGAAATATATAAATACCTTTGTGCATAAAAATGAAAGCAAAAATACAACGTTGGAAATCACTAATACGCAAGAATACTACAGACGCGTGTTTCAGCCCTACAAGGAGCGAGTTTTCTAATGCAAAAATATGAGCTTATTGATTCACAGACATCAGAAAAAAGCTTTCGTCGAATGTCTGCATGCATAAGCTTATAATTTTTCTTTGAAAATGACGTTACTGGCAACGCCGAAACACGTGTCTGCAGTACTCCAGCGCATTTGTGCTTTTTAACGTTGTATTATTGATTTTAACTTAACATATCGACATTTTAATTAGGGAAAAAAAAATAAAAAACAGAAAATGTATTCTTACACACCCCTCTCTGCCGTGTGCAAAAACGGATTGTCGAAACAAGTTCTATTATGCTGGAGCTAAGAAAAATAACTTCTCTTCAGAAAATGCTTCAAACTATTTTTTTTCCTCTCTGTCTGAAGCAAGGGGGAAAACTAAGTATTCCGCAAATAGAGCAAATATCTTCTGCTTAATGAAACAGTATCTACTGGGATTTGGCGAGATATTGCAGCTCTTAGTTTTTAGTGTCTTTTCGCCAGATTATATCTTCAGATTGAGATCAATGAGTTTTACTAAGTGCAGCCACGGGAGGCTTTGGCGAGATAGGATAGACTTGAAGCCTTATAATGTAATAGTTTTCATATTTTCTGAGACTTCGGTGATGCATAAAGAATTATGTTTGTAGTTCACGATAAACCTGTTCATAAATATTGCTGCGATTTGTTATCTGCTGAGAAATCTGGTGCGTAAAGACATCTTGTAGTTATGAATGGATGGAGAAATAAACTGGATTATCAATATTGAGGCGTTTACAACAACTGAGTTTTGAAGGGTTTTTTTTTTTTTTTAATCTAAATGCATTGGTATTTGTAAAGAATATTGTTATATGAGTGTTATTTAAAAAAAATCCATGTTATAAGAATATAAAGAAAATATCACTGCTAGACCATAATTTATTGCTTTAATGAAGAGAAAATATAGATATTTTAGCATTTAAATAGCGAGGTATTATTTGCGTGATTCAAAAAGTGCTACAATATTTGTAAATATTTACATACGTCTTTGATAAATTGAAAACTTATTTTTCTAGAATATCTTTTATTGTGAAGTGATTAGGGAATTTTAGATATAATTATTTGTTTGATGTAATAACCCGAGGGATTTTCTTTGAAAAGATAAACATCAAATGCAAAAAATAAACGTATATTGTGAAGGTTTATTATGAAATAGTTTATGTAATAGTTTTCGTATTTTCTGAAACCTCGGCGATGCATAAAGAATAATGAACAATAATAATGTTCATAAATATTGCTACGATTTGGTATCTGCTGAGAAAGCTGGTGCATAAAGGCATCTTGTAATTCTGAAAAATAAACTGGTTTATCAATATAGAGGCGTTTACAACAACTAAGTTTTTTTCTTTGTTTTTTCATTTTTATCAAATGTATTGGTATTTGCAAAGATTGGTGTAACATGAGTGTTATTTGATTAGAAATCATGCTATAAAATACAAATAAAAAACTCTCCAGGGCCAAAAATTTAATATTTTTATAAATAGTGTAATTTAGCAATTAAATATAGGGGGCTTATTTTTATAACACATTGTGTGTTAGAATTTTTGTACATCCCTACACACGGTTTCCATAAATTACTTTTCAGTTACTTTAAACTTATTTTTCTGGAATGTCTTTAATTCTGAAGTGATTGGGGAATTTAACATACAATTATTTGCTTCATGTACTACCGTAATAGACTGTAATGCCGTTAGAAGATTGTAATACCACAGCAAATTTAAGTGTGAAAATCTTAAGCAAGGAACAACCTTTTTAAAAACACCAAAACTTGCTATATAGGGGAAGACCGCCTATATTGGACCCCCTAAGAACAAGAGCCCTGTGTCGCTCAATGTGAAGCAAAACAGAAATGCAAAATAGGTCATCGTAAGCTAAATTTAATCAGGAACCACCCTAGGAGCTTATATTTTCTGAAAATATGAAAATTATTTTTTAAAAAATTATCTTATAAAAAGTTGCAAAAGTCCAATATAGGAATATGTGCGCCTAAATTGAACCATGCGCTTCCTAAATTGGACTGTACCAGGAAATCATAGAATAATTTATATTTGAACAGTACAACTTTTTTCCAGGATTTGCAATAGAATTTCTTTTGCTTGGGCCTCACTTAGGCAGTGTTGATAAACTCGCCTATGGGATTTCATACACTTAATCATGTTTTGCACTTCATCTCTATGACAAATATTGCAATAACAATTGTTTTGTGCAGTTTCTTGCTTTTTCTTGTGTGACTTTTTCTGCTCTATGCCTCTTTTATACGGCCGTTAGAATGATTGCTGAGATAGCCTTTCTTTTTGTTCGTTCTATTTTTTAGGCAAAGGTAATATGTGAGCTGGCTTTACAAAATCAGTTAGAGTTGACATGTTTTGATGAGAACTATCTGCCGATTCTGCAGAACTTGTACTAATTTAAGTCGTTTCTAGCTCTTCTACACGATGTACAAGTTACACCGAGCATCAGGTCCGTCATTTAGGGGGGGGGGGCAAGGGGGGGGGTCAATTCCCCCCTCTCTTGAATTGGAGAAATCAATGTATTTGCATATAAGTGAGCGGGGGTTTTGTTGTTTTCTGGTGAAATTGTATTGCGTTTTTACCCTTGCCCCACCCCCCTAGAAAAACTTGAAATGACGGGGCAGCCGAACATGTAACCTGTTCACTTTGACTAGTTTTATCTGGACTACTTGTGCCTCTAATTCTGCCGCAGCCAAGGCAATGTCATTAAATACATGTCAATTAACACGCCAAACTCCTGTTCTTTAGAATCAACTCACAGCATTTGCCATGGCCTTGATTGCGGTTTGCCCATAAGAGTTGAAAAAGTTCTCCTATACGATATTAGATAAGGTATCTCATTAAATGTTCTCGCATCCATGTATCACATGTTCGATTAAAATATGTAGACAGACATGTTCGATTAAAATATGTAGACAGAGACTGAATGAAGACCACATCTACGTGCATGATGTGCTTAAAGAGAAAGCATTATTATATCGTGCTCGTTAGCCAAGTGTATTTCATCAATGTTCTTTATGTAAGTGCTGTGCCTATCCATTAATAAAAGGATATTCTTTTTACATTGCTTGGCTTAACAGTTTTGGTAAAAGTTATATCAATTGTGTGAATTATCGTTTGTGATCCAACCTTTTTTTTTTTTTTTTGAACAAGCATATTGCTCACCAGGGAAGCTTTTACGATAAGTCCGAACATGGAACGTAATTTTTTGAAATTAAGCGTGGGGAGCTTGCAATTCTGTTGCACTCATGCAGCAAATAACCACGTTCTACCACGTTCATCACTCATTACTGCTCCAACCTGGTGCTTATCTCTATACGTCAATATATTTTGGGGCTTTTGAACAGTGAAAAGACCGGCTTCATCTACATTGAACATTTTAGTAGCATGTAAATTGTTTACTTTTAAAATCGTTTCGAAAATAACAAAGAATTTCATATTTTTTTCTCAGTAATCCAGCATAAATTTTATTTAGTTAATAACTATGCTTAACAACCTGAAACTGCAGCTTAATGGATGAAGAGAAAAAAAAACATACATTTTAAGAAGTTGAAGCTTTTGCTTGATAAAAATGTTTTCGATAAAAAATTTTAAATGAATATCGTGAATAGGTGTTTAAGTATGCTTAAAATAAATTTAACTACGCTATTAAATAAGACGAGTCACTTATTTTATGTTACGATAATGAAAAAGTTTTGTTTAAAATTACATTCTTAAATTGGACCACCGGTCCAATATAGGAAAATTATTTCGGTCCAATAAAGGAAAACACGCCATTTTTTATTCTTCAACTCATTGTTCTGTCAAAAATTATCAAAATCGCGCATGTAAATACATTGATGTAATCCTTATTAAACATAGATTATAATACTGTAACAGAATTTTACCGCAATTCTCAAGTTTTTGAGTTATTCTTCTAGAAACAAGTCCGCAAAATAAGATTTCGCACGTTTTCAACACAAATCAAGCCGTAACTCACGCTAAACAGTTCGAAGACTGGTGAAACTTCATACAAATTGATTTTATTCCTAAAACTTTATACTTCTACTGTTAAAGTGTAGCACAGATCTCTGTACTAGATTTTAAGCCCGAGGTCCAATTTAAGCAGTGGTCCAATATAGGCGGTCTTCCCCTAGAATTTCGTGACTCCTAAAACAATGCGTCAGAAAAAGAAATGAGTAATGCAGAAAGACTCCACTTTAATTCATGTAAATAGAAAGAGAAAGTGCAAAAGTCGTTAAATTTTTGTATTTGTCCCTCATTATTATTAAATTACTTTCCAAATTTCAATATTTAACTTCTAAAGTTATGGTATCTTTGTCTAGGGATGGTAAGTAACTAGACGAGAGGGAGTAATAGAGAAAAGACAAAACTTTTTAAATTACTGTCTTTACTTGTTGTAAAAAATTTTTCGCTATGAAAAATCTTACAACAAATAATGATATTCTTGAGTCAAACTCCCATAGCAACTCCGAGTCAAAACTCTCTCTCTAATAGCATAAATTAACTTAAGTTAAACTATCCTTTCGTAGATTTTTATACGGTGGTTTATTGCCTTTTTTTGCCTTTTAAGATGTCAAAATTGTCATTTGGTTTGGTTTTTCCAGGTAGTTTAACAACATATGGAGTGTTCATAAACTGATACGAAAACTTTGGAGAGAAATGGCTCCTGTTTAAAAGAACAGTATTTGTAATGAGATCTACGGTCGGTATTAAAAATTAGAAATGAAGAAAAAAATGGTCTTTGAACAAAACGATCTATTTGATAATTGTTAACGAATTCACACAATAATACAGTTTTGGTAAAACCTTGGTAAAATGTTAGATCTCTTGTTTTTTTTTTTTTTATTTTTGGTCTTTCATACATGAGTCTTAAACAAGAAGTTCTGTCAAGAACTAAACGAGCCTACTTTCCAGTACATCTACATCGGCATTCTCGCTTCTGATCATTATTCTCTTGATTATCTGAGGCTGAAAATTATGTCAAACGTACCTTTTTGGCACTAAGAGCTGATTCGAAAAGAAAAATATTCCCCTCTCATCAGATGAAATAGACACGTAAAAAGTAATTAACGAATAAATAAATTTTTGTCCTACCTTTTAAAGAGTGTAATTGTTACAGTTCCTCCGTAGAAAAAAATCCCCCATCGTTTAAAAAAAAAAAAATAAATAATAATAATACTAATAATAATAATAAAATAAATAAATAAATAAATAAAAGTACAAAGAGCATCAAAACACATTTTATCAAAGAAAGAAAAAAAAAAACTCGTCCGTTAATAAAATGTCTCGAATTTCACTTTTAATCCGTTGCCAGTTGTTAAATATAAATAAAGAATAAAATGTCTGCAATGAAAAAATCGTCTGCATGTTCAGTCATTTTTTTTCTGAGCCTGCATTTCCGCCATGTTCACGGAGTCGGAGTCGGAATAAGAGTCCTCACAGAAGATTACTCAGAAAAGTACTTTACAAACATTATTTATCAAAACCATTTTCCCACAAAGTTAGTTTGAAGGAAATCCGACTTTAAGTTCAGGATCAACATTCAACTTAAATTCCCCCGCAGACGCTAATATTAATTTTTTTTCTGAACGGTTCAATGTTGAACGAAAAATGGTTCAAATCAAAAAGCGAAAGATGGGAATGTATTGGAAAGCCTCTCCGAGATCTATCAAACAAAAAAAAAAAAAGTTTATTCCTTTCGGACGGTTCACTCAAAAGTTATTAGGTGGGGAAAGGTTGCTTGAACGGTTCAATGTTGAACGAAAAAATGCTCAAATGGGAAATTTAAATACGGTAATGAAGTATCCTTGCTGAGATCCTTCAAACAAACAAAAAAAAAAAGTTTATTTAAATCGGGCTGTTCATTCAAAAGTTATTAGGGGTGACAGCTTGATTGAGCGGTTCAATGTTGAACGAAAAATTGTTCAAATCGAAAATATAGATACGGAAATGAAGTAGCCTTGAAAAGATCTTTCGAACAAAAAAAAGTTTGTTCAAATCGGACTGTTAACTAAAAAGTTACTATCGCGGGACAGGTTGTTTGAACGGCCCAAAGTTGAACCAAAAATTGTTCAAATCGAAAAATCAAATATGGGAATGAGCTGTACTCGCCGAGATCTTTCCATCAAAAAATGTTTGTCCAAATCGGAATGTTCATTCAAAAGTTATTAGGGGGGGGGGGGACAGACCGACCGACCGACTGACCGACACACAAATTCCCCATCTCAATACCCTACTTTCACATTTTTAATTTTTCGATATTCATTTTACCTTTTTATTTTTGTAACTTGGCGATATTTTTTGGACTTGGCGAGATTTCTTAGACTTGGCGATATTTTTTGGACTTGACGATATTTTTTTGCTGCATTTAGCTACTTTTAATACTTTTTTCGTCTTTCTTTTATTTTCAACGGGAAAGTAGGCTAAAAAGTGTTTCCTTTATCAACTCATATGATCTCCCCCCCCCCCCTCTGCTACACCTTTTTTTAATTTAAAAACTAAATTTTTATTACGTGTAAAAATGATTACGACTTACGGCAGGGAAAAAGGGAAATAATGAAACGTACATCACAGTACATACGCCTTACATCTATTTACAAGATAGTTTAAGAAGTTGTACAAAAATAATTCCGATCGAAATATCTTAGGTGATCTCAAACTTCGTGCCCTTCCCTATCCAGTTCCTAGAATCTCTCCCATTCCCCCATCTTATTCCTACTGCCCCACTCGAAGAAGACCCCACATCTGGTCAGAGTTTAAGAGTCAGTAATCAAACTGCATAATGAATGTAAACATTTACGCACAGAAAAGTTTTTTAAGAACTTCAGGAAAATAAAAGAGAGAAGATTCTTTTCGACATTTCGCATACAGATTCTTTGGAAGACATCGGAGGTGAAGAGAATAGACATTCCTTAATTCTAAGGAAAGGGTATGATACAAAGAGCCTGATTATAAACTGAACTTCTTTTCAAGGGCCTTCAAAATTATTTAGGGACGGACTTTCAGGAAAAATTTTACTTGAACGAATACCAAGAATTGGATGGTGTTATGCAAAAAGGAGTTAACCCACAAAACATAAAAAAATGAGTTATCCAACTGTGATGGTAAAATATGTTGCTTTCTACATTAAGCAAAAATATTTAAGCGCTATCAGCATTTCATGGTAACATATCATAGGTATATTGATACAGAGCTCCATGATTTTTGCCAGAGTTTGTTGACTTTAAAGCCCACTATCTCAAAATCAGGTTTTTGTGGGTTAACTCCTTTTTGCATAACACCATCCAATTATTGTTACCTAATACCAAGAAAATTGCTCTCAGCACTCTCTGGAGTTGAAAAGATTGCTAGATTAACCATTTTTGTAACTTTCCAAAGCAAAGAACAACTATTGCGGTCACTGAAATCCGAACATGATCGGAAGAAGAACAAGCCGTTTATCAAGCAGTAAACAAGTAGGGATTTTCCAATTAAAGTCAAACACTTTGCTGTAATACAATAAGTAGTGTAAGTTTAATAAATTGTGCCTCTGCCAATTTAGAAAAAATGTTTGATTGTAATTTACTTAGACGACATCGCCATCATGATATTTTTAGTTAGTTTTAAGGGGATGTTTTGATTTTCCAATAAGTGCAATATTTGGTCTAGAAGTGGCCATTTTCAAAAGTTTCAGAGAAAATGGTACATACTTGGTAAAGGAATATATAAAACTGGTAACAATAAAGAGGCCATGTATATTGTACACTTAACCATACTCACACCTTTCTTTTCATAAACAACAGCAATATGATTACTGAGAAGGGTTAGAACTAAGTATGATCCTTTTTGGAAAGATTCCTAAGAATGGAATATCATTTCGTAAGCCAGGAGCTGTAAACCATGTTAGGTGGATGTCAAAACCTATTTATGTACTCAAGATTTGCGTATTTAGGGATTAATTTCAGTTACTGAAAGGATGAAGAACTCATCAGGAAGACTTTTTTTTTTTTTTTTGCTAGATTATACGTTCAAGCATGTTTCTTTCTTCGGAAGCAGATAATGCTCCGTATCCTGATTTTCTATCCATGCAGAAACTGATCAATTATCTAGATGTTGATCCAAAAATAAGTAAGGTTGCTGTTAAAAAATTTGAAATCATCTGTGGTACTTAACTCCTGAATCTACATCTCCTTCTTTATTTGATGATAATGTCCCATTCACAGTTACGATAAATATAGCATAAGTTATGTTGGAAGCAGCTAATGATGAAGAACAGGAGCAAGAAGAAAAGCAACAAAAGTTAGATATTCCACATCAAAATAATTTTTCTTCGCAAACAACTAGTTTTAATTATTTGTAACACTTGTAACAAAATATTTTTTCGACCGATTTTCTATCAGTTTCGAATTTCTCTAGGAAAACCTTTCAACTAGAAAGGATTACCCTGATTATATAAGCGGAAAAGAAAAATATGATAAATTGTTGTGAATGATGCTGAAAAAAGGAGTGCATAATTAATTCAGGAATACAATAATATTCTCACAAAAGATGGAAGTGAAAAAAATAATTTGTTTTGCTTATCGTTGCTGAAGCCGGTAAAAGATACACTACTGCTACTAAATCTTCATTTAGGCAGCAAAAATATTCAATATTTGCTCATTCATACTATGTTCTAATTCTACAGAAATTGTTTGTCATTAAAAATATATTTTTTCTTATGAACATTTTGTATTACTATACAAAATTACAATCTTTTTATAAAAAACACGAGATTTCTGAAATTTATTGTACTTCAAGTCATTTGAGGCACCCCTAAAAATTGTCCAAATGAAGGGAGATGTGGTAAAGACTGTTATTTTGTTCATTGGAATAAGATAGGGGGTGGGAGCAAGGAAAATTTAACTTTCGAAAAGTGCCATATAGCTAAGGGCCACCCTAGTGTGTACCTTATACAAATCCCCAGTTTGCGTCGGATCTGGATGAAATTTGACAGGGAGATACTTGGGCACCCAGAGAGGGTCATAGGATGGTTTTTGAGCGGGAAAAAAAGTACCGATCCGTTCAAATTTCAAATAAATTACTTCAAAATGGCTCTTTCTACTCGAAATACTTATCGGATCTTCTCGATGGCAAAAAATACCGTTTAGGAAAGTTTCCTTCCTACGATTTTCAAAACCACTAATCGATATCTCCACCCTGGGAAAAGATAAGGGCTTTTGAAAGAATACGGAACTTAATTTTTTAATTGAGAATCGACCATCATCTGCGAGTGAAAAAATCTCATTAATGATTTCTATCTGTTGCCATTTTAGCCTGAGTTCTGCAAAAATTAAAATTCTATAAATTGCTTTTGCCATTAGTGCCAGAGAATTATCTTTTTTTCCCCACCCAGTTTCAATAGAATTGTAACCCTAAACCTGTATTTTATTTTCCCAATCAGTTCTAGGACTGTAACTTTTATTTCACAAAAAAATGAATGCAATAGGTCATCTAACAGTTTTTAAGGCGAAAACAGACAAATGAAAAATATTTCCAAAGACTGATCATAAATTATAAATTAAGCGAAAAGACAGTTCGAAACAAGTTCGATTAAACGACTAAAAATTTCAAGAAAAGCAAACATATGAGAAATAGAAAGAAACAGAAAAAGACAGTCGGGGTCAATTTCGAAGAATTTTGAAGGTTTTGAAAATTTATTACTGTAAACTTTTCATCCAGAGTAGAAATAAATGTGGGTTAAGCGGCGGAAGAGGGGAGGAGATAGAAATAAAATTCTGCTTAAAGCTGCGATTCTGGAATGGATGTGACACATAGAAGAAATTTTTCAGTGCTTCTTGTCAGTTTCTTTCCCGGAAAAACCTGCTATTTGATTCATCTGTAAAATTCATTCATTCGTAAGAAATTTAATATTAAACTGCTCTTAATACGAAGTGCAAAGTTTAGGATAGTGAGTTTGTGGTTGCCCGTTTAAACATTCTATGTACGAATAATTGTTAGTTACAAGCAATGCTTTTTTTTTATTTTTTTCTCCTTTTTTAAATAAATTTTTAAAGTGTACTAGCTTAGAATACTACTAGAGAACAATATTTTGATACATGGAATTACTTTTGCCAGGCAAGTACGATAACCATGCAGAATAAGGAGAGTTTGTAATGTTGCAGTTATATTAAAACGACAATTCAAATTAAATTTTAGTTACTTTCAATAAAATTTATTAAAATTGTGTATTATATCTAACATAATCATATTGCACACCAAGAATGAAAAGGGCACTTTTTAAATTTAGACTAGCATTAAATTACCGTAAACTAAAAAAAAAAGGGCCCCTTTTATTCTCGGTGTGCGATATGACATGCCGAAACAAAACAAATACAGTTAACTCTCACTTATACAGTTTCATTTATGCGCCTTTTTCACTTATACGACGATTTTAAATGGTGCCAGCACATTCCATAGCAAAATAATGATACTATAGTTCGTTTATGCCTCGCTCTAAAGATAAATATTTCACTTATGCGCCGAATTTTCCCTAAAATGTATGAAAATTTATTTATTTTCTTTAAAAAATAAGAATTTCTTTCACTTTTCTAAAGTTTTCCTTTTTCAGAAATTCATGTCTGAGAACCAAATTGAGGTATGCTGCAATTTTTGTTTTTTCTTTTACATGGTAGTTACGTTTCAGTATTTGGCAAACCGTAGTAATATGTCCCTTGTCTATAGAAACATTCTTATTCATTATCTCATTAGAACCTATGTTGCGTTTTAATCCTTCAAATAGACTTGTTCACTTTTACGTCTCTCTCACTTATGCGCCTTTTTCTGTTGGTCCCTTTGGCCGGGGTA
Organism: Uloborus plumipes; assembly: GCA_038373865.1. Taxonomy (NCBI): domain Eukaryota; kingdom Metazoa; phylum Arthropoda; class Arachnida; order Araneae; family Uloboridae; genus Uloborus; species Uloborus plumipes. The sequence continues at coordinate 296,305 of JAXGGA010000136.1, forward strand.
TAAGTGAGAGTTCACTGTATATAAAGTAAAATAACTTCCTATTGATAGGAATTGCTATTAATGAACACAGAAGAGATTTTGAAAAATCGTACAGAATATAAACTAAAGATATCCATATTTTAATTTTAAATTAAAGCATATTCGTGAAATATTTTTGTACATACGATATACATACATTTTAAAGTATACGATGGTAACAGTATATTTACAAATTTTCAAGTGGATAGGACACTATTTTAAAATTTATGGAATGCAAAAAATGACACATGTTTATCAACGCAAAATTAGTATTTTACTTAATAATCTCCAAAATGGTACGTCTTATGCAGCAAAAATTAGTTAATTCGATTCACCACACTCAAAAAAATTAAAAAATGTCTAACAATGATGAATTTCGGGAAGTAAATTGATCGACGAATGGATCGATAGTTTTTATTATTATTATTATTATTATTTATTTTATTTTTTCTTTTTTTCGCAATTTACACCGATCGCCTCAACATCCCACTAGAGGAATAGCTTCAAAAATATGTGTCTAATAAGTTATCCTACATCTCCAAATAAGTTATTCTCTTAAGAGTAATTTTGCTTTTTTTCTAAAAAAAAAATACTAGATCGCTTCAACGCGTTTTGTGGTTTGACAAAAGCCATTACAATAGTTCAGTCTGTAAAAAAACTGAAGATCTAAAACTTCTCAAAAAAATCTTATTGCATTTTTTTTTCTCTAAAAAATGATGTTTTACTTCATTTTCTACCGATTGTTTTGACGTTTATTTACCCTTGCATTTGCTAATAAGTATAAATAATAATAATAATAATAATATATATATATATATATATATATATATATATATATATATATATATATATATATATATATTATATATATATATATATATATATATATATATATATATATATATATATATATATATATCTTATTTCAAGCGAAATTATGCAAGTTAGTTTGTGATACTTTTATTTTTCTATTCATTTGGTGAGCAAAGAATCATTTTCTTGCTTTTCATTAATATTTTCATACTTAAAATGCATAGTCTTAAATGTCAAAAGAGGCATTAATAGCGAAATATGAAATTGAATTTTCATACTTGCCATTAGCGAGCGAAAGGTCTAAGGTTGGGAATATGTCCTACACTTTGCTTATCTAAATGGCTCCTAATTCCTAACTCAATGCCTTTTGAATACATTACATGATTTCTAAGCCATTAACAACAATACTAGCGTCATAAAATAATACTAGATGTATTATTAATTCCACGTTTTTTTCTTTTCTGTCTTGCTACCAAGATGTACCATTTACTTTATCCCATTCATAACTGTTGCAAAATATTTCCCCTTCCTTCGGTTTTCGAAGTGATTAGGGTTTAAGTCATTGATTAAAATAAATAAAAATAATTTATTCCTTTAAGAGCAAGAATCTGAGAAACTGTCACGCCTAGCATTATGGGGTGATTCATGACCTCTCAGATTTTCTCCCAAAAATTACCAAATGTTTATTATCTTATTGAAAGACCAAATCCAGAATGTTTTGCTCTAAAGTTGAGTTGTTTAGTTTTTATGGATCCCTAAAGTTAAAGGTGCGGCATCAAAAATTAAGCGGATTTTCAAGACATGGAAGTTGCTGTGAGCCAAAACTCTTACCAGGAACTGTTTTACTCCAGTTTTCTTTTTGTATATGGAATAAAGAAGGTTGAAACTTTACAAAATGAGCGTTAAGTTTGAGGTAAGTTGTTGCCGTAAGGTCAGTGAAGGCCCTCAAAACAAGGCATTTTTGACGTTTTTTAGCGTTTTTGAGGTCCAAAAACAGCTTGTACATTTTAGTTGGCACGGCAAAAGTAGTTTCGTTTGAAAGACCAGTGTAAGCACTTTAAAATAATCTACTTATATTAAAAACTGAGTATCTTTCTTTCTATCTATGTCACGCTTCTTTCTCCTGAACGCCAATGAACTGAAAAACGAACCAGGTACCGATAGATAGGTAATTTTTCAGGCTTCATTAGTTTCAATTTATATAATTATACGATTTTAATTAGCGAAGATATCAATTAATAAGTAGTCAAATTTAAAGCGATTAAGCCTAATAAATGATTAAACTTCCAAGACATTTATTTCTTACCGTTGCCATTTTGAATTAAAACGTTAATTAAATTATTGAACTATTTAAAATTCTAAGATATTTATTTCTTTCCTTTGCGATTTTAAATTAAAACGTTAATTAAATTGAATTTTTTAAAATGAAAGAGTGTTATTTTTTCCATTGTCATTTTGAATACGTGTTATAACAAAGTTCTAACAATTGTTTTTATTCTACTTATTAATGACATATTTTTTCTATGGTACCATTTTGAAAATGTGTTTTTAAATAAAATTGCAATTGCTGTTTTTAGAAGGGACTTTTTTTGGCTGCGATCCAAATATTAAAAGAACTTTTTCGTTTGATTTTGCAATTAATTTTACCGGAAGAAAGCGCTTTGGAAATAATTGTTTTTGGACAGGAATTTTATTTGTTATTTAGGGAGAGTACTAAGTATGCGCTACTTGACATCGTCTTTATTTTTGAGGAAGCATGTGCAAATAATTCGATTGATTCTTTGATGCAGGAAAGCTTTTTAGCGAGCCGCTTTAGCGGGGAGTAGTTTATTAAACTTTTCCTTGGTACTTTAAAGGCGAGCCGCCTTGGCGGCGAGTAGTTTATTGAAACTTTCCTCGCTACTGTAAAGGCGAGCCGCCTTGACGGCGAGTAAACTGTTTAAACTTTCCTCATTACTTTAAAGGCGAGTCGCCTTGGTGGCGAGTAGTTTTCTCAAACTGCCTTCACTACATTACAGCCCGTGCAACGCCGGGCCACGCAGCTAGTGTATTAATAACCGAGGAAAGTTCAACGTGCTTTTAGTTGCGTAAGGCCGAAATATGAAAAATGTCATATTTTAGCGATATTCAAACGGTCATAACTTCCTCTGCCAACAACATATTGAAATATTTTTTTTGCCAATGTCATACTCTATTCTTTGTCTTAACAGAACAGTTGAGTCCTTTGAGGCGAAATGTGAAATTTTTTTTTACAAAAAATACACAGGAAAAAATACATTTTTTGTAAAAAAAATTTTCACATTTCGCCTCAAAGGACTCAATTGTTCTGTTAAGACAAAGAATAGAGTATGACATTGGCAAAAAAAATATTTCAATATGTTGTTGGCAGAGGAAGTTATGACCGTTTGAATATCGCTAAAATATGACATTTTTCATATTTCGGCCTTACGCAACTAAAAGCACGTTGAACTTTCCTCGGTTATTTATACATTATTTTAAAGTGCTTACACTGGTCTTTCAAACGAAACTACTTTTGCCGTGCCAACTGAAATGTACAAGCTGTTTTTGGACCTCAAAAACGCTAAAAAACGTCAAAAATGCCTTGTTTTGAGGGCCTTCACTGACCTTACGGCAACAACTTACCTCAAACTTAACACTCATTTTGTAAAGTTTCAACCTTCTATATTCCATATACAAAAAGAAAATTGGAGTTAAACAGTTCCTGGTAAGAGTTTTGGCTCACAGCAACTTCCATGTCTTGAAAATCCGCTTAATTTTTGATGCCGCACCTTCAACTTTAGGGGTCCATAAAAACTAAACAACTCAACTTTAGAGCAAAACATTCTGGATTTGGTCTTTCAATAAGATAATAAACATTTGGTAATTTTTTGGAAAAAATCTGAGAGGTCATGAATCACAAGCGTGACACTCTCTCAGATTCTTGCTCTTAAAAGAACATTAATAGCAAAAAACTATTCCTAAACGAGGGAAAGAGAGAAACAGTTAAAACTGAATGCAATAAATTTCTTCTTTGTTATTTATATAACTTATAACGCTATCTTTTATTTTACATTTTTTCAATTTACGTGTGGCAACTTATTTTCAGCATGAATCCTACTTTAATTGAAAGTTGATGTAATGTTGTTTTTCGAAGTAACAATATTTCTAACTTATGTAAAAAGAAATAAACAATAAGTTTTCTCCAGTAAAATTACACGCGGAACTGACAGAGAAAAAAAATCAGATTTAACGTAGCATTTAATTGACGTCAGTGATTTCAAAGAAAAGGGGAGAAAAAAATTCTTTGTTACGAAAAGAAAAATCAATTATTTTCAAAAAAGTTTCGATGATTAAAAAAATGCTGTTGCAATGAAAGAAAAGTCTTTAAAAATAAGTTTTGAATCGAACATGATCTATCACTGTCATCAAACAGTGATGTTGAAAAAACAACTTAAGACTTGGAAGGGGATTTTATATGACAACAAAAAACTAAGCATGCTTCAAAAAAGATAATTAAAAATCGATTGAAGATAAACGAAAAAAACATGTTTTGTATTTCGGCAGTACTTCGAAATAATATGACAAATATGTGTACAATAACCACATAACTGACCAAAGTCCGATTTTTCTGTTTAGTTTTTTTGTTAATAAAAAATTGCTGATTGTGCTGATTAATAAATGTATTTAATTTACATAGAATTTCTTGTGTCCTTTACAAAGCAGGCTTTTATTTATTTCTTCCAAATGGCAACAAGCAATTTTTATGCCAAAACCGAGTATATTTTTTTTTTTTTTGTTAAGCAAAACAACATGAATTCGTCGATTGCTGTTATTTTCACACAGATAGGTTTTTTTAAGCAAAAACAAAAAAGTAAAAAAAAATCTGACGGTGTAGCATTTATGGTATGTCTTATAGGGGATTCATTATAACATGGAATACATCAAACTACATATTATTAAAATAATTTTCATCTCATTTTTTTAAAATTAAGTTAAGCTTATTGTTGAATTTACACCACAATTTTTAGCTGTGCATAATGGCCTACTTTCGGTTTTATTTCCTAGGTGTGCAAAAATATCTTTTTTCTTTGCTTTTGTAAAATAAAGTGTATATTTTGTACTATATAAGGAGAAATTTCTAGAATTGGAAAATTGGATATCTTTAGCCATTGGCACCAAATGTTCAGCAGTAATTGTCTACACAAGAATTTTTTTTCCTTTGAATACGTAAACCACAGTAGGGAAGTATTCTTAAAATAGATATAATCAACGGAAATATCCACTTTCATAGGGCTACCATACAGCAACAAGATCACCAAAATCAAATTATCCTCGAAAAGAAATTAAAGTCCGTACTAATTCCCCAATTATAAAAATATCCCCCTGTTTACATTTAGATTTAAAGAAAAGTTTGAGCCAAGCCTTTTTAGTAACAAGATTGTGACTTTTTAATTAAAAAAAAAAAAAAAACTGGACAAGAGTTCCATGTTTTGATGATTTCTTCTTTCTTACAAAAAAAAAAAAAAAGAAAAAAGAAAAATAGAATGTATTTACGGATAAAACTTGGGGTAAAATGACTTTCGGTAACTTCATGGCGAGTTTTTAAAATTCTTGGCATCCCAACCATTTTAAATGTTTCTTTAAAATGCTAAAATTCTCCTAAAAAATAAGAAAAAAATATTTCTTCCAAATTGTTAAACGGAGTGGTTCTGCGGACTGGGAATAGAATAGTTCTAGAGGCGTGCCGCAGTAAAAAACTAATGCAAAGCTCATTAATAAATGCACCGCCACAAGCAGGACAAAGATTATTCAAGAGAAGTAACGCTCATGTGATCACTTGACATGCCTTGTCAGCCAGGTGTGTCGCGTCACATTTCATCAACTCTAAAGGCCGAACTCCACATTATCAGAAAACCAACCGAAAACCGAAGGCAGAAACTGAAAATCCGGGTAATTTCCATTTTTTTCACTCGGACTTTCGGTTTCTGCCTTCGCTTTCAGTCGGTTTACTGCTAATGCGAAACCAGACCCTAAGTGTCCATAGCAATCCTGAAAATTATTAATTGAAAATCATAGCACTATTCTAGTAAGGTACACATGCTTCGTTGAGTTTGTCAAGAAATACTGTGTCTCCACAAGAGGTGTGGGTGAATATCACGTTAAATGAGTATCACTCAAATTTTACATTAACTGGTTACTTTATTCCATGATATTCTAATACCACTGTAAGGTGTTATTTGCAAAATTATTAGTTTCACAAATAAATTACAGTCTAGAGTATTTTTTTCAACTACGGATCATAGAAAGCCTCTCAATTTTACTTTTGAACTATTTCTTTTTCACCTAGTTCAGTAGATGAATACCGAAGAATAAATGAGCAGCTTGTATTGTAAATATTTTATTTAAAGTTTTAAAAGTTTTTCTTAGATTAATGGGCACCAATAACTTTCTTCTATGCATGTACAAAAAGAAAACAACTAGAAAAGGGCTCGTTTGTCCACTGAGTTAGTGCATTTTTTCTCTTTAAATCTCCCTCTCCCCATATCCAAAAAACAAAAGAAGAAAGAAAATCGAAGAACTTCCTTAAGAAAAAAAAACATTCAAGTGTTTCTTCAATGATTGGTTCAGTAGCAGACTTAAATATAAATAAAAAGTAACAATTAAAATACGCTGCATTTTATTTATCTACACTGTTAAGAATTCATTAAGTTTTTGTGGCAAATGTTACCGTACCGCGATTGCAGCGCCAAATGATCACCACGCGACTTATTGTGAGATACAGATGACACCCTATTTCCGCTCTCCTGATGTGTCTCATCTGGTACCGTGGATAGTAAAGCAGTGTGAAAAAATTGGGTCCCGGGTTCGATTCTTGTCGTTCGTATCTCTTTCTTTTTAATTCTCGTTTTCTCTTCCGTAAAATTTCAGGAAATTTTTTAACAGTGTAATCTCTTTCAGCAAAAGTCACAAGTGGTGCTTGGATTGTTATGCGTTATGTAATATGCCATATGCCAAATTATGTCAGACATCTTTTTTTGTTAGAACAGTCCCTGAAGGAAATTAAAACTATTTGTTCCAAAAAATATATATTTTTGTCTCTGAGGTGATAAAGTACTAAAGTAGACCTAAATTAATCGTTTATTTAAGTTCATGGAGTTATTATTCAAAAACGCAAACTTTTATTGTTTTTTTTTTTTTTTTTTCTTTTTCAAAATAAAATATAACTTATATAACCTTTTACGATAATTACAGCTAAATCTACCAACAGAACTTCTAGTCTAGATAAACTATTCCCTGATATAAATTTTTTCGCATCTGCTCTTGAGAAATTCGGTCTTTATACTTCACTTAACGAGATAAACAAATCTTTTATTTCTTGTACATCATATTTTTTTCGCTGAAATTTCTCAATTGCTTTAGTTCTACATTCATGACAAAACTTTCCTTAAACACTGTTTGACATTTTTGGCAGTAAAAGAAAGAGCTTGTTACAACAATCTTTTTCTTCCGCGTCAAAACAGGAAAGCAGATTCTTAGTTTTGCCGTAGCATGAACTTATTCATTATAAATAATACCCTGTGAAAAGTTATGTTTTAGCGTTTAGGAAAATAGTTGTTTTCGGCACAGTAGACAATCTATTGCAGAACTAACGTTGAAACCTTGCTAAGACGATAACATGGTGAAGAAAGTTCTACGAGTTGTAGAGAGCTTAGGGCTTAATGAGGAATTTTTGTTACTAAATATCTTTGCATAGATATGCTTCAAAAACAGAGGATACTCTTAAAACTTTGAAAGTTAAGGTCTGGGGAAAACTTATCAAATGTATGGAAAAACGGAATCAAACGAAAACAGAAACTTTTACTTTCTTCGTCACAGGAGAAAAGAATGTATAGAGAAAACGGAATAGACAGAAATAAGAATTGGGAAATGGTAAATTTCTGCCAACATAAATAAATCAAACACAAGATGCGGAGCAAAGACTATGAGTCTGGGGTAAATGATTGGACCCTGGGATATTTGAACGACTTGACACAGGTTCATGTAAGGAAAGCCTTATTAGACTATTTCAGTCCATAAGCTATTCTTAAATTCAAGAAATAGATAGCCTTGCTAACTTAGCTCTTAGTGGACTTTTAATCTAGTTCTCAATTTTTTTTTTCCTTTTTTGCAAAATGCTTTAAGCAAGGCTGGATCCACAAATCCCTTGGAACCAAAATGTTGGATGGGTCATTTTGTTCTCTTTATTAGTTCTAGGTTCAGGAGATTTTACATCGCCCGTTAATTATTATTAAAATTGAAAATATATCTAATCTATATGTTTTGGTACACTTCGAAATTTAATAAATGTCGACATTAGCCAGTGAATATCAACATTCACATGACAAAGACATTGGCGAAAGAAAAAATATTTCTGGTGAATCACACATGAAAGTAGTTTTCCTCTTTTCACAAAAATACTTGTTTTTTGCAGGATAATGAAGGAAATCCGTAAAACAAGTAAAAGAATATGGCGTACTAACGGAGATTTTTCGAACAAAAAAAAGTTTGTTTGAATCAGATTGTTCACTCAAAAATTATCAGAGGAGGAGGGGGAGGGGCAGTTCTTTTGCATTGTTCAAAACTGTACAAGAGTTGTTCAATTTAGAACGTGAAATATGGGAATGAAGTGACTGTGTTGATATTTTTCAAAGAAAAAAAAGTGTTTTAGAATCGGACTGTTCATTCGAAAGTTTTTAAGGGAGAGGGGAAATACCGACCAACCGACCGACAGAAATACATTTTCCCCATATTAAAACCCTATTTTCAAATTTTTAAGTTTTTGATTTTTGTTTACTTATTTTCAGTTTTATTTACTCGCTACAACCTTAAAACATCTGGAAATGTTGTCAGAAATCTGATTATTTTTTTTCTGAGTATGAGTTTTTATTGCTGTTATTTCCTTTCATCAATATAATTTTGATTTCATAAACGTAAACGTTAAGTTCAATTGTTAAATTAAAAAAAAAAAGATAGCGTAGTTTTAAGCTTTTTCTCATTTAATTAAATTACTGAAATAAAAACCATATTTAAAAAAAAAAAAAAACTTTGGCCGTACGAATTTTTTTAGAAATGATCACTTCTCGGAGGGCTAAAAAAAAATCTGAGTATTGAAAGTATCTTCCAAAATTTGAAAATAGATTTTGAGGTAAAAAGAGGGAAAAAAACATTTTCTTAGTTCAAGAAATGCAATAACTTAGATGAAAATCACCTTTCGAAGCTGGTAAATATCTCTGAGAAAGACAGGCTATCTAAAGTGCTGCTAGGAAATTAGAAACCCGAAATTTCCTTTACTGATAAACGACTTATCCATCAAAAAAGCTGTGTAAATTTCACGATTTTTTTTTCTATTTAATTTAAATAGCAACATTTTCCCCATTTAAAAATCTTAAATTTATTGCATCTCTCACGATACACGCAGATCTGTTAGCATGGCAGAAAGAAGAGTAAATACTATTTGCAAATTGCATGAAGTATATATATATATACATATTTTTTTTATCCCTAACTGCTTCGTAAATGCAAATCATGTGGTCAAAAAGTCAGTAAATGACGATAAAATCAGTCATAAAAAGTCCTATCCTAAATTTTGAAACAATGTAATACGTAGAAATATAAAAAATAATGTATTTCCGTTATATTATGTACCAGTTTCATGCATTTTTAGACCTAGCAGAATTGGTCTTCATCGTTAAGTATACAATCCTTACATTCTTTAAATCAATTGAAAATATAGGCTGCTAGTAACGACAGTAATTAAGCGAAATGTTTCACTTAAGGGTCATTCCACGTCAAGTGATCCAAAATCTGAGAAAAATTTTACCTTATATTTTTGTATTTCTTTCACATTTGGCTCATCAATTGTACCCCTTGAGGTAATCAAAAGTCTCAATTTTTGGATTTTTATCTCTATTATTTTTTCATTTATGAGACTTCGAACTTTGGAAAAACCCTCGTTTTTCCATGGATAAGGGTACATAAAAGGGACCATAACTCGGCACCAAATATAGATAGAACGATTGGTAAGTGGCATTTTAAAGTACGTTAGTTGCCGCTTAATCTGATATGCAACATGACTAATTCGATAAAAATTTTCTTTTTCAAAAAATGAAATTTAAATTTCAAATTTAAATTTCTCAAAAAACATATAATGATTTTTTTTGAAAAAATTCTCAAAAATTCTTGTGTATTTTATCTATGTTTGTTCAAATTTTTAGATTGGGATACCAATGGGATCATATTTTTTTGAATTTTTGAATAAAACTGTACAGGAAAAAAAATGATATTTTTTAGATTCTATTTATTTAAATACTAAGTTCTCTTGCTCATGATGGTCTAAAAAGTAGTAAACAAACATGAATATGTTTAAAGTGAGCTGGCATGAGCTTATAGATTTGTCAGGTTCACCTCCCTACCCCTTTCTCCCCCGCACAACCACTCTTTTTTAATTCAAAACTGTTCAAAATGTTTTAAAAAAAACAAAAACTCTTTGATACAAAAATGAATAGTAAACTTATTTAAAGTGTGGAAATGGGTTTCCTTATAACTAGACGAAGTATCCCCCTCCCCACCCAAATATACCATTCACACTATACTAATATGACGTCTAACCTGGGGATTGAGTTGAGGATTATTTTCACCCTAGGTATATATATTGTTTTTCAGACGAAGTGTTTCTTTTCGATCCGAACTTCAAAGTGTACTTCCATTCAATATCTGAAATTTAACTTTATGATTCATTTCATCTTCTACCCCAGCACCAATCTTCAATTTTTAAGGGAGGAAATAAATGGGTCGCCCCAATATCATAGCAAACAGCAAAATAGCACTGTTTCGCCTTGTTCTCATCGTTTTTTCTATTCTTTTCGCACAAAACTGAAAATAAATCAAAATATCAGATCATATGTCTGTGTCCCCATAACTATCTTTCCACATTATCTAGTGTGCAGCTGTTATTTAATTTTTTTAATCGTTTGTGTTCTTTTTCATTTTGTTGTAAAGGAAAGTAATGCAGCAAGATATATCTATATATATATTAAACAAACACTGCTTTTTGAGCACAACCTCACATGTTGTTTAACTTCTTTACAGATTGCTCCCCCCCCCCCCCTTACCCTACCTTTCCACTCCAAACATTTATTTTTTTTATCATCCCGCCTAGCCCCATTTCAAAGCCTTAGTCTCTACTGATGTCTGGTAGTGTTTCAGTTTGTTCTGTTTGTTACTCTTTCCTATTAGCTCATGAGCTTTGTCCAATAAGAGAAATTAAAGGCAGTGATGGGGACTGACATATAACGTGACACTTTAATTTATTTTCAGTTTTGTGTAAAAATAATGGAAAAACATTATGAGAACAAGGAAAAACAGTGCTATTTTGCTGTTTGCTATGATCTTGGGGCGACCCATTTATTCCCTCCCTTCAAAATTGAAGATTGGTGCTGGGGGAGGGGATGAAATGAAACATAAGTTTAAATTCAGATTTTGAATGGAAGTACACTTTGTGAAGTTCGGATTGAAAACAAAACACTTCGTCTGAAAAACAATATATACCTAGGGGGAAAATAATCCTCAAATCAATCCCCAGGTGAGACGTCATATTAGTATAGCGTTAATGGGTCATTCCATGTCAAGTGATCCAACGTTTTTTACCTTACATTTTTGTATTTCTTTCAAATTTGGCTCATCAATTGTACCCCTTGAGGTAATCAAAAGTCTCAATTTTTAGATTTTTATCTCTATTATTTTTTGATTTATGAGACTTTGAACTTTGGAAAAACCCTCGTTTTTCCATAGATAAGGGAACATAAAAGGGATCATAACTCAGCACCAAATATAGATAGAACAATTTGGTAAATGGCATTTTAAAGTACGTTAGTTGCTGCTTAATCTGATATGCAACATGACTAATTTGATAAAAATTTTCTTTTTCAAAAAATGAAATTTAAATTTCAAATTTCAATTTCTCGAAAAACATATAATTAATTTTTTTGAAAAAATTCTCAAAAATATTTGTGTATTTCATCTATGTTTGTACAAATTTTTAGATTGGGATCTCAATGGGATCATATTTTTTTGAATTTTTGAATAAAACTGTATAGGGAAAAAATGATATTTTTTAGATTCTATTTATTTAAATACTAAGTTCTCTTGCTTGTGATGGTCTAAAAAGTAGTGAACAAACATGAATATGTTTAAAGTGAGCTAGCATGAGCTTATAGATTTGTCAGGTTCACCCCCCTCCCCCTTCCTCCCCCCCGCACAACCACTCTTTTTTAATTCAAAACTGTTCAAAATGTTTAAAAAAAAACTCTTTGATACAAAATGAATACTAAACTAATTTAAAGTTGGTAAATGAGTTTCCTTATAACTAGACGAAGTATCCCCCTCCTCCACCCAAATATACTATTAACGCTGTACTATTATGACGTCTAACCTGGGGATTGAATTGACTATTATTTTTACTCTAGGTAAGTGAGCTAGCATTAACTTGTAGATTGGTCAGCTCCCCCTCCCTTCCTTCCTGACCCAACCATTTTCCCCCAAACTGTTTAAAATGCTAAAAAAAAGCTTCTTTGATACAAAATGAACAGTAAACTTGTTTAAAGTTGATAAATGGGCTTCCTTATAACAAGGCAAAGTACAACCCTTCCCCCACCCAAATATACCATTAACGCTATACTAATATGACGTCTCACCTGGGGATTGATTTGAGGATTATTTTCCCCCTAGGTATATATTGTTTTTCAGACGAAGTGTTTCGTTTTCAATCCGAACTTCACAAAGTGTACTTCCATTCAAAATCTGAATTTAAACTTATGGTTCATTTCATCCCCTCCCCCAGCACCAATCTTTAATTTTGAAGGGAGGAAATAAATGGGTCGCCCCAAGATCATAGTAAACAGCAAAATAGCACCTGTTTCCCCTTGTTCTCATAATGTTTTCCCATTATTTTTACACAAAACTGAAAAGAAATTAAAGTGTCACTTTATATGTCAGTCCCCATCACTGCCTTTTCTTTCTCTTATTGGACAAAGCTCATGAGCTAATAGGAAAGAGTAACAAACAGAATAAACTGAAACACTACCAGACATCAGTAGAGACTAAGGCTTTGAAATGGGGCTAGGCGGGATGATAAAAAAAATAAAAGTTTGGAGTGGAAAGGTAGGGTAAGGGGGGGCAAGCAATCTGTAAAGAAGTTAAACAACAGGTGAGGTTGTGCTCAAAAAAGCAGTGTTTGTTTAATATATATACATAGATATATCTTGCTGCATTACTTTCCTTTACAACAAAATGAAAAAGAACACAAACGATTAAAAAAATTAAATAACAGCTGCACACTAGATAATGTGGAAAGATAGTTATTGGGACACAGACATATGATCTGATATTTTGATTTATTTTCAGTTTTGTGCGAAAAGAATAGAAAAAACGATGAGAACAAGGCGAAACAGTGCTATTTTTCTGTTTGCTATGATATTGGGGCGACCCATTTATTTCCTCCCTTCAAAATTGAAGATTGGTGCTGGGGTAGAAGATGAAATGAATCATAAAGTTAAATTTCAGATATTGAATGGAAGTACACTTTGAAGTTCGGATCGAAAAGAAACACTTCGGCTGAAAAACAGTATATATACCTAGGTTTGAAAATAATCCTCAACTCAATCCCCAGATTTGACGTCATAATAGTACAGCGTTAATGGTATATTTGGGTGGAGGAGGGGGATACTTCGTCTAGTTATAAGGAAACTCATTTACCAACTTTAAAATAGTTTAGTATTCATTTTGTATCAGAGTTTTTTTTTTTAACATTTTGAACAGTTTTGAATTAAAAAAGAGTGGTTGTGCGGGGGAGGAAGGGGGAGGGGGGTGAACCTGACAAATCTATAAGCTCATGCTAGCTCACTTTAAACATATTCATGTTTGTTCACTACTTTTTAGACCATCACAAGCAAGAGAACTTAGTATTTAAATAAATAGAATCTAAAAAATATCATTTTTTTCCTATACAGTTTTATTCAAAAATTCAAAAAAATATGATCCCATTGAGATCCCAATCTAAAAATTTGTACAAACATAGATGAAATACACAAGAATTTTTGAGAATTTTTTCAAAAAAATTAATTATATGTTTTTCGAGAAATTTAAATTTGAAATTTAAATTTCATTTTTTGAAAAAGAAAATTTTTATCAAATTAGTCATGTTGCATAACAGATTAAGCGGCAACTAACGTACTTTAAAATGCCATTTACCAAATTGTTCTATCTATATTTGGTGCCGAGTTATGGTCCCTTTTATGTACCCTTATCCATGGAAAAACGAGGGTTTTTCCAAAGTTCAAAGTCTCATAAATGAAAAAATAATAGAGATAAAAATCCAAAAATTGAGACTTTTGATTACCTCAAGGGGTACAATTGATGAGCCAATTGTGAAAGAAATACAAAAATGTAAGGTAAAATTTTTCTCAGATTTTGGATCACTTGACGTGGAATGACCCTAATGGTATATTTGGGTGGGGGAAGGGTTGTACTTTGCCTTGTTATAAGGAAGCCCAATTACCAACGTTAAACAAGTTTACTGTTCATTTTGTATCAAAGAAGCTTTTTCCTAGCATTTTAAACAGTTTGGGGGGAAAATGGTTGGGTCAGGAAGGAAGGGAGGTGGAGCTGACCAATCTACAAGTTAATTCTAGCTCACTTACCTGGAGTAAAAATAATAGTCAATTCAATCCCCAGGTTAGACGTCATAATAGTACAGCGTTAATGGTATATTTGGGTGGAGGAGGGGGATACTTCGTCTAGTTATAAGGAAACTCATTTACCAACTTTAAATAAGTTTACTATTCATTTTGTATCAAAGAGTTTTTTTTTTTTTTTTTAACATTTTGAACAGTTTTGAATTAAAAAAGAGTGGTTGTGCGGGGGAGGAAGGGGGGAGAGGGGTGAACCTGAAAAATCTATAAGCTCATGCTAGCTCACTTTAAACATATTCATGTTTGTTCACTACTTTTTAGACCATCCCAAGCAAGAGAACTTAGTATTTAAATAAAAAGAATCTAAAAAAAATATCATTTTTTTCCTATACAGTTTTATTCAAAAATTAAAAAAAATATGATCCCATTGAGATCCCAATCTAAAAATTTGTACAAACATAGATGAAGAACACAAGAATTTTTGAGAATTTTTTCAAAAAAATTCATTATATGTTTTTTGAGAAATTTGAATTTGAAATTTAAATTTCATTTTTTGAAAAAGAAAATTTTTATCAAATTAGTCATGTTGCATATCAGATTGAGCGGCAACTAACGTACTTTAAAATGCCATTTACCAAATTGTTCTATCTATTGTTGATGCCGAGTTATGGTCCCTTTTATGTACCCTTATCCATGGAAAAACGAGGGTTTTTCCAAAGTTCAAAGTCTCATAAATGAAAAAATAATAGAGATAAAAATCCAAAAATTGAGACTTTTGATTACCTCAAGGGGTACAATTGATGAGCCAAATGTGAAAGAAATACAAAAATGTAAGGTAAAAAACGTTGGATCACTTGACATGGAATGACCCTTAAGATAAGTAAATGAACTGAATCTTAGGCAAACCAGCATTTTTTCTGTAATTAGCAATTTTGAGTGACATTTTGAGAGCTGAACAGAGCTGTTTCATAGAATTTGTAATTAAGTAAAAACGATAATAGTGATGCGCATAAAAAAAAAGTTGTAAAATATATTTTTTAAACAATTGCTGGAAGTTTTTAGTAAAAGAAATTTGAATGACCCTTTCGTTCATTGAATTCTTGATTTTATTACTATTTTTAAGTGTAAAATAATAGTGGCATGAAAACTAGTGTTAATTCCAGTATTAAACTCTTTTTTAGTTTGCATTTGTGACACTGTAATATTTAGCACTAGTACTTCTAGTAACAAACGCGTTAGCCTCTTACACCCAAATTTCCCAATTAGCATTAACTCATGGGATTTTGTTCGACCGATCATTGACCTCCTCGTAAACTGATCCCGTAACGTACGATGACATTGTTACAATCAGTATCCGAGCACGATTTTCGATGAGCTACTTTTCATCGGAAAGCGATATCCTTCCGATCAACTTTCCCGATCAAAATAAGCCGAGCTATATTCCATCGGAGAACGATATCCTTCCGATCAAGTTTCCCGATGAAATTCATCGTCACGAGACTGTTTTGTTCGTAAATTGCTCCAAATCTCATGGTATTTGGAGCAAAACTAATCGGATTTTGCTGTTCGGATTCTGTTTGGCCGATGAGACACATTGGATCATCGGCCGATGAGAATTTCATCGGGTTTCGATGAATGGCCGGTCATCGGCAGATGAGATGATGCTGCTAGGGTTACTCCATTAAAGATCTTTCCGAGATGCAGAAAAATGTCAAAGTATGATGCCGTATGCTTTAGATGCTATAAGCGTCATTTATTTGACTTCAGCACTCCTTAAAAGTTCGCGGGCAATTTCGCAGAATGAGAGCACAGATGCATCCATCTAGTAGAATGACTTAAAAGTTTTCTAGAGTTAATGGCAATCCGCTAATAGTTGTGCCACACGAAAGCTGGGGTAAAGGGCTTGCATCAAGAGTGCATCAAGTCTGCAAGTGACATGTTGCCTACACTACACCTCATTGGAAGCAGCAGCATCATCCTTAATTTTAGCCTAGTTTGATGCTACGATGCGTGCTCATGTGAATAAAATTATCTCATCTTTATAAAGAGAAGTATCTTCATGTATTTATTAAGATTAGAAACTAAGTACGAGTTCATAGTTCACTTTTTGTTTAAAGATTGACCAAGCATAAAATATCCTGGTTTCAACGATCAACACTATGGCTTTCAATCCCTCGTGATTTCGAGTTGAAAATCCCGCTGGATCATGGTATCCCACGGAATTGTCTCAACACTTTGAACGTTGCATTTTACCGTATGTTTTTATTTTCTTTTTGCCCTTGAATTCTGCTTTTATAACTTGAAAAGAAAAAAAAAATAGTATGTTGTTGATTTTGTAGAGGTAGAATAATATTACCACTTGGGGGGGGGGGCGCAGTTGATTACCACGAAAAAGTCCGTTCCCTCTAAAAGAGATTTTCCTTTTCTTATAAGAGCCAGTTCTTGGTTATTGCTGATGGACAGCAGCTTTCAAACGATGTGCAGTGACCACTGATTTTTGTGTGTTGCTAAATCGAATTCAACTTTGACAGATATATTTATTTCTTCAATCGCGTTGATTAAGTGTATCAAATTCATAAGCATTTCATTCATTAGAAGGGGATAACCGCTAGTTGGTTCCCCGAGTATCAATCTCAGAACAAGTTTTTGGGTATTTTCTCTAATTTTGTTTTTATAAGGCATTTTGTAGAAACATGCAGTCTCAAGCGGCAGAAGTTTTAATGTTGTACTGCCCTGCTTATGTTGGTGCTCCTGTTTTATTTGAAATTCTATCGCTTCCATTAAATTCATGATGAATGCTACGCAGCAAAAAGTTAATAATAACAGTAGTGTTACCATAAAATTAGCTGTATTATACTGCATAAACAACAGTATAATACTGCCACCAGCGGTTCCAGTTTAAGACTGTAAAATGTACAGTAATAAACTGAAACTAACAAGTTTAGTTTACTACGGTAAACTAGCAATTTTACAGTTTATTACGGTAAAATTAGCAATTTTAGTTTTTTAATGTAAAATTACTATTAACTTAGCTGTATATTTCTGTAAAAACAACATCTGTTTCTCGCAGTGTTTTTATTGATCAGCTATTTGATTCACTATGGTATCACCAAAGACCTTATAACTTGGTATTACCGTTATATTTGCAGTTATAAGAATGGGGAACAGAGAAAATGACTTCAAATGATAGTTTCATTAAGCAAGTTCGAAATTTTGTGGTTATTTTATTGAATTCTCTTTTGAAGACTGATTGAAGACTCATACTGAGCACGTTTTATCAATTCGACATTTTTGAATGCATGTCTAAATCTGTCAGCAACATACATACGCATAACTAATAGAAAATATTAGAGAAGTTAAAAATAAATGATTTAAGTGAAAAAAATAAACCTAATAACTCATTATACAATGTTAAATGTTGAAATCTTTGAAAAGTGCCTAGAAGTGATTCCACTATCCTGCAAAAATAAACTATGACTTTTACACTGTAGTACTGGCAACAGAGGTTCCAGTTTGAAACTAAAATGCGCAGTTATAAACTGAAATTATCACTTTTACAGTTTATTGCTGTAAATCAACACTTTTAGAGTTTATATCTGTAAAATTAGGCAAATTTTGCAGTTTGTTACTATAAAATTAGCTGTATTATGCTGTAAAAACAACATCTATTTTTCACAGTACAGTGTATACACATGAGTTAGTTAGCTCATTTATGCCCAAGTTTTTTTAACATTTTTTTTCAATTTTTATCTGCTTAAAACTCTTATATGGAATATTTTACATACATTTTAGGCTTAAAATATTTCGCCGTTGCCATATTTATTAAGTTATTTTACGTCTTGCTTATGGGACACTGGGCAGATATGTGAACAAAATGCGACCTTACTTGATTTTACTTTTGCAAAGTAACCTTACAGAAGGCATCTGTGATCAATTTTAAGCAAATCATTTTTAAATAGTTTAATTTTATGAAAAAAAAAGCTCGCAAAAGCACTTACTTTCTGCGGCTACCCATGCTGGATCGTATCTTGACTGATTTGTCTGAAAATAGCTGTCAATAAATAAACTCTGATGTCCAACTAGTGTCTTTATCTAGTTTTCTCAAGTAGTAGGACTATTGAACTTGTGAAAAATAACTTTAGTAAAATGATATGTACCCATTACAGGTTTTTGTATGCAATTTCTAACAAGCGTCCCATGTTTAGGCTATTGGGCATAAATGGGTTAAGTTTTTCAGTGAAATCCTACTAAGCTGTGTTATTAAACCTTTTTATAAGTCCACTTGCACCACTTTGCGTCGTACAGCTTCAATTTTGGTTTTGTCATTAATCACCGCTTGGCAGTAAAGGTGATAAGAAATTAAAAGACTCCCCAGGCTACAATGCGGTCGATACGACCAAAAGTTGCATCTCAAGAGAGTCTTTTGTCAGACTGACAACGCCGATACTTTTTTTTTATATTGGGCTAAAATTAATAGTTTTTAAAAAATCGAAAATGCCACACAAACTTCCGACAGTTTTCTCTTTTTTGAGAGGGAGGGAGAATACATATTAATAAATTATATAAACTGTACTTCTATGTGTGCACACCACTTCTATGTACAAGTGTGAGTGTACATATTAATTGAAATATTTATTTGAATAGTTCAGGCTAAACATAGGTTAAAAGAACAATGGACTTATTAGAAAATAACAAGACAAAACATTGGAAGTATGAGTTGCAGTTTTTTTTTATAAATAATATAGAAATTTATTGAAATACTATCAACTGTACGAGACTTTGCTGTCTCAGAGCTAGAAATTTTGCCTCCAGAGTAAGAGGTCATGGGTTCGATTCCCGCCCACCGGCGCTCTATGTTAATTTTTTCCCTTGGTGCAGTAAATATTTCTTGTGTTGTCATATATATGTGTTGTCGTAAAGAAGTCCAACATCTCGATTGAATGGCACCCCTGTTTTGAAATCGTTAAATCGCGCTTATGTAGTTTAAGAAGCACTGTTCACCGAAATGACACTGATCTGTGGTATTAGGGCTAATAATGTGTAGTTAGTATTGGTGTAGAATCGTGATAAATTCAAGCGACTTTTTTGAGTAACTCTATAATCTCAAGATACAGGGTTGTCCAAATTAAACTTCCCCTACTCAGAGGCCTGTGCAAGACGTTGTATGGTTCATAATGTGATGAAACTTTGAAAACCGCCACTTCAGACCATGCGCTCGAGATTCATTAAAGAAAAAAAAATAGTACAAAAAGTTGCCGTTAGGTGGCGCTGTAATGCTAATAATTTCGGTGTTACAGCAGCGTGATTTGCAGAAAAAGAGGAAAACAGTTTCTCCACGGGCAGTTGTTTTCAACTCGCTGACGCACGATGCCGACCTTGAAAGACAAAGCTGAAACTGTTTTACCTAGACACAATATTTATACAGGATGGTGCATCTCCCCATATTCTTCGTGGCGTTCAACAGATGTTACGGGCAACTTCTACCGATGACGGTGTGATCAGCCACTGTTTCCCAACAGCTTGGCCTCCTCGCTCGCCTGATCTCATAACGTGTGACTTTTGGTTAGATGGATTCATAAAGGATCGGTTCTATCTAGAACACCCCCCGACCTTGGCTCATCTCTAAGACGCATTTAATGATCATGTTAGTGGAATGAGTGTGGACTTTCTGCGTTCTGCTGAGGAACACACTGCTTTACGAATGGAAAGAATTGTGGAGAAGCACAGCACACATATAGAACATCTGTAGTACTTCTTGTTAATCCGCAGCGCACCCAATCGGCAACTTGTTGTACTATTTTTTTTTTCTTTAATAAATCTTGAGCGCATGGCCTAAAGTATCTGTTTTCAAAATTTCATCACATTATGACGCATACAACGTCTTGCACAGGCCTCTGAGTTGGGAAAGTTTAATTTGCACAACCCTAATTTTCTTTGAAACCTGTATATGTCTGAATTTTATATATGTCATAATGCATCTCAAATAAAACATCTTATTTCACACCCACTAGTTATTTCAAAAAACGAAAACCGTTTTTTTTTTCCTTTTACCTCCTGGTGATTTTTCTTCCGTCACTATATTCTTGTTTTATATTTTTAATGCATGAATATATCGGGACCTCTGCACATCAAAGCAAAAATGCAATGCATGTTTCGACAAGAAAATGTCCAAACTGGGAATTCAAAGTAAAAATTGCGGCTCCCTTGGTTCTTACTTTGAAATGGAAAATAGCTTTCTATATTTTATATCATATAACGATATTGAAGGAAGAACTTAAAATGTAAAATATTAAGCATAAATGTATGCAGAAAATGCGGTTTTCTGTACTTTTGGAGTTGAGTTTTTTGGAAATCATCTAACATCATTAATTTTATGTACATTTTGTCAAGAACTCTAAGATAAATTTTAACTTTTGAATAAAGAATGGAGAATTATGTCTTCAAATCTGAATGGATGAGCAAATATAGGTTTACAAACTTTTCGTTGTTTATTAAAATACAGTGAACTCTCACTTATGCGTCGACCCAAGGGACCAACAAAAAAAGGCGCATAAGTGAAAGAGATGTTTAAGTGAACAGGCCTATTTAAAGGACAAAAACGTAATACAGGTTCTAATGAGAAAATGAATAAGAATGTTTCAATGGAAAAGGGACCTATTACTACGGTTTGGCAATTTCTGTA
Organism: Uloborus plumipes; assembly: GCA_038373865.1. NCBI lineage: Eukaryota > Metazoa > Arthropoda > Arachnida > Araneae > Uloboridae > Uloborus > Uloborus plumipes. Next base: position 317,545 of record JAXGGA010000136.1, read on the forward strand.
ATATAACTGCAATGATAATGATAAAACAAACATTGTAGCATATCTAATTACAAACTGTTCCCTTAAAACTATCCACCGCAGATGATTGTCCCTCTCCACTCTAGTTCATGCGGAAAAAATACCCTCCGTGAGCAATAAAAGCGAAAGATTAAAAGGAAAGTGAAGAAAAATGCTTTTTTTTTCAAGAAAATAAGTTTTTTTTTACGTTTTACAGAAAATTCAACGCAAAAGTGAAATATGTATCTTTAGAGCAACGCATAAACGAATGATACTATCATTATTTTGCAATGGAATGTACTGGGACCATTCAAAATTGTCGTATAAGTGAAAAAGGTACATAAATGAGGCGGTGTATAAGTGAGAGTTCACTGTATAATGTTTTGCAAATTCATGCTAGTAAAGGACTGCAAAATTATGCTAGTAAAGTTTTGAAAAAAAAGCCAAATTATTGATAGTAAAATTTGAAGATCAGAAGTACATATGCATTATAGCTCATACTGACATATGCTTTATTTTACATTGTTTTTCCAATGGGAGGGGGCAAAACATCTACTAACAACGAAAGCAGCTGCAACGTATTTCATATATCTTTTAGAAAAACAGTAAGAGTTCATTTGCATCATACGCTCTTTGCAATTTTCGTTCACATAATATATTCAATTTAATAGTCTATACTCCGTAGCAATAAATTCTTGTACTCTGTTTGCCTTTTTTCCTAAAAATTATTTTGGAGAAAGATTAAAAGCTGTAGTTAAAGTGAAGTAATTCCAATATGGTTTTCTGATACTCACTTGTTGCGTTTGGACTAGTTGGATTTTCAAGAGAGATTTAAAATTTTTGATTCCCGTAATCATTGTTTTACCAGAGCTTTTAATTTATATACGACTACTTGAAAGAGATCGAAATTAGAAGATAAAATTATTTTTAAAAAAAACTATCCATTTGATTTATTATTTCGAAGCC
>JAXGGA010000137.1:0-318279 GCA_038373865.1 Uloborus plumipes
CGAGTAAAATCATTAAATTAAAAATATGTCGAATGTAGCATGGCCTATGTTATATCTGCGTTGTCAGCGTAACTGAAATCTCATGTTATGTGTGTATTAATTTGTGTCTAAATGAAAGCATAACCGTTACTTCGGCTTTTCAAAAATGCATGATATCCCAACAAAAACATAAATGTGAAAAAGGAGCCAAGTTCGGTTGAAACAACGTTTGGGCAGTTTGAAGCAGCGGTGCCACCGACAAAAGAGTTGAAATCTAACAGGCTCCAAGTTCTATAGCTGTTCTGTTAACTACAGTCGTGAGAGTTATTGAAATGTTCATTAATTTATTTTAATAGCATTTCGTTAGTTCCTTTCATATCGGCTTCGGAACTGGGCAAGTTTAAATCGTCACGAAGTTCCGTTCAAAAAAGTCCGACTTCCGTCAGTTAGAAATGAACTTGCCCAGTTCCAAATCCGATATGAAAGGAACTAACGAAATGTATTTAAAATAAATTAATGAACATTTCAATAACTCTCACGACTGTAGTTAACAGAACAGCTATAGAACTTGGAGCCTGTTAGATTTCAACTCTTTTGTCGGTGGCACCGCTGCTTCTAACTGCCCAAACGTTGTTTCAACCGAACTTGGCTAATTTTTCACATTTATGTTTTTGTTGGGATCATTCTTTCTTAATGGGCAAAAACTATTTTAAAACTTAACAAGCATTGTTTCTTTCTGTTTTTGAAAAGAACATCGAAAGGTTACAATCCCTACGGAACAGCGTAGGCCGAACTATCAAAAGCCAATTATTGTTCTAAAAATACAGCATCCACGGAAATTGTTTCAAAAAAAGCAACATACACCAACGAAACATATTTAGAAAATAATTAAACCATCTTTATTACTCCGAGAACATGTATTTCAACCTTCTTGCCAAGCATTTTAAACTTAGTAATCCTCGTCATTTCAGCATAAAATATCCCTATTTTCTGAGAGAAACAAAAGACTTGAAAACAGCAAAACGATCTGGAGCAAGTTTTCCGTATTTCTTTCGTATATATATTGTTTATTCCGGCGTAAAGAGCCATCCGAAATGCCTCCCAAAGAAAAACATTGCTTTTTCTCTTGCATTCTCTCGTACTCAAAACGGTAAAACGGAATTCATGTTATGTATTTATTTTGTTCAGCGCGATTTTGCAGGATGTAATTGATTTACTGAGAACCTTCTTTTCTGTTTATTATGCCAGGGTCGCTTTGAAAAAGTCAAATATATATTTTTTTTTCCCTACGTTGGGTTTCTTTTTTTTTTTTCAAAAACTTTGAGTGTGTTCTTTTATGATTTTAGGGAGTTTTTAGGATTTATAAACTTGGGAATGATGATACGCAAAGTAGTTTCGTATTCACAGGACTTTTTTTATTTATTTTTATATTCATAAACTAATGTTACATAAAAGCACGTGTAGATCAAAAATGTCTTGTACATTTTCCGTCTCAATTGCGCGATGCATAATTTAGATTGAAAATAATTTTACTTGAACGAGTTTTATTTTTTCTATTTTTTACTCAAATTACTCACATTTATTATCTGCTTCCTCAATAATTGTTTTGAAATTTCTCGTAATTAAAATTAGAAAGGAATTAAATTATTAGGAAAAAAATAGTTAAATTATAGTCATTCGAGCCCCACTAAATACGTTTCTGTGAACTTGAATTTAAAAATAAATGTAAAGGGCTCAATGTAGCACTTCGGAGACAGGATTACAATATAGTGCATTTATAGCCCTGCAGTGAAAAAATACAATAAGCTCAGTGTAGCACTCTGCAGACAAAGTTATAATACAGTGCGTTTATATTGTCGTGTGATGATTTAAAAAGAAAAGAAATATATTGACGTAATTATTTTTGAGCAATGAAAAATTGTTCCGATTTGTTGCACTACTAAAAATGAACTGTTGTTTTTACAATATAATACTGGCAGCCGAGGTTTCAATTTAAAACTGTAAAATGCACAGTAATAAACTGTAAAGCTAGCAATTTCACAGTTTCTCGCTGAAGGCGAGTAATTTTAGTTTCTTATTGTAAAGTAGGCAATTTTACAGTTGGCCGTAAAATTTAGCTGTATTATACTGTAAAAACAACAGTATAATACTGGCAGCAGAGGTTCCAGTTAGAAAATCTGGGGTGAACGCCACACTACTTCCTTTTACGTTTAAATACCTTAATAGATGCCTTACGTGTTAAAATAGTGCCTTACTCTTAAAAGTGTGCCGCTTATATGTAAGGCACAAGAGAATTGTGCCTTATATTACTTACATATCAGAGGCACAAAGCGTTAGGTGCCGTTGATACATACAAAGAACAACGAGATGAACGGCACGGACAGGAAAACAAAACTTTTTAAAGGCACCACTGAATCGGCCGTGCCTTTTAAATTCTCACTACGCAAGTTTTAAGCGGCACATCGTCTATTTACGCTTTGGGTTTGAGGTTATAGCTGATCACGTGGCCCGTATGTTTATTTTCAATGCTGGAGATGGCGGAAAGTTCGTTATCGCAAAAATTCAGGATTAAATGTATTCTTTCGGCGTTTTCAAGCAATATTATTAGTTTGAGAGAAATAATTTTATGTATTGCATTGTTGTTTGATGCGTATGTAAGAATATGGAACGAAAATCAAGTTGTAGTGTAGAAATTTGATCGTTCCATGCCTTTCCTTTGCAAGATTCATCGTTTGAAGCAACGGCAAATGAAAAGTCAGTCGGGTGCATTTTGTGCAGAATAAGCATATTATGGTTTGCTCTGAACACTTACTATCAGAAGAAGATTTTATTTATCTGTCCATCCATTATGCATTATTGATTGCCGAGGCATAAACTGCTGTTTCAAACGTCTTCCTATGGAAACATCGATAACAAAATGGGCAGCAAAAGAGTGTGTTAGTGTATTTTTAAAATCTACATACTCCTTTGCTGATCTTTTTTGTGCTGTATGTTGACGTTTTGTGCTACGACAGGTATGTAAAATAGCTCGTCCAATTTATTTCTATTATGATTTATCAGCGTTATTTTAATTAAAATCTTAGTCTCATTTGCTATAATGGTTTAATATGTTAGATATTTGATACTGTTTGTTGTTCCGGCAAAAAGCTCCATTGACAAAAGAAGTAATTATTTTTTAGTTGCATGGGCTTTATTATGATAAATATTGTCTCACAAGATTCGGTTGACTTTAAATTTATTGTACTACTTTTTAAAATATAGTAGGATTTTTAAAAAAAAATTAAGTTATGATTTAGCATTTTTTTTAAAGTTAAAAATTAATTTTAACTCAATTTGATAATATTTCGTAGTACTTCATCATGATAAAGTATAAATTCCAGTGTCGTATTTGCGTATGGGCTTAGTGGGCTATAGCCCAGGGCGGCACGATTGGGGGGGGGGCGGCACTTTTTCTATGCAAAGTGAAGACCCTTTTTTTAGACAGCAGGGCTGATCGGCAGCGAGAATTACATCAGTTAATTGAATTAAATACTGTTCTTTATTTAATAACGCTGGAATGCTGGTGGAATTTTTCATACAAAAATATTGAACAGCAGGGAAAAAAAAAGAAAAGAAGATAAGACAGGAATAAGACTAGAAAGATGAGAAAAAAAGACTGCAAGACAGAAAAAATTGTTCGTTAAAACCGGGTCTTGCTCGTTAAAACGAATTCTGTTCCATAGACTTAACATTGATCCAACAAAATATTCTCGTTTCCCTCGTTGTTGATTTATAATAATGTAAGAGCAGATTTGTAGTAGTAAAAGTAGAGATTCCCAAAAGACGAATTTTTACCAATTGGCTGATTGTTAACAACCAATTTCATATTTAACTAGCTGTGTGGCCGGGATTTGCACGGTTTACCTTGAAAATACATTTTATGTCAAGTAAATAAAAAAGTTTTTTTTTTTTTCTAACAACTTTGAAATTCAACACCTCAAGGGGGGGGGGCGGCCAGTTTCAAAAGCCCAGGGTGGCCTCACGTCAAATACGCCACTGATAAATTCTCACAAGATTCAGTTGAATATAAATTTGTTGAACTTGTTAAAATATAATAGGATTTTTTTCGACAAAAATAAGTAAAAAAAGACTATTCTCGTAGAAATTGCAGATTCAAAACTAAAGATTTATAGTCCGTGGAGTTAGTGCAAACATATTTCATTTCCGGATACCAGTCTGAAATTTTATGTGGGGCTTAAATTCACATAGGAGGTCAAAAAAACGCCGGGAGACACTTGATCGGAGGTCAAGGTCATTCCGTGATGACGTCATCAAAATGGCCGCTTTTACAGGTAAATACGTTCGTTTAACTGCTTAAAACTCCATCATAGATTGAAATATTGCAAAACTCAAATATATCATCTGAAAGCTCTTTAAAAGCGCTATTACGAAACATTTAATTTTTCTTTCTGAGGTCAAGTTCTCACCTGTAATGACGTCATCAAGATGGCCGCTTTTACAGGTAAATACGTTTGTTTAACTCCCCCTAAAACTCCATCATAGATTCAAATATTGCAAAACTCAAATATATCATCTGAAAGCTCTTTAAAAGAGCTATTTAAAAAAAATTAATTTTTCTTTCAAAGGTCAAAGGCCCACCTGTGATGACGTCATCAAAATGGCCGCTTTTACAGGTAACTACGTTTGTTTAACTCCCCTTAAAACTCCATCATAGATTCAAATATTGCAAAACTCAAACATATCATCTGAAAGCCCTTTAAAAGAGCTATTTAGAAAAAAATAATTTTTCTTTCTGAGGTCAAGGGCCCACCTGTAATGACGTCATTAAAATGGCCGCTTTTACAGGTAAATACGTTTGTTTAACTTCCCCTAAAACTCCATCATATATTTAAATATTTCAAAACTCAACTATATCATCTGAAAGCGCTTTAAAAGATCTATTTATAAACATATAATTTTTCTTTCTGAGGTCAAGGATTCACCTGTGATGACGTCATCAAAATGGTCGCTTTTGCAGGTAAATACTTTCGTTTAACTGCTTAAAACTCCATCATAGATTCAAATATTTCAAAACTCAAATACATCATCTGAAAACTCTTTAAAAGAGCTATTTAGAAAGATTTATTTTTTCTTTCTAAGATCAAGGGCCCACCTGTGATGACGTCATCAAAATGGCCGCTTTTACAGGTAAATACGTTTGTTTAACTCCCCCTAAAACTCCATCATTGATTCAAATATTGCAAAACTCAAACATATCATCTGAAAGCTCTTTAAAAGAGCTATCTAGAAAAATTTAATTTTTCTTTTTAAGGTCAAGGGCCCACCTGTAATGACGTCATCAAAATGGCCGCTTTTACAGGTAAATACGTTTGTTTAACTCCCTCTAAAACTCCATCATAGATTCAAATATTACAAAACTCAAATATATCATCTGAAAGATCTTTGAAAGAGCTATTTAGAAAGATTTATTTTTTCTTTCTAAGGTCAAGGGCCCCCCTGTGATGACGTCATCAAAATGGAAGCTTTTACAGGTAAATACGTTTGTTTAACTCCCCCTAAAACTCCATCATAGATTCAAATATTGCAAAACTCAAACATATCATCAGAAAGCTCTTTAAAAGAGCTATCTAGAAAAATTTAATTTTTTTTCTAAGGTCAAGGGCCCACCTGTAATGACGTCATCAAAATGGCCGCTTTTACAGGTAAATACGTTTGTTTAACTCCCCCTAAAACTCCATCATAGATTCAAATATTACAAAACTCAAACATATCATCTGAAAGCTTTTTAAAAGAGCTATCTAGAAAAATTTAATTTTTCTTTTTAAGGTCAAGGGCCCACCTGTAATGACGTCATCAAAATGGCCGCTTTTACAGGTAAATACGTTTGTTTAACTCCCTCTAAAACTCCATCATAGATTCAAATATTACAAAACTCAAATATATCATCTGAAAGATCTTTAAAAGAGCTATTTAGAAAGATTTATTTTTTCTTTCTAAGGTCAAGGGCCCCCCTGTGATGACGTCATCAAAATGGCCGCTTTTACAGGTAAATACGTTTGTTTAACTCCCCCTAAAACTCCATCATAGATTCAAATATTGCAAAACTCAAATATATCATCTGAAAGCTCTTTAAAAGAGCTATTTAGAATGATTTAATTTTTCTTTCTGAGGTTAAGGTCCCACCTGTAATGACGTCATCAAAATGGCCTCAAATGACGTCATCACAGGTGGGCCCTTGACCTTAGAAAGAAAAATTAAATCTTTCTAGATAGCTCTTTTAAAGAGCTTTTAGATGATATATTTGAGTTTTGCAATATTTGAATCTATGATGGAGTTTTAGGGGGAGTTAAACAAACGTATTTACCTGTTAAAGCGGCCATTTTGATGACGTCAGTACAGGTGGGACCTTGACCTCAGAAAGAAAAATTAAATATTTCTAAATAGCTCTTTTAAAGAGCTTTCAGATGATACATTTGAGTTTTGCAATATTTTAATCTATGATGGAGTTTTAAGCAGTTAAACGAACGTATTTACTTGTAAAAGCGGCCATTTTGATGACGTCATCACAGGTGAGCCCTTGACCTCAGAAAGAAAAATTAAATCTTTATAAATAGATCTTTTAAAGCGCTTTCAAATGATATAGTTGAGTTTTTAAATATTTAAATCTATGATGGAGTTTTAGGGGGAGTTAAACAAACGTATTTACCTGTAAAAGTGGCCATTTTGATGACGTCATTACAGGTGGACCTTTGACCTCAGAAAGAAAAATTAAATATTTCTAAATAGCTCTTTTAAAGAGCTTTCAGATGATACATTTGAGTTTTGCAATATTTTAATCTATGATGGAGTTTTAAGCAATTAAACGAACGTATTACCTGTAAAAGCGGCCATCTTGATGACGTCATCACGGGAGTTCATGACCCCTGATCAAGTGTCTCCCGGCGGTTTTTTGTTCTTATATATGTACCTAAGCTCTGTACCAAATTTCACACTGGTATCCGGAAGTGAAATATTTCGGCTGTTTTTGTCGCTAACTCCACAGACTATTATAAAAGAAACTTTGCCCTCTGTGCATTAAAGTTTAAATTCACTAATTTTCTGTATAGCAGCATTTATTTACTAAATGTAATAAATTTTAACTTAGTCAATTTTCATGTGACCTTTATTATGGTAAAATACTTTATCACGAGATTCAGTTGACTTTAAATTTACTGAACTTGTTATCTTTTAATGAGATTTTATTACACAAAAATACAACTTTTAGTGAAATTTGTTCGTCAAAAACAATTTTTCTTTAGCAGGCCGAGTACTCAGTGATCAGTTTAAATCATTTTTTGGATCCGTATGACATGTTCGTAGTTATAAAAAACTGTTATGATGTTTTTGAATTGTAACAGAAGTTTAAATGTGTTTAGATGTGATTTAATGAATCTTGCAATTTTTATCGAGATTGCATGGAATGATCGGTTATTATCCTGTACGTAATAACTAAATTTGAAACTACAGCATTATAAAACATCAAGTGTTTGTTCTCCCTAAAAAGATACTATTTTGCATAAAAGGTTAAAATCACTCTATATTTTATAGCATTTCCATTTATTACATTTAATAAATTTTATACTAAAGCAACTAAAACTAAAAATAGTTGAAATACCTTGTTTTGACCCTATTCTCAATATTGTCTTTCAAAAAGTTACCTTTTAATTAAAATTGAATAAATTCAATCATGTAAGACTACCTTTGTTTCAGGATCAAACTGACAATTGTTATGAAGTACTTATTTTTGCTATGTCGTACAATGGCAAAAACTGAAGCTTAATAGCATTTTTTTTTTTCTTATCTTGTCCAATTTTCAGTTCTGTTGACAAGATTAGCGAAAATAAGAGCTTATACAACAATCAAATCAGAAAATGTTTGAAATAAAGTATTATGCACCAGATTTTTATATTCTTTGGGAAACATTTTGTTTTGATATATCTAATTAATGTGTCATGACGAATTGAAACCTAAAAAAAAGTTTAAAACATGCAAGCACTGGGGTAAAAAATTAAGAAGTTACTATAAACTAACGTTGAAATTCTCCTTAATAAACCATTATTATTATTATAAACCTATAAGAGGCACAAATCCTTTTAAATGTAAGGCACTGAAATCAAAAATCAGAGGCACAGACGTTTTCAAATATAAGGCACTGAAATCAAAAATCAGAGGCACAGACGTTTTCAAATATAAGGCACTGAAATCTAAAATCAGAGGCACAAACGTTCTCAAATATAAGGCACTGAAATCTAAAATCAGAGGCACAAACGTTCTCAAATATAAGGCACTGAAATCTAAAATCAAAGGCACGGTATGTGCCTTTTAATTTCAGAGGCACAAACGGTGCCTTTTATTTTAAATGTGCTGCTTAATTTTCAGAGGCACAAAAATTCAAAATGTGCCTCTTATTTCAGAGGCACAGTTTTAAGAGTGTACTTCCTTTTACGTGTAAATTTCTTAGTAGTTGCCTTAATTGTGCCTAAAAAAAGTGCTTGGAGTGAGCAAGGTAACAATTCAAATATTTACTCCACTAATCTGCCACGAAACAATGCAAAAAATATTTTACAATGGTTAATTTTCTAAATATTGCTGATTTTAATATCATTCAGTGAATGTTTCGCAAAATATCGCCAATAGCGCCAAGTTGAACCCAAATTCAAAAAATAATTTTTTCGCCAAATTTGTCGCCAACTTGGTGATGTGTCGCCAAGTTGGCGTCAAACACTTGGCGATCAAAAGCTTGGCGACATATCGCCAAGTGGTAGCGCCAATTCATATCACTTGAGTCTGCATTGAAATTAACACTGATTTACCCCAAAAAAGAGGCAAAACACCCCCTTGGGAAAATTCAAATGCAACCACAAGGAGAGGTGCGCAATTAGACAATCCTCAGAGCCTATATACCAAGATAGAAGCTTCTACGGCATATAGTTTTTGAGTTATGCGACCCACATACATACGCACATACGTATATACAGACGTCACCAGAAAATTCGTCGTAATTAACTCGGGGATGGTCGAAAAGGATTTTCTGGCTGGTTGTATCTGGGTAGGTACATATGCATATGCTGATAGGTCGAAAAAACTACTCAAAATGCATTCGGGGGTGAGTAAAATCAAAATTTAGACCGAAATTTGAGTTAATTTTTTTCGTGATCACAATACTTCCTTTACTACGTAAAATTAAGTAAAAATATAAAATTCACGGTACTGAACTGTTACGTTAGCAGTTTTACTGTTTAATGCTGTAAAATTAGCAATTTTTACAGTTTATTTCTGTAAAACTTGCTGAATGAAACTTTTAAAACAACATTACTTTTTTACAGTGTGTAGAGTTCTTTTTTAAAAATTGGTACTATGCCAACGTCTCACGTACCAGTGTTTCATCTTCTCTTATCTGCTCACCGGACCTTGCTCATTCCCCATGCAGTACATGGTAGCGCAACGAGACGGAGTCTGCAGCAATGGCGAAGCAGCACCGTGCAGGACATGTTGGCAAAAGAACACGCGCACACGCTCACACAACCTTACACACACATACCGCAATTCGCCATTTCGAAAAACGTAATTTTAATTCGAGACATCATATTTTCATTTTTGTAAATTTTTTTTCTTGTTAGAGAAATCCGATTAATCGGTCATAATCGGCCACCTTGCCGATTATTAATAAACGGAAAAATCTTGCCGATTAATCGGCGAAAAAAAATATTTTTTAATCTTACTTTTCACAGTATACCTTCACCAAGAATCTATGATAAACAGTTGTATTAACAGTAATTTTCTGGAATAACATGCAGTATGAAAGTCAACAGAGTGAAAACAAAACAAATATCCTATACCATGTGTAAAACTGATTGAAGTGCCAAGTTTGATGAAAATCCGACGAAAACTGTGGATTTGTATGAGGAACAAACAAACAAGCAAACATACATCCATTTTAATATATATGGATTGGCAAACGACAAGTAGATGGCGCTAACAGCGAAAACAGAAAATGGCGTCTCTAAAAAAATCCCGAGGCGATTCGTACGAAACTGACTGCAGTTCTAAGTGACGGTGAGCGACAGGAGCGGTAGCCCTCTCATTAGCTATAATAACAAATATTTGATAAAAAAGTAATTTCAGCTGTTAATATAGTTATTAATACTTTAAATATTTGTTGTAAACAGAAATAGAAATACAAACTGTTAGCACAAAAAGTGAGGAATTTTTCTATTTCATTGCATTTTTTGCCTCCTTTAAAAATATATAATTAGTTTTTTGCCTGTATGTTAAGGGCCATTCTAATATGCAAATATACACGGCTCATGCATTTTGTTTCATGACAAAACTAAGGAATTTCGAGTCATTTTAACCAATATATATACATAAATACATCAGCAAACACAACAAAAAGGACACTTTCAATATTTAGAACAAAATTACAGAAAAGGTTTCTAATCCATTGAATTAAAAAATAATAATAATAATGAAAGAAAAAAAATCATAATCTAGCTTTTAAAAAAGCGAACGGTGTGAGATATAATATTCATTTAAAGCTCCCGAGTGTCTCATAAAGTCGGGTTACCACAAGTGTCTAAATTATTCATTAATGAGCCGGTAATTTATATTTCATGGACGAAACAAGAATTATTACACAGGTAAATTACTTTTCACGTGCCCAACCAGGTCATAAATATTCAGTTAAATCTTATCCAATGAAGTTAATTTTATTTTTAATGCTGGCCGGTTTCCTAAGAGTTTATTTGATTAGCCTGCATTAATGTTAATTTTTGACTCGTTAATAAATTCAGTAGGAAAGTAAATTTCGTATAAAATTCTACAGGAAGCTAATCCTTTATTATATTATTTCCTTTATCAGTTTTAAGTAAAATTTTACATTGATAAAATTTTCCGGTATTTATCAAAGTACGTACTATATTTTCTTTTTCTAGAGCAGAGGTTTAGGAAAAAAATACATTATTTAATTATAGTTTAACAGAATAACACAACATTGTGTAGACCACGAGCTTGTAAACACAGATTGTGTCACAACTCCATACTAGGGTGGACCGAAAATGATTTTTTTTTTTTATTTCAATGACGGGGAATGCGGAAAAAGTGCCATTGCTGGAGCAAAGTGCACATAAAATATTTGAAATTTTTTGGTCAATATCTTGATCTGCCGCAAATACGTTAAAGTTTGGAAAAAAATGCAGTTTTTTCGAGATTTTTAGTAAATTATTGAAACAGTTTTTTTTTTCTATTTTCGATAACGGGTAGGGCGGAAAAGGTGCCATTGGGGGCATAGAAATTCCATAAAAAATTTTAGGTCTGCGATATAATTCCTTCCTTTTCCACGAATGCCCGGAACATTTGGCAGTTTCCTGTTTTATTTTATACGCTTTAAATTCAATTTCGTCAAAACGTTAAAACACTGCTTTCTCCATACTTATCTGAAATAACTACATTGTTTGTCACACATGATGTATTTTTAAATGTTCGATGCTGAAAGTTTTTGAAATATAATTTCCTAAAAATCTCAAAAAACTGCATTTTTTCCACACTCCAACGCGTTTGCTGCAGATCAATAAATCGACCAATACATTTCAATTTTTTAATGTGTACTTTGCTTCTTCAATGGCACCTTTTCCGCAACCCCCATCATCGAAGTTTTTTTTTTAAAAAAAAAGGTCATTTTCGGCCCACCCTACTCCATATAGGTTTTTAAAGGCCTATTTAAACGCACATATTACAAAATACGAGGGTTGAATGAAAAGTAATGCCTCCACTTTCATAACTCCCCCAACAAATAGCAGCACTGATTAACGGCAGGTATTGGTTTGTTCCGTAAACTCTCCTCTACAGTTCCAGTTGGTAAGAAGACTTTGCACTGAACGGTTGGGATTTTAGAGAGTAAAGTATGGAACCCTGTGCAGATGATCGGTCAATGCGATTTAATCAACGTGCAGTCATAGAATTCTTGTCAGCAGAAGGTGTCACACCAAAGGAGATTCATCAGAGAAAGCAAGCTGTTTATCGTGATTGCGGGACGAGTAAGTTTAAAAATGTTGAGGTGGGAACATCTGATTTGCATGACAAACAAAGAGCAGCAACCACCTGTGACAGCAACCACCGAGATTCACAAGCAAGAAGTTTTAGCACCGTCTGACTTCCCTCTGTTCCCAATCTGAAAGAATCTGAAAGAAGATCTATGTGGATACCATTGGAGAGAACTGTGAGGCTGTGGTTGCGAAGACAGAGTGTCGACCTCTTCCGTGACGGCTTCAGAAAACCGGTTCACCGTTGACGGAAATGTGTCCAATTGTCCGTCGTTTATGTAGAAAAATGAGTATTGGTAATTAAAGATCACATTCTAAGGATTATTTAAGCGTCTGATTTATTAAAATATTTCCATCCAAACACAAGTAATGAAGATGGAGGCATACTTTTCATTCAACCTTCGTAGCAACAATGTTCACTTTAACGGAGAAAGAAACGTTACACACAAATTCTGTTTCACAAGTGTTTGATATGAGATTCTTTCTTATCAGTCTAAAGTGCAATTCCTTTTTGATTTGCTCACAGCATTTGTCACCATTAATGATTGCTAATATTTCAACAAGATGGGACTACCCCATTTTTGTACTGCCCTAAACAAAAAAAAAAAAAAAAAATCCTGGAAAATAATTCACATCTAATGTGCCTAATTTGCGCCAGTAACATACCTGGCAATAGCAAAAGAGTCAACCTATGAAAGTCAGCTACCTCCCTAAAACTAACCTGGAATCAAGCCAGTCGTGTTTCTGGAAAAGCTGAAAAAACTTCAGGAAAAACTTATATTGGGGCAAAGGGGGGCCACAGTGAGGGTTGGGGCAAAAGTTTGCAAATATTTTGTTTTCTTTCAAATCCCAGTCCGGTTGAAATCTGGGACATATACAGACGAAGGGACATGGTGTTAACTACATGTGTGGACAGTGAATAGCGCTAAAATATGTTATAGTACCACACTGATTTATTACTGTAGTATAAAGAGCCATATGGACTTCACGATGTGAAAGAATGACAAAAGAGTATGCATAGGATTGGATGCGAAGAACCTGGTCTAAAGACCCTCAATCCTTTATTCCCCGACGGGACTCAGAAGTCCCGCTTATATTGATTTAGTACTATAAATATTAACCCATTTACGCCCAAGTTTTTTTTTTTACAATTTTCTTCAATTTTATCTGTTTAAAATTCTTACTTGGAATGGTTTACATACATTTTAGGCTTGAAATAGTTCGCCGTTGCCATATTTATTAAGTTATTTAACTTCCTATTTATGGGATATTTTGCAGATATCTCAGTAAAATACGACCTTACTTGACTTTACTTTTGCAAAGTAACATTACAGAAGGCATCTGTGATTGATTTTAATAAAATCATTTTAAAATAGTTAATTTTATGAAAAATAAGTTCGCAAAAAAAAAAACTTACTTTCTGTGGCTACCCATGCTCGATCGTTGCTTGACTGTCTTGTCTGAAAATAGCTGTCAATAAATAAACTCTGACGTCCAAATAGTGGCTCTTACTGGTTTTCTCAAGAAGAAGGACTATTTAACTTGTGAAAAACAGCTTTAGTAAAATGATACTCCGTATTTTGTATGTAGTAACTAACAAGCGTCCCGTTTTTAGGCTACTGGGCATAAATGGGCTAATTGACTGGAATCATGATAAAGTTTTAAGTACCACTCCTTGTAAATTGCTGAGAGGCCGAAAAATAGTGCGTGCGATCGGAAACGGTTTTCTTAGGGGCCCTACGGGGTAGTGACCCCACTAGCCTTAGACCCCACTGATTTTCAAAATTTTTATTATCGGTATATGTGTTCATTGATGTATTTTTAACTAAAAAAACCAAAAAAATACGTTAAAATTATTGCTAAATTAATTTGGGACATAAAGGGTTTAAGAAGTCCCCTGCTACTGTCAACACACGCTTCCAGTGACAGTTTCATGTTTTGCTCGATAGAACTTCTTGGAAGAACTAATCTTTAATTTAGGAACAAGGCTGATTAAAGAGCTGAAACATAAAATTACAAATAACGTTTTAACTTTAAATTCCGAGAAACAAAATTCTAAATTATATCTAAATGAATTATATTTAATACTAGCTTAATACCCGGCGTTGCCCGGGTGCTTATTAATACAACATAGCATTCAGGGAAAATAAGTTTGAAAGAGTTCTATTCATATGGGTATAAAATAATTTGCATCAATCAGTCTCTTAGGTACAAACTTTGAAAAAAACTAAAATATTACAGAAAGTTAAACGTTTACAGAAAAATAGTCTTATCAAAAGGTGAAAATGAAAGAGAAATGTTGTCTGTGCTTTGCCGCGTCCACTGGCATGAAATATATGCACATGGAAGTGAAAAAATTGCATCAAATTCACCCGCCAAATTCAAAATATTAACTTTTCTCTATTAACTGTTCCCACCTACAAAGTAAAAATTATTATAACTCAATCTAATAAATCTGTCTGAAATAAATCTGTTTCTCGTTCTGAAGGCTTATCTCCATTACAGACGCAACTGTTGTCGCATTGCAAATTTGAAATTCAAATCCGTGGTTCTTTTTATAAAGTCCACATGAATTATGATTGTTTTTTACTTATTTCAATGCTAAAAGGAAATAGGTGAGCCTTAAATTGAAAATTCATTACTTTAATCGTAATCATTGTTGGAAAATACTAATATTTAAAAATCTTAAATTTCATCAATTTGAATACTAAAAGGCCTATCTCGATTACAATATAAATAGGCTAGATTCCTATAAAAGGGTCATTTTTTGACAAAAAATTTAAATTTGAGCTTTTTAGATTTTTTAAAATTTCAAGACCCCGCCTATGAGAATTCTAGGGCATCAAGGAACCTCTGTGTCAAGTTTGATGAAAATCTGACGCAAACTGTGGATTTGTATAGAGAACAAGTATATATATATACATACACTCATTTTTATAGATATAGATATCAGTCTTTTTGTAAGTGACTATTTTGGTAAAAAATGTGTGTAACTTTGTAACTTAAGCTCAGTTTCAACATATACATTTCCTTCTTAACTGCGCTTTGACCAACATAAAAAAGAAAAACTTATCTTAATTTATTTTTGAACAATAACCAATTTTTATGTCTTATAATATTATTCTTTTTTACTACTGATTTCAAAAAGATATTCGGAAACACGAACTAAGAATTTTAAATTTATCATATATCTTTAGCAAAACAAATGTAAAAGCAGCTTCACTTTGATTCAAAAGCGGAAACTTTAAAACTGTGCTTTTGTTTATGTTTTACTTAGCAAATTTATACTGCGAGTGTTTCGCATAAAGATCTTGATTCAAAAGCAGCAAGGAAATAAAAGCAACCTAAGCATAATACGTGAAATAAAACCCAAAGAAAAGATTTATAAGGTGTGTGAAATTATTTTATCTAGAAATATCCAAAATTAAAAAAACCAAAATTTTTATTAATAAGCACTTAGTATTCCAAGCATGATAATCTCTAAAAATGGGTAAAAGAAATAATTTACTTCACACAAACTTTTGTGCAAAGCCCTCATTTTTATCCTCACATTATTTAATTCGCATTTTTTTTCCTTTAAAATTTCCGATTTAAAAACACCGCATGTTCATCATATGTTTAAAAACTATAATTTTTCAAATTATCTGAATAGTGAACTCCAAAGAATTGCTGAGCACGTATTTGAAAACAGGAAAAATGTTACTCATCACGTAATCTGAAAATAATACAACTGCCTTTTATATTTAAAATGTTATCAACTGCAGTTTTATGCGAGACAGTAGTTTGGTGCCACATTATAATGAAAAGCTCATAATAAATTATTCTTTTCTTATTCCGCAGTCCTAAACCAACCACTAGTTTTTAAAATTACGACTAAAGTAATCAACCTGAGTACAGTAAATAACATTCGAAACAAAATATATTTCTATATCTGTTATCAACGTTCGACAGAAATTCCAGTCATAAAGATTGCAGAAAATACGCAAGAACATACACTGTAAAAAATTAATGTTCTTTTTACAGTGTAATACAGATAATTCTATAATAATAAACTGTAAAAATTGCTAATTTTACAGTAATAACTGTAAAGTTGCTATTTTTACAGTACTAAACTAAAAATGATAATTTTACTGGAATAAACATTAAAATAGCTAATTTAACAGTTTATTACCGTGCATTTTAATTTTAAAATGAAGCCTCTGCTGCCAATATTATACAGTTGTTCTTGCAATACAATACAGTTGAATTTTACGGCAATAAACTAAAATTGCTAGTTTTACAGTACTAAACTGTAAAATTGCTAATTTTAGAGTTTATTACTGTAATAAAACATGAAAAATGTTACTCATCACGTAATCTGAAAATAATACAGCTGCCTTTTATATTTAAAATGTTATCAACTGCAATTTTATGCGAGGCAGTAGTTTGGTACCACATTCCAATAAAAAGTTAAAATAAATTATGCTTTTCTTGTTCCTAAATTGTATAATTTCTACTAGTTTTTAAAATTACGACTAAAATGAGCAATCTAAGTGCAGTAAATAATACGAGGTCTCTTTTTTTTTTTTTCAATCTCCAATAGGCTATAAAAAATAAACGGATTCAAATACAAAAGATATTTTATCCCTTTGCACTCGAGGCCGTTACCGCGCAGGCGAACCAGCAACTCGAGACGTTCCGCAGCGGTATTCGGTGTACTTACTACCTCTAACGTAAAATTATTACACACACAAAGTATCAAATAAAACTTATATATTTTAATATTTAATGTTTGTTTACAGGTTTACTAAGATAATTTCATAAGCATTAGTCCTTGTAATTTTTCTTTGTATGATATTTTATGAAACAATTGCCGAGATGTATGCCCGGCTTTCCGGGACAAGTATCACAATAGTATGTTGTTTGATGCCTTTTGCCATGTTGAGTTCTTTGAGAGCAGACTTTGCAATCCTTCCTAACTCCTATTAGGATGATATGGAGCTTTCCATCTAAGCGAATGTTTTCGGAACTGGAGGTTGAAGTTGAAGGTTGAGCACGCGTCTGACGAAAATCTCCCGTCAATTGCCGAACTAAGGTTTTCACATACCGCAAGTGAGAAAGCGGCTGTTCTTTTCTCTGCTGCTTCGTCATTTTATAAAGTATATATGAATTTATTGAGCAAATTTCCAGGCCCCAAAAAACAATTTACGCCACCATTTCAAGGATTTTCGTAAGAAACAGTACGTTGCCGCCAATTGATCTGCACGATCGACACCTCCCATATGTCTTGTGTAATTTATTACAACATTAGGCTTCTTGATGGTAACTTCAACACCACCTCGTAATATTCTTCTCACACAACTTATTCCCGCATTATTACAATTTGTCAAGCACGTGATAACCCTCTTGTCTTTCCATGAAAAGACTAAGGTATTTCCTTTGCGGAATGCTACTGTTGCTTTCGTGCCAAACTTTGGTTTTTTAATTTCGGTTGGCAAATGCTTCCTATGCACTAGGATTATTCCTGTCAAATGGCATTTCAATTTGAATAACTCCTCAGCCAACATAAAGCTAGTGTAATACCGATCGGTGAACATATGGTGTCCTTGGCTACCAGGCACTCTTTCCTTGAGTATCGTACAAAGGTGCAGCGGTATTCTTGTTGATATCGGAAGGTCGGGCCTCATCAATTTCTCTATAGTAAGGAAGAATACTACAAATATAGCCAGTATTTGCGTCTGCCAGTGTGTAAACTCTAATACCCCATTTAGTTGGCTTTTTCGGATTATACGCAATAAATGAAACCCGACTTTTGAATTTTATAGTGGACTCATCCACACAAATTTCATCTCTCGGTGTAAAATACCTCAAAAATTTGGAATCGATATACTCAAGAAAGCAGCTTACTAGTTGCAAACGTTCGTTGACATGCATTTGCTGTTGGGATTGTTTTTAGATGAAGCATCCAAAAAATTTGGTTGAATCTGTCTCTAGTAAATATATTTGAATAAAAAGGAATGTAGCGGAAATGATCGCGTGACCAGTACTCTTGCAAATTCGCCAACGGCATTGTCCCCATATTTAGTATCACGCCAATAAATGCCCACATTTCTTCGGTAGTCACACTGTCCCAATTTTGCCATATCGAATGCTGTGATAGCGTTTTCTTCTCTAACTTTCTTCTAGCATAATTATTTGTTTCAGTAACGATTTCATTCACGAGTTCATCCGTAAAAAACAGTTTGAAAAAGTCCAACGGTTCTTTCTTGTCTGCGTGTACGTGCGGTCCTACAGGAGTGTTGCCGGCTATAAACGGTATTCTTGAGGGTATTTCTTTTGATTCTGTACAACTAATCCATTGAGAACTGTCGGATCGTGGCTCCTCTGCAGCATCATTATCACTGTCACTTTCACTGTCTATTCTTCGAATCTTTCGTCTTCTTACACCCCTCACTTCATTGCTATCATCACTGCTTGCGTTCTCTCTATCGTCAACCTTTGCGAATATAGCTGTAATTTCCTCGTTTAGCGACTCTAAATCAAAATTATCTTCACTCGAGCTTATTTCACTACTACCTTCCATGGTGATAGTCGTCAGAAACTTCAATTTTTCTAGTATTTTCGCCACAGCTGTCAAGTTCGAACTGAGGCCGAAAATGCAGTCCGGTTCGTGGTTGCGCCACTAAGTTCAGATAAGCTACTCTTATCTCCGTTTGAAGGGATTTCCTTTCACACTTCAGTAGTTTACGCACAAAGAGCTTAGAAACCCGCGTCGAAGTAACAAAACGTAAACAGTCACCGCTGCGGATCGAATTACCGCAGCGAACGAAGTGGTGAGCGACGATCACCTCTCGAGTTGCAGCATCACACCACATGGTGAGTGAGAGTCACCGCTCGAGTGCACAGGGTTATTATAAAAAGTAAAGTACAATGCTCTTCAATTCTCTACATAATCACCTTGACTATTGAAGCATTTGTTGTATATATGATCAAGCTTTATAATAGCCTCCTCGTAAAATGTTGCTGTCAATGATTGGAAGTGAGTTGTGACGGTGTCTTTGTGTTCCACGCCACTTTGAAAGCACGATGCCTTTCAAGACCCCAAGCGGGGGTCTCCCCAAGTAGGGGTGACGGCCGTACCATGGCAATGTCCGTCCTCATAGCGCTCGTGTAACCCAATGGTTCCTCCAGCAATTTCAATGGGAAATTTTTGAACACCCACCATAAAGTTCTAACCGAGCACCAAGTGACTGTTATATGTTCCCTGAACTGAAGCAGGGACTTGGAAACCCGTGCTTGGGTTCCCGGCATGTCTGGAAAGGCATCGTGCTTCCAAAGTGGCGTGGAACCCAAAGACACCGTCATCACTCACTTCCAAACATTGGGGGTAACATTTTACGAGGAGGCAATTATAAAGCTTATTCACAGATATAACAAATGCTTCAGTCATTAAGGTGATTATGTAGAGAATTTCAGAGCATTGTACCTTACTTTTGATATTTTTTTTTTTTTTTTGTGTGTGTGTTTGAATCCGTTTATTTTTTATAGCCTATTGGAGGTTGAAAAAAAAAAAAAAAACTCGTATTTCGAAACAAAATACATTTCGATAACTGTTGTAATGTTCGACTGGTATTGCATCCTGTCATAAAAATAAGAAAAAATACATACAAGTATTGTTAAAGCAAGTAATAGATTTATTTATTTTATTTATTTATTTTTTTTTTTTGTGCTTAATGTTGTCTTTGCACGGTGAAGGTCAACCCTAGGTAAAAATTTTTCTTATAATAGTGGATATGCTTGGCTTTGCGCGGGTTAAAATGCAACATGCGAAATTCAAGAAAGTCTTTTTATGACAACGTAGTGAATAAAATCTGCGTGAAGGAAAACGTAAAATCAAACATATCTGATGGTTTTATAAAAAAATTACCTTTCTGTTTTTGAAAAAGTGAAAACAGAAGTATTATATATTCAAGGGGTAACACTCATAAAGGAAACATTTCTTAATTATTTGAATTAAGAAAATCCTCGAAAAACAACACGAAGCAATGACAATATCAAAAACAAAATTAACTATTGAGGGTAAGTTGAGATGAAGCACTAAATAATGATTTTAATGGAGGAAAGATTTAAAAAAAAATAGGAATTTTATGCAGAAGTTTCAATTAAAATTGGAACAAGAAGATCTGTCAAGAACTAAACGAGCCTACTTTCCTGTACATCGACATCGGCATTCTGGCATCTGATGAATATTCTCTTGGTTATCTGAAACTGAAAATTATGTCAAACATATATTTTTACCACTTAAAGCTGATTTCTAAATGCAAAATATACCAATCTCAGATGAAATAGACATATAAAAAGTAAATAAACGAACAAATAAAGTTTTGTCGCACCTTTTAGAGATTGTAACTGTTATAGTTCTTCCGTAGAAAAATTCCTCAATCGTTTTCAAAAAAAGTACTAATAGTAGTTACTAAAAGTAACTACAATCGTCTTCAAAAATAAAATAAATAAATAAAAGTACGAATAACATCAAAGCACATTTTATCAAAGAAAGAAAGAATAAAAAAGTCGTTCGTTAATAAAATGTCTCGAATTTCATTTTTAATCCGTTGCCAGTTATTAAATATAAATAAAGAACAAAATGCTCTCGCGAATGGAAATTTTTTGTTACAAAAAAAATCGTCAGCCCCAAAAAAATAATAATAAAAACAAAACAGATAAATAAATAAACAAAAAATCGTCTGCACAGTCAGTCATTTTTTTCTGAGCCTGCATTTCCGCCATGTTTACGGAGTCGGAGTCGGAATCAGTTCTCACAGAAAATTATTCAGAAAAGTACTTTGCATGCATTATTTATCAAAACCATTTTCTTTCAAAATTAGTTTGAAGGAAATCCGCCTTTAAGCTCAGGATCAACATTCAACTTAAATTTCCCCGTAGACGCTAATATTAAGATTTCTTCTGAACGGTTCAACGTTGAACGAAAATTAGTTCAAATCAAAAAGCGAACTATGGGAATGAGCCTCTACGAGATCTTTCGAACAAAAGAAAGTTTATTCAATTCGGACAGTTCACTTAAAAGTTATTAGGTGGGGAAAGGTTGCTTGGACGGTTCAATATTGAACGAAAAAATGTTCAAATTGAAAATTTAAATATGGTAATGAAGTATCCCCACTGAGATCCTTCGAACAAAAAAAAGTTTGTTTAATTCGGACTGTTCACTCAAAAGTTATTAGGGGCTTGTTTGAACGGTTCAATGTTGAACGAAAAATTGTTCAAATCGAAAATGTAAATACGAGAATGAAGTATCCTTGATAAGATCTTTCCAACAAAAAAAGTTTGTTCAAATCGGACTGTTCATTAAAAAGTTAGTATCGCGGGACAGGTTGTTTGAACGGCTCAAAGTTGAACCAAAAGTTGCTCAAATCGAAAAATCAAATATGAGAATGAGCTGTACTCGCCGATATCTTTCCCCCCAAAAAAAGTTTGTTCAAATCGAAATGTTCATCCAAAACTGATTAGGGGGGACAGACAGACCGACAGACAGGCAGACCGACCGACAGACGCATAAATTACCCATCTCAATACCCTACTTTCCAATTTTTAATTTTTCAATATTCATTTTTCTTTTTTATTTCTTTTTGACCTTTTTTTTGGACTTGGCGATATTTTTTAGATGCATTAAGCCACTTTTAATGCTTTTTAGTCTTTCTTTTATTTTTAACGGGAAAGTAGGCTAATAAAAAAGAACTACCGGTCAGATTTTTTTCCTTTTTGGTTTCTTGATGTGCTCACTGAGGACACGAACAAATTGTGAAATTTTTAGCGAAATCCAACGGGTAGTTGGCTTTCGCTGGAGTCTATAAAGGGCATACATAGGTACAAGGAATATTCATACATAGATATATTTCATTTTTATATATAAAGATTTATGTTCAATTTGCAAATCAACTTTTATCAATGTTTTTTTTTTTTTTTTTGGCTTTAAAGCTATTGTGTATAAAGATATTAGAATTGTTAGTGAGTAACTGACACACATGTGTGACTCCATTTGTTTTGTTCAAATAAGTATTGTTTTTTTTTCTTTTTTTTTTTATTTAGTCTGGTTGTTTGATGTGTTTGAGTCCTGAGGTAGCGGGTTCGATTCTCGCCGGTATCCTTTGTATCATTTCCTTCCTCTTTCTGCTATAAATCTTTACTGTGCTGTCTTGCACATGTCAATAACGAAGTCCAACCTCTCGTGGCAATGGCACTCCCACTGCATATTAGTTATAACAAAACTATGACACGACAACAATAACAAAAAGAAATAGAAACAGATCTTAGTACTAAACGACCTTGAGGGTCGGAAATCTGGACGACATTCTGATTTTATGTCAATTTGCACTAGATATGAACCGAGAGAAAGCTGTTTGACTGCATTAACCCTACTTCGGCTGCAATGTTTGTTCAAAATGGCTGGTTTAATCCTGAAATTTTTTTTACCAGGGAAACACACGAATAGACTGACGTCACAATTGCACACGTCGGTCTTGGAAATTCCTCTACCTATACGAGTCGCCATTTTGGATCGGCTTCTTCATTGTTGCAGAACTTGGGTTACTAAAAATCCAAAATAGCTGATACATCGGACAGACTTTACACCAAAGTTTCTTCTTTTTTGAGGTCATGCAAGAGGTTGTTTCGTTTTAAAAATAGGTCATTAAGAAAAATAATAATAAAATTATCTGTTCACTGTAAAAAAATGAATGTTGTTTTTATAGTATAGTACAGCTAATGTTATAGTAATAAGTTGCAAAAACTGCTAATCTTGAAATAATAAACAGTAAAATTTCTACTTTTACAGTACTAAACTGTAAAACTGCTAATTTTACAGTTTATTACTCTGCATTTTACAGTTTTAAATTGAAAATTCGGCTGTCTGTATCATACTGTGAAAGCAACAATTCCCTTTTTGCAGTATTGGAAAAACAAAAGTATTTTCTGGCCCCATGTTTTTTTTTTTTTTTTTGCTTATTCTATCAATATAAGCGCCTAAAAGAACGAAAAAAAAACACCCACATTATTTTTTAAATTCGACACATTATTATTTGCAATAAAGTTAACTAATCATCTGCTACTCCAAGTGACATTTACTTCACAAAACATAATCAAATTCCAAATCGCAGTTCAAACGAGACACAAAGAATGCTTTTTTTCGGAAGAAGATGCCAATTAAGCTCTTTATATCTGGAATCCCTCCCAAAAACATCAAACAGTATAGTTTCCAATTTTAGTTTAGCAACAACATATTTAAGCTTTTATTTCCGTGAAAGAGCATGCTAATGAGATCTATTGTTGTACTGAAGTGGAATTGATACAACCGGACTTCATTAAGATTTTTTGCATATTCCTGCATTGACGAAACCTGTAGCACTTACTTATATATCATTAATGAGAAGCAGTCGTCTTACATGTAAATCATTTAGAACAGAATTTTTCGAAGTAATTCCGTAGTTTGGAATCTCGCTTTGCAGTTAAGTAAAATAATTCTTTTTAATTTCTTTAACATATGGAAGTAGATTTCTGTGAAACTGTTAGTTAGTCAAAAATAATATATTATTAACTAGTGTTTGTGCAGTAAATTTAAAAAAAAATGGAAAAAAGTAATGACTGGAACCTTCGCTGCCAGTATTACACTTGTTTTTGCAGTATAATCCAGCTAAGTTAGTCGTAATAAACTGCAGCTTTGCTAATTTTACAGTACTAAACTGTAAAATTGCTAGTTTTACAGTTTATTGCAGCGCTTGTACAGTTATAAACTGAAACCTCTGCTTTACTTTATACTGTAAAAACAACAACTTATTTTTGCAGTGTAGTGTAAATAGGGGTACGAAGTTGTAAATAAAGTTATTGTGTTTTTATCAAGATTGAAATCGTCAATTAAGAAAGTTTGAAGGTGTGACAAACTCGTAACAACATTTTATATCTACAGTGCGTCTTGAAATGATAGGTCTACCCTTATTTTTTAAAATTTCGACGCTTAATTGAGAATAAGAATCACTTTTTTGGATAGTGATTATATATCTGTAATTGTTATAACTATGCTTGATGAAATTTCTTAAAAATACACTGCTCGACATTGAAAATGCAACACCAAGAAGGAGTGGTCAGAAATTCATGCAAATTTTACCGTAGACGCACGTCACTGAGTTATGCAAATGATATGAAATGCTCAGCTCTCCGACGCACGTGAAGTAAGATATAAGAGAATGAAGTTGAAAAGTGGGCTATGTTCATGTTGGTTTTTCTGCCAGACTAATTAGCGGAGAAATTTGGTTTTTGTCTCGAAGGATACGTGTGATAGGAGGAAATGCCACTCCGTCCTCAACGAAGACACTTCCAGCATATAGACGACTTTACAAGGGGTATGGTGATGAGACTAAGAAGGGGAGGTTGGTCCATACGTCAAATTGCAGCTGATACCCACATGGATGCAAGCACTGTGCATCGGCTGTGTCGGAGATGGTTGGAAAGAGGAAATGTAGCCGCATTGCGGGGTGCAGGTGCAGCCAGATTGACGTCAGACCGCTTGGATCGACGGATTCACCGACAAGCTGTGGCGGATCCGCAAGTCACTTGTACGTCGATTCTGCAGCACGAGCAAGGTACCCTGGATGTTCCTGTGTCGACCAGAACCATTTCCCGTCGACTGGTTGCACGTGGCCTGCAATCACGGCGCCCACTAAGAAGACTGCCGTTGACCTCACAGCACAGACTCCAACGTTTGGAATGGTGCCGGACCAGAGCGACGTGGATGGCAGAATGGCAAACCGTAGTGTTCTCAGATGAATCCTGCTTCTGTTTGTCCAGCAATAGTCATCGCATACGTCTGTGGCGTCGACGTGGAGAAAGATCGAATCCGGCAGTAACTGTGGAACGCCCCACAGCGCGACAACGTGGCATAATGGTTTGGGGCGCTATTGCATACAATTCCGTATCACCTCTAGTTCGTATTCGGGGCACTATGACGGCCCAACGATATGTAGATAATGTACTGCGGCCGGTGGCAATCCCCTACCTTCAGGGTCTGCCAAATGCAATTTTTCAACAGGATAATGCCCGGCCTCACAGTGCTCGAATCAGCCAACATGCTCTACGAGGTGTACAGATGCTTTCCTGGCCACCATACTCTCCTGACTTGTCACCAATCGAACATGTGTGGGACGTGATTGGACGCCGTTTGCAGAACCTGTCACTGCCTCGTTCAGAGGACGAACTGTGGCAAATGGTTGAAAGGGAATGGAGTGCCATCCCTCAGGACACCATCCGCAGGCTTATTGACTCCATGCCTAGACGTGTTTCTTCGTGCATCGCTGTCCGCGGTGGTCCTACTTCTTACTGAGCCGACGCCGTCCTCGCTCTAAATTTTGCTTATTTATTTTGAAATAAATATCACTTATTGTTCCATGCTGTCTCTGTCTTCTTACCAAATTTCATCAATTTATGACCACTCCTTCTTGGTGTTGCATTTTCAATGTCGAGCAGTGTAAATCATTTCTTCTTACTTGATGCAAATTTTCATTTTCAGACCGTTTCAAAAAGATAGGTGGGTCGTTTTCAAAATTTGCTTACATTTGCTGTCCGGAGGTTAAAAAGACGATTTTTTAACATAACTTATATTTTAAATTCAATGCGAACAATTATTTTCTGCAAGAAATACCCCCAAAAAATTCTATCACTCAACAAATTATTGAAATTTATTTATTTATTTTTATATAAGTCTTTAAAAATGAGAATCAAGGCAAAAACGCTTGTCCATTTCCAATTTTCGCAAGTTCAACTATTTTTTTCCTATACTTAATGGTCAAAAAAAGTAAATGCAACATATTTTTTTTAGTATATGGTATTCATAATAAATATTGACAATAGTAATTTTATTTCAATAAGAAATGTATGAATGTATTTTGTCCGGAAGTTCTTGTCAAGTCCGTTGCCCTAAGATTATTTTAGCAAAAAACGGTATTTATTGAAGTCAAAAGATGGTAACACGTATTCAGTTAACTTACCAAATTAGTGATGTAACTATTTTGTACCATTTTGTTTCCCTGAGTCGAGAAGTATTGCTGTGGCGTTTCGCACAAAATTTCTTCCAGGTGCGTATTTTTATTCTTTGTCAAGTCCGTTACCAAAGATTTTAGTATTAATTTTTACTTTTTCTCAACTTTTACCCCTAAGTATTGTTTATTATACAGCTCTAAGAAAATGCATATTGTTGTTCAATTTTTAAATTCAACAACCTAGCCATAATTTGACATTTTGGTTGAAATTGTCAAGTCCGTTACTGTCAAATCCGTTACCATACAGTTTTTAATCAATATTTTAACAATCTCGAACATCGGTTTCAGCTTCAAGAAAGCAAGAAGTTTCATATTAAATTGGTTCTAGGCGCTATGACAGTTCAAAGGTGAGAATTTATATTGGTATTTTGTATGGTAACAGAGGACAATTTTCCTTGCAACCTAAAGTTTTACTACAGCATTTGAATACTTCATTATTCATCAAAGTGTACAACCAATTACTTTTTCACACACCTAAAATATGTGACTAAACATCTGTTAGTGTTTCTAAAAGAAAAAAGCAAGTTAAATAAATTACTTAAAATTTTTGAAATGTAAGCATATGGTGAAAATCGCCTAGGTCCGCCTTTAGAAATTTTGCCCCAACCACGTTTATTTCCAAAAAATTGCATAAGTATTGTTGCTTAGTCTTACTACGGGATTATGCTTGCTGCTATGGAGGTATTTAAACAGATTTGAACAGCACTTTGTAGTCAAACAAAACGGGTTGTCGTTGCAGTCTTTCGCTGGTTGAGCAGGGGAAAATTCATGCATTTAAATAGTCTGGAAAACCCAGTAGAGAAATAGGTAAGCTTTTAAACCTATCCCAAAGTGTTGCAACCAATTTTTGGCTATTTAGAAATGCTTATAGCAGTAAAAAATCATCCGCCGCCCATCAAAAGTGACACCCCGACAACGCAGCACTATCGTAAGGGAACTAAAATCTGGAAATAATGAGCATATCCACTTAGGCCTAACAACTAAACCCTTCAATATCAAAATCTACAGTCCACAAAGCGGTAAAGAAGTTCGGCGATTTAGTTTACGGGAAAAGGAAAGCGACTTCGAAATTGACTAAAAAGCACAAAGAAAAGAGATTGAAATTCGCGCAGGAAGTGATGTCCTGGAAACAAGATAGGCATCGTGTAATATTCAGTGATAAAAAGGAATTCAACCTGGACAGTCCAGATGGTTGGCATTATTACTGGCACGATCTGCGAAACGATAGACAGATATTCTCGAAGATGCAAGCTGATGGTGGTTCCGTTATGATGTGTGCCCGAATCAGAGGGACAGGAAAAACTGATGTAGCATTTGTAGACAATCGTTTGAATGCTGCTGGCTGTAACAAGCTGTTTGAACGATATTTTCTTCCACAATCAGAACCCATTGGGGGCAAATTCTTCATGTTCCAACCGGACAATACTCCTCTGCACTTTGCAAAGTCCACTTTTGAATGGTTTCTGAATAATTTTGTACATATTATCGATTAGCCACCTTGCAGCTCCGACCTGAATCCAGTAGAAAACGTGGGGTATACTCGCAAGAGCGGTGTATGCAGGCGGAAGGCAGTACAACATTACTGCAGACTTAAAAAGGGCTATTTCCTCCGAATGGTCACAAATCGGGACAAATTGTTTGCAAAAACTTGTAGAAACCCTGCCAAATAGGATTTATAAACTTATTCAGAACAAAAAATCAGAAAAATTTCTTATTAATTCAACATTTATTTGATGCTTGGTTCAGTGGACTTATCTTTTTGAAACAGCTGTTTCATCTAGTTTTAGTGTCCCTCATTATTCCTATTATTTGTAAATTATTTCTGAGCAATTTAACATTGAATGAAGTAATGTAGTTTATAAAATAGTACTTTGCACACAATACAACCTTTTTTTACCTACATAACTTTCGTTTTTACTGGTGGACCTATCATTTCGAAACGCACTGTATATACATAAATGACTACTTTTGTATGTATGTATGTATGTCTGGATTATCTTCAAAACTACTGGACCGATTTCAACCATTTTTTCACTATATATAGCTACATTAACAGGAATCAGGATAGGCTATAACTTATTTCTAAAAAACTTAGTTGAAAAAAATTATTATGGAAAACAGTAAATTTCATGTCTTTTCCCCATTAAGTGAATAAATTTTCAACCCATTGTTGCAAAAATTTGTTGCCTTGCAACAACAATATTAATAATATCATAATGAAATTTTGAACCAAGGCTTCTCCGGAGTAAGTATTAAATTTATTGCTTTCTTAGGATTTTTATATTCATCTATGCCAATAATCGATACCGGGTCAAATAAAAAGAGAATTGATTTTGGAAACAGTAAGAAAATAGAAAGTGATTTTTCGGAAAATCATACGGCTAAAATAAAAAACGCATTTAAGTTTGATTTCACGTTCTCCTTCACAACCAGTAAATCTACAGCATTGTCACAAAAAATACCTTTGAGAAATATGATTATACTTAGCTTCGTTGAAAGACATATACACTGGCGGGAAAAAAATCCCAACACCTAGAAAAATTTACTGTAGAGCAATGAAATTTGGGTAATGTAATTGTCTAGTTGACATGTTCAATTGATTAAATGTACAAGATCACTGGCTAATTTAAGCTCAAGAAAATGCTGTGCAAATGTGATATTATGTTAATTTAATAGAGGGTGTAACCTCCAGAATTTTGAAGGCATGCCTGAAAGCGTGCATGCATTATGTCATACAGGTGCCGAATGTCACTTTGTGGTATGGAGTGCCATGCTTGTTGCACTTGTTGTATCAATATTAGGATCGTCATTGCTGACTGCGGATGATGCTCGAGGTGGCATCCAATGATATCCCATACGTTATCAATTGGAGACAGACCTGGTTATTTTGCAGGTCGTGGTAACATGTCAGCACTCTGTAGAGCACATTGCGTTGCAGAAGCGATGTGAGGGCGAGCGTTATCCTGTTGGAAAACTCCCCCTTGAATGTTACTCATGAAGGGCTGTACTACCGATTAAATTACCAGACTGACGACAAATTTTCAGTCAGTGAGTTTGGGATAACCACAAGAGTGCCCCCGTTAATGTTGGAAATTGCTCCAGAGACCATGACTCCAGCTGTGGGTCCCGTGTGTCTAGGCCGTAGACCGCTTGGATGCAGGCTGTCCCCTGGCCTCCTTCTGACCAATACACAACCACCACTGGCACTAAGGCAGAATCTGTTTTCATCAAAAATTACAACAGATCTCCACTCCGACCTCCAGTGATCTCTGTCTTGGCACCACTGCCGTCGAAAATGGCAATGGTTTGCAGTCAATAGAATACCGGCTACAGGCTGCCTGTCTCGGAGCTGTCCTTGAATTAAACAGTTTCTTACCGTTCCTTGGGTCACGACGGTACCAACTGCAGCTCGAATGTCAGCCGCAGATGCAGTACGATGCGCCACAGTCGTACGCAAGATTCGGTGATCTTCCTTCTCAGTCGTGCCACGTTGCAGCTCGGAACTCGATCTTCTTGAGGTAGTACCATCCCTTGACCAAAGCTTTCAATAATCATACATGGTGGAAACATTTCATCCCAAGTCTTTCTGCAATATCACGAAATAAAAATCCACCTTCTCGTAGCCAAATTGTACGACCTCGTTTAAACTCGGTGAGCTATTGATAATGACTTCTTTGTCTTCTTAAAGACATTCCTGACTAACATGATCGCAATTCGTCAAATTTCACGGAAAAATAATACACACGAGCTTCACAACACGCTTTTAAAACAAGCCTTATTTGCATGTTCTGAATGACGCCAGCTGCGCCACACTTATGCGCGGAGCTCGAAATTTCAATCGATGTCATTTTTCAGTTGTATAAACACGCCTACCAAATTTCGTTTATCTAGCTCAAGTCTTTCTTGGTGTTGGGATTTTTTTTCCGCCAGTGTATTTATTTTCTTGGATTTGGCATGCTGCATTTAAACCCGTGCGACACCTGGCACATCAGTTAGTTATGTTTATAATTAACCGGAAAAAAAGACGAAAAACAGTGAACCAATATGCTGACAATACAATGAAAAATAACCCATCTCCAGAGACAAATGCTTTACAAAAAAGAAAAAACATTATTTCGTTTGAAGAGTTAACAATTGTTTTTACTTGAAAAGTAACTAAAGTTTTTCACTAGTTGTTTCTTAGAAGCATGTAAGAAAATCTTCTAATAAAAGAATAACCAATACTTTTAAATAAATATCAACATCTGCAATGTATCTTCCTGTTACGAAATAGATTTCTTTTTTAAGTACTCTTTTAAAGTACAGAAAAAATCCTTTTGCTGAAATTTCACTTAGAGTGAAGGGTTTACTATTTATAGCTTACAACTGGATACCACATCTAAAATATATCCCCGCTGGAAATCAGAGAAATGAAATGATACTTCTATTTTAAACTATTTTGTGTCCTTTAGGGAATGAAACATAGAAGGATTTTTAAAAAGCACTTTTTAATACCGTTTTACAATCATATTTTTTAACCCAAAATCTTAGTTCTGCATTTCAGTAACGCTCAAGTTTTTTTAAACATTTTTTTTCAATTTGTAACTACTTAAAACTCTTAATTGGAATGGTTTACATACATTTTAGGCTTAAAATAGTACGCCGTTGCCATATTTGTTAAGTTATTTAACGTCCTGTTTATGGGATATTTTGCAGATATATGAGCAAAATACGACCTTACTTGACATTACTTTGGCAAAGTAACATTACAGAAGGCATCTGTGATAACCAACAGGAGCAAAATTAATTAGAGGGACTGTATCGAAATGAATTTCTTCTATTGGGCCAAAATCTTTTGTTCCTTCGGGAGCGATTAGAGTATTCTCAACCATAAGTCCTGTCACATGACGTGAAACACCCAATCAATCAACCTCATCATTCATCCACCAGAAGAGAAAAAGAAAACGAGAGAGATTAATAAACCCGAGTTGTCAAAGATCAAGACTTATTGCATTGCTAATAACGAATCTGAAAGTGATTGTGGATGATGGATTAGCATGCTTGTGTAGAAAATGTCCTAGTTCTTTGATTAAGTTTGCGGCCTATTGTTACTGGGACGCAATTAGACTTAAGCAATAAAATACTCATTTATATAAAATTTAGAGGACTTACACGATTGATGGCATTTTTGGTACCACTGATTAAAAGTTTTATATTACATATATTATGTAGACATATTGCATATATTATGTAGATGTTTTAGGATATGGTCAAACCATATGCTTAAATTATCGTATTTAACACATAGTCTGCTGGGCTATGTACAGAACCATTACGCCCCCCCCCCCGTAGTAACTGCTGTCCTACTTGTCGTCATTGATCTACGAGGTGATAAAAATAAAATTCCTGATTTACTAAAGCTCAAATTTAAAAATTACTACGCTAAAAGTGTTCCTTTTTATATACCAGAAAAATTGTGAAGACATTTGTTAATTTAGTGACTAATGATATTTATTTTCAAAATCTGCCAATAGATGGCGCAATTAAGGTTCAAATTGCTGTTGTGGATTTATACTAAATAATAAGAGCTTCCATGCTCTCTAGATAGTTACTTACCTTTTAAATATTGCCAACTTTAAAATCATTCAGCGGATCATTTGCAAAATATCGCCAATAGCGCCAAATTGAATCCAAATTCGAAAAGTCATTTTTTTGGCGAATTTTGGTTGCCTAATGTTTGTCACCAAGTCGGCGATTTTTCGCCAAGTTGGCGACAAACAATAGACCACCAAAAGCTTGGCGATACATCGCCAAGTGGTCACGAAATCAGAACATTACTTGAGTCTGTAATTAAATTAAAAGATTAACCCAAAAAGTGCATGTTCCTGCCTTAGCCCTTGCTTAGGGGGAGTTAGTTACTGCTTTACACTAATTTTGGAATTATTCGAATGCAACCGCCAAATATAGGTGCATTACTAGACTCCTCTCAGAGTCAGCATGCCAAACGAGAACCTTCTGCAGCATACCATTTTTGAGTTGTACGAGATACATGCATACATACATATACTGTCTGTTTGCGTATTATACGCCTGGCAGCTACGAACGCTTCCATTTGAAAAAGGGGAGATAGGTTTAGGATGCGCACTTCCCGATGCCTTCAGTTTTGGTTCGTTTGCTACTTCCTCGTTGCATTTCCCACCTATTTCGAGAAAGTCGGAAGAGACTTGGCGCGTGCGCAGATTCAATGGAGGTTTTGCAAAAAATGTTAGACAGTACACACAGACGTCACGAGAAAACTCGTCGTAATTAACTCGGGGTTAGTCGAAACGGACGTTTTGGGTATTTATATGTTTTTAGGTACATATGCACGTGCTGACAGGTAGAAAAAAACTACTCTACATTCATTCAGGGGTGAGTAAAATAGTCATTTAGGCCAAATTTTGAGTGATTTTGTTTTTTTGCGATCATAGTACTTCCTTTACTACGTAAAAGGTTTACTACGTAAAAGGAAGTAAAAATATTTTTTAATCTAATTACTATTTAAATTGACTTGGTTCGCACTAAAAATTATGAAATAAAATAAATATATGATCTCTTGACGACAACAGTAAAAAAATTCAACTGATTGAATTATATACTATTTTGATTAATTCTAAATCAGATAATAAAATTTATAGTTGAAATTTAAGAGAAGTAACAGGCTGCATACAGCCCAGTATGAATAGCTTTAATTGTACCGCCTATTTCTTCTCTCAAATTTTAAATTTAAACTATATACAAGTTCTTTTATTTATATACATGTTTTAATGCTATGGAATAAAAATGGAGACTTTTCAAATGTTTAAAAAGTTGTATTTCTAGTTCAATTTTTGAACTGATTCTATTAAAATAGTTTATTTTCGTCAAACTTTTCAAAAAACATTCAAAGTGACGGAACAACTTTGAACCGGAGCAATATTTCCTTTATATGTCTTTTAAATATAAATTTTAATTTTCTATTAGTATTTCTCAGTTTTGTTTTACTGTACCATACTTTACAAGATTTTCTGCAGGTTTTTGTCGCTAGATACTATAATGCTATTACCATATGAGTGGTTCAACTAAAAATGGAGACATGGTAGATAAATCATACCCGGAGTGTGTGTTAGTTTTCAATATGAACTGAGTAAATTGTTTTGTTAAACGCTTTGTATTCTTCAGTATTTTTACGAGGTGCTAAACTTTTTTCACCTAATCGTTTTAAACAAATTAAATAAAAAACAACCACACAGAAACTCCATGCACAAAAGTTTTGGAAACGCAATCCATTATTAGTCATGTTAAATCATCCTTCATGTAAATATGCGCCAGATATTAATTTCCAATTCATGAGGGGCATTAATCCAAACCGCCAACAATGCCAACTTAACCTCAACGCGAAAATTGTCAGCTTCTGATTATATCTCTCCGACTCGGAGCCAATCTGTTAAGCACATCTTTCCCTGCCCGTAGAATTAAAAGCCAGTTTGGCGGGATTGACAAATTGCCGCCCATCAGCCCATAAAGATAGCCCTCCTAATAGTACACTATTTCCTTCAGTGCCTTATTACTCCGTATCAGAAAATGATGGATTGGGACTTGTCATTCGTCGTTTAGCTCTGCGATTGTTCGCAGTTAAAGCCATCAGGCAGACGGTAGTGTTTTGTTGGGCATGTTTTTTCCCAACTCTAGGTAATATATGATTTAGCTACAATACCAAAAATTAATTGT
Source organism: Uloborus plumipes (assembly GCA_038373865.1). Taxonomy (NCBI): domain Eukaryota; kingdom Metazoa; phylum Arthropoda; class Arachnida; order Araneae; family Uloboridae; genus Uloborus; species Uloborus plumipes. The sequence goes on from JAXGGA010000137.1 coordinate 33,869, forward strand.
TTTTACAAAAAAATGAGGAAAGCAGAGGTTTCAGCTTAAAGTTGGAAAAGCGCAGCAATAAAATAAAACTAGCAATTTTACAGTTTATTGCAATAAAATTAGCGGTATTATACTGTAAAAACAACAGTGTAATACTGGTAGCAGAGGCTTCAGTTTAAAACTATAAAATGCACAGTAATAAACTGTAAAACTAGCAATTATAGTTTATTACCGTAACATTAACAATTTTACAGTTAAATTACTCTAAAAACAGCAGTGAAAAACTGGCAGCAGAGGTACTAATTTGTAAGAAAAGCAGTCGAAAACTTTGTACAATTGATGAAGTTAAAAATACAAGACAACGTGTCTACAAGTACAAATAAAAGGTTAAAATAGAGTTAGAAAACTCTAGCAGATAGCTATTTCGGGGCTATTATGAATGAAGCCCCATCATCAGTGCAAAAAGATGATGATTCACTGACACCAGTCAAGTGAACCAGGAATGCGAGAAACGTGAGGGTAAATAAACAGAACAGGAAGAGTAGGTACGCAGAAACTATTACGTCAAGGGTTGGACACGACAACTGCGCGACAAAAAGTTACGTCACAGACGAAAAAGTTTTTAAAAGTTTTAAAAACTTTTTCGTCTGTGACGTAACTTTTTGTCGCGCAGTTGTCGTGTCCAACCCTTGACGTAATAGTTTCTGCGTACCTACTCTTCCTGTTCTGTTTATTTACCCTCACGTTTCTCGCATTCCTGGTTCACTTGACTGGTGTCAGTGAATCATCATCTTTTTGCACTGATGATGGGGCTTCATTCATAATAGCCCCGAAATAGCTATCTGCTAGAGTTTTCTAACTCTATTTTAACCTTTTATTTGTACTTGTAGACACGTTGTCTTGTATTTTTAACTTCAGCAGAGGTACTAGTTTAAAACTGTAATGTGCACAGTAATAAACCAAAACTAGCAATTTTACAGTTTACTAATGTAAAATTAGCAATTTAAAAATTTATTACTTTAAATAACATTAATTAGATGTATATACTCTAAAAACAACAGTTATTTTTTACAGTGTACACAATACCTCAAACAAATATATGTAAAAAAAAAATGAACTTGCGTTTTGACTTGTATTGTAAAAGTGGTTTTGCTACTAGTGATCTATCGGATATCCGTATCCGTATCTGCGGATATCTGAAGAAAAATAAAGATCCGTATCCGTTTCGCACTTTGCGTTTCAATCAAAAATGTTTTGACAAATTTGAAATTATACGCATAAGGAACTGAAATACTATCAAATTAAATTGTTGTATCACTATTTTTTCCCAACTCCGGGTTGTAAATTATTTAGCTACATATTTAAAAAACAAATAAATGTATTTAAAATAAAGAATACATTTTAATTTAAAAATAAACTTGTGTTTCTGAAAAATGTGACGTGCATTGTAAAAGTGGTTTAACTAGGGATGCACCGATAAGCAAATTGGCAGATTACCGATTAGCGATTAATCGGTTGTTGATAATCGGCCGATTAATCGGCTGAACCGATTAATGATAAAGACAATTGCTTTTCTACTACCAATTTTACCACCACTGTTTTTATCTCTTATACAATTCCAAGTTTAGAAATAGTAAGTAATTTATTTCTGGGAGAAGATTTTTTTTTCCATTTTTCCTAGTTTTCACAAAATAATTTCAATATTTTATCAAACTTCTTAGAACCAATTTGTATATTACTTTCAATACTATTATTAACACATTGTTAGTTGCGTTAATTGAAAAAAAAAATTATAAAAAAAGGAGGGGAGGGGGAGTGTGGTGAGCACTCCAATTTAGGAGTACTTTTAATTCATAGTAATTAGTAGCAATTTAATTGAATACCTTTATTCTTTGAAAAGTAGAGGTTATCTGAAAGCACTGTGCTAAGGAGAAAACTATCGCCACATGAAAAATATTGCATCATTGTCTATTTATATTTATTCAAAGTAGGAGAATTAATTAAAAAAAAAAAACTTTATATCAACTGTGAGGATTATCATTACTGCTAATAAAATTATTCATCATAGTTTCCTAGTGAAAGTATACTTTGAAGAATAATATCTGAAAACTATTTTTCAGCCGATTCATCGGCCCGATTTTGCCGATTATTAATAATCGGCAAAGTGGCCGATTATGGCAGATTAATCGGTACTGCCGATTAATCGGTGCATCCCTAGGTTTAACCACTAATGAAGTGTGAACATCCGTAACCATATCCACGAATATCTGAGTTGAAAAAAAAAGTATCTGCATCTGTATTCGTTTTGAGCTTGGCGGATCTTAAACGAATATATCACTATCTTGCAGTTTCTGACAAATTTGAAATTCGACACATGGTTAATTGTAAAATACTATTAAAATAAATTTATATTAGTTTTTATGTCTTGTGAAAATTGTAAGGTTCTCTTTTTGCGAATAAATTGGCAATTTTTATTGTCTTTGGGATTGCATTTCTCCTCATTTTTACTTTTCTAGAAAGTGCGCGAGTAGAATGAAACTAAATTATCTGTTTATCGTTTCGAAAGGTGTACCCGCTGTTACCCTCAATGTCTGGCCAAGTCTTTAAATTTGACTTTTCTCAATTTTTCGTCATGTATTAAGACATCATATCTTAAAAGCGGGATCACGTCTGAAAATAATTTATGCATCATTTTGTTTTTTTTAATCTCCATTTAATGCGTCAAAAAATGTGCTCTTTTTTTTTCTTTCGGTGTTCTATTATTCGTTTATGTTCCTGATTAACGAATGCATTATTTTTACATTATTGTTTTTATTGAACTTGAAATATATTACAAAATATCAATCATGAACAAAATATATCGAAACAGAATGCTCCGTAGTTATTTTCATAAAATCAAGTCGAAACTTTCGAAAACTCCTAATTCATCGAAAAAAGCATTTTACTATTTATAAGCACAATCCAAACCTTTTCCCCTTGGAAATCTTGAAAATAATATGAATCTTTCGGTTTAAACTATTTCTGTCCTAAGGGAATAGAACCAACGAAGAGCACTTATACAGTTTCGATGTTTTTTAGTTTAGGTTACTTTTTAAGAGTGAGAAAAATTCTCGATTTCATTCTTCAATTATTTTTTATTTTTGTTGGATTTGAGTTTTCAGTTGCTCATCAACCCAGCAAACGCTCCTGAGAATCCGAGTAAAAACTGAAACAAATAAAATGTTGGAAGTGGAATCATTTAAAACTGTAGATTTTTTTAAGAGTTCTTATTGAATAACATGAGAAGCATTTAAAATGAATTCGGAAATAAATAAAATAGGCTTTATGTTGCATGAAGTTTTGGAAGAAAGAATAACGAACTACTAGGGGAAAAAAACATGGCAGCATTTTTACTAAACTCTTATAATTATAAATCTGAAAAGTTTGTGAATGTTTTTTTTTTTTTTTTTTTTTTTTTTTTTTTTTTTTTTGTGGGCTTGTTTCCTAAAACTTTTAAAGAATCTCATTCACAAACGAATTCACCCAACATTTGCTACAATATTCAATCATAGCTTTTAAAGGAATATTGAAAAGCTTCCAATAACAAATTTGAATCAGTTTTTTCCTTTTATGTGTTTGGATGCATATGATTTCGATATTGTATGAAGGAAGAATTTACTTCATTTAAGAATGTATTTTCCATTTAAGAACAGAAGAAATACTCCATGAGATTAAATTTGTTTGAAACTTCTATGCGAAATCACAAGAATCATTAATGCTAATTTCCTTTCTCTAAACTAAGTGTTAAAATAGAAATTGTTAGGTTCATCTTTATTGAAATATTTGAGAATCAAGTAAGGGTCTCTCTATTACTGATTCGTAAAAGTTCTGGAATACATAATTATAAAATCTAATGTTTAAAGTTGTATATTATACTTGTTAAATGCACAGAGTGTATTACGAATCAAACGTAACCTATTTGAACAGTCGCTTTTTTTTTTTTTAAGTTGAAGTGTTGCCAGGGTGATATTGGAACAAAATGTGGCAGGTCAATTCCGAAAGGGTGTCTTTTTTTTAAATTAATTAATTAATTAATTTATTTATTTATTTTTTGTCACGTCTGATGCGCCTGTGCGTTTTACCACGGGAAAAAGAGAAAAATAGCCTTCTCGTAAGAGAAGACACTAGCTATTCTTTGGTATACAGTTTGGGGAACAGCCAGAAGTGGCAAGGGACTATGTCAGGAGAGTACGAAGTCTGCTAATCCACAGGAGTCTAGTTTTTTGTCAGAATTTTTAAATCAAGTACTAGAAATGAGTTGGAAAAATGTGCAAAGAGACTGTTGAATGACTTTTGGTAAATGTAGATTTTCTTAGCTTCTTCCTTTAATAATATTTTTAATGCTTTAAAGTTTTCCTTTTGGCGTTCTGGTGCTTCTATTTTTTTATTCTTTACTAGCTTATTACCCGGCGTTGCCCGGAAGCTTATAATGCAACATAGCTCTAAAATCTTTGTTTTTAACTTATTTCATGCTAAAATGAAATAGGTGAGCCTTAAATTGATAATCCATTGTTAATCGTAATCTTTGTTAGAAAATATTCATATTTAAATGCGTAAAAGAAATCAATTTGTATGCTTAAAGGCTTATCTCTATCTATTCATATTCATATTTTGAGCTTTTTGGATCTTTTTTTTAATTTCAAAACTTGGCCTATGAATTCTAGTGCATCAAGGAACCTCTGCCAAGTTTGATGAAAATCCGACGTGTGTATTTGTATAGAAAACAGACATCCATTTTTAAATATATAGACTTTTTTTTAAGTTGCGACAAAATTATAGCCCATTTAAAATATATTCCTTATTTCAGTTTTTCAAAAATAAAGAATTTAACACATTAGCTTATACACAACAGATCAATTATTCTTCAAATGCGTGAACTAATAACGCACAGAATGTACTGACATGGAACAAATGGAAAAGAAAAGAACAGAAAATATTAAATGTTGAATATTTGAAGAATTTCGGTAACATTCATTATAATGTGAACTGAATTTTAGAAATCCCAAGATGCCATGTGTTTTGAAACACACAAAAGATCGCTTAAACAGAGAGCTGCTTTCCCATTTTGGAAATTTCTCAAGGGAGTTTGAGGTTGGAATCGGTTTTCAGTTTCATCCAATACATTTAGTATAGCTTCTACAGTTGAAAACTCTAAAATATTGTGTTTAAAATTTTCAAGTTAACAAATACAGATTTTTTTTTAAACGTTACTAATAAACAGTTTTAAAATTCATACTTCCACTTAAGTATGGCTTTAAAGCAAAACGCTAAAATTATATGCACTTGAATTATGTACATTACTAGCATTTCGACGTGTCATCATTTTAAAAATGGACGATCACCTAGAAACAAACATCATATTTTGTTATTAAATAACATCTTACAAATAGCAAATAGTGTTTGTCCACTATATAGTGGCCTTGATCTTTACCGTTCAGTAGATGGTTAGCCGCTAAGTAATCATTTGAACGATAAAGATTACGGCCACTATACCACTACATAGACTATATAGCAGCTCTAGTAAAGATATATCATTTTCCAAATACGTCGAAACATTTAGACAAAATTTTACATCATGTAGGCTTTGCAACAGAGCTAAGCAAAAGTTCTCAGCCAGAATAAAACCGTTCTCAAGAGATTTATGTATACCTTTAGATTAAAATACTGGAGAATTCTAAGATAATCTAATCGTCATTTATGATAAAAAGTCACCAATCTCAGTGTCATTTGAAAATTAAATATATATATATATATATGTTTGAGTTATTTATTACTTCCTTTTACGTAGTAAATGAAGTATTGTGATCGCGAAAAAAAAATCACTCAAATTTGAGTCTAAATTTTGATTTTGCTCACCCCCGAATGCATGTTCAGTAGTTTTTTCGACCTGTCAGCACGTGCATATGTACCTACCAACATATAAGCAGCCGAAAAATTATTTTCAACCACCCCCGAGTTATTTACGACGAGTTTTCTCGTGACGTCTGTATGTACGCGTGTGCGGATGTATGTATGTATGTATGTGGGTCGCATAACTCAAAAACTATATGCCGTAGAAGCTTCTAGCTTGGTAAGTAGGTAAGTACATACCAAGTATAGTATGTAATCACTATATCGAATACTTAGTTTATTTCATACTTTTTAGTGCGAATGAGCGGACAGAAATAGTCTTTAAATTTAAAAAGTTTTTTATATTTTATTTCAAAGTTTTTTTGTTTTAAAATTTATTTAGCATTGCGTGAAGACAAACGCTGTTAAGCATAATTCACCGAGAAAATAACAAACGCCGTTAAAAATGCTATTCACGAACACTTTATAAAAAAAAAGTAAATAACTCAAACATATATTAGTGAATAAAAAAAAATAATTTAGAAGTTTCATTTTAGGTTAAAAACGAGTTGACGAAACTAGTTGCCAGCATTGTGATATCTCACCAAGCTAATTAATAGAATCAAGGCTCATAGTAGCCTACAGTCTCGTACTTTAAAATAGGCGCATCAAGGTCACAAATTTTGCGTGATCTCCATGGAAATCTTACTGGATAAACTTTAAATAAATTAATTGCTTTAGCAAAAGTGCATAAACAACAGTGAAGCTGTTTTCTCGCTTAAAGTTTTCATGGAGACAACGAACAATTTTTGACCTTGATGCATCCATTTTAAAGTAACAGACTATACTTCCGTGATAAACGCAAATGTTGTTTCTGCAGACGATCTGAGATATTGCAGTTTTAACTTTCGTGCCTCCGTGTATTTGATTCAATAGGTTTTTTTTTTCAGATTGAAAAAAAAAAAAAAAAAAAACATTTCCCGCTCTCAAATGACCTTAAAACATTGCATTTAGATAAAATAGGTGACTTAGGCAGGGATTCAAGTGAAACAGGCTATCGCAAACTGCAATCGCTACTGGAAATGAATTACATTAGAACGTTTCTTGATACTGGAAATGAATTACATTAGAACGTTCATCGTGACGTTTGCCTATGAAAAACGAGCTAGATAAAACGTCACAGCCTACTTGGCGAATAAGAGGAGATGGCCGACTGCTTGTGAGCTCTTATTGGCTCCGCTCGTAGTGACGTCAGTGCCAAGTTAAGCTGATGATAATGTAATTCACTTCCAGTAGCGATTGCATTCGAAGCGATCGCAGTGCTGTTTCACTTGAATCCCTGCCTAAGTACCACCTGGAGACAATTTAATTAAAAAATGCAGATACGACTTATGTATTTAGTACGGCAGTATAGTCAGAGAAAAAAAATTGCAGCTGAAGTCCCAAAAAGTGGGACACTTTTGAATCAGAATAAACGTCAAAATTTAGCAGAATTACAACAAACTAAGCCAATTAACGCATATCAACAAATGCATTCAAAAGTATTGAAATAAAATCCTGTATAATGTTTATTCCTGTCAAATGGTTTTGCTCGTCTACTCACTATCAGAAAACGTATTGTATATTCCCAACCCAGCATAGCGCAAACCGAAGAGCTGGTAATAAATGTAACACACTGTCTTCATTCTTGTAGTTAGCCATTGATTGCGCACTGAAATGTCATTTGGATATGTCCATATCTATCAATGCATGTGCAGCGGAGCGCTTAGCAAATATCCTACATACATTACGTAATAGAATTTAATTATGCTTTCGAACCGTGCTCCGTCACACTACAAATCTATGAATAATATTCCGCCAAATTGCGCTCGGATCGATGATTGCTTAGCTATTTCAACTAAGGCCCCCTATAAAAGGGAAGCTAACTCATCCACCATTTTTGGTTCCAAAAGGGAAAGCGCGGAACCACTGATATGTGTACAAAAATGGCATTGGACAAAAATTGTAGATAAGTTTCAGATGTGCTGCCTAATTGATGATTGATTATTTTTGTCTATATAAGAAGAAGAGTTGTTGTAAACTAAATCTTAAAACATGGACAGTATGCATGAGCGTAGGTAGCCAAAGGGGTACAACTAGGGCCAACGGCACTGCCTTGATCAGAGCCAGGGGCACACAGAATAGGAAGTCACTGTGACCTCTCAATTTTTTTTCTTTCTGACCAATTTATTTTTCTTTTGAGTAAAAAACATTTGAAGGGGCAAGTGGATAAAGGTGATATGTGACAATTTTGGAAAAACATACTTTTTACCATGGATGAAGGTGAAAAGGTAATAGGAGAGAATCGTAATGAATGGGCCATGGTGATGAATGGGCCACTAACAAAATATGAAAAAGTATTCGCATGATTTTTTTTTTTTTTGATGCCATCAATAGATGTAGCTATTTGTTCCACTAAACTCATCCAATTTTTATTCGTTTGCGCTGAGCCATTTTCAAACTAGAGTGGCATGGTCAAGAATCTGACTGAAAAGTAATTTTTTCATTTTTTAGTAAAACATTTCCTAGCTAAAATGTACCAAGTATTTCACTGCATACATAACTATAAGTTAGTCTTTCCATATCTATAAACTAATTTTAAGATGCATTTTGATGTTATTTAAATTCAATGTACTCAAAAAATCTAAATGTATTCCAAAAGTATAGGTGGGGCTGAATGGGTTACTATGTCATAGTAATGAATGGGCCACCTAAATATTGTTTTTCTTCCTTTTCTTTGAGTTTTCGCATTAATATGAAACACAACTGACTGTCATAGATAGATTAAGATTACTGTCGTCAAAATAGGTTTGTTGTTCCTTCTAAATATAATTTGCAGATCTATATTATATTCCTATAGTACAATAGACCTCTGGTCGCAGTGAGTGGCTTGAAAAAGCCCCCCTCTCTCCTTCATATTATATTTCTCACAGTACAATTTCATTTTCTTTCTTGGTAACTTAAGTTAGATATTTCTTATTCCCGATGTCTAGTAAATAAAAAAAAAATTTTTGAATTTTGACAAGTTTGAAAATGAAGATGAAGTTTTTGAAAGTGATTTTTAATATTATTTTTGAAATACATAAATTTTGTTAAATCATAGTGTGTATTATCTGTTATTTTGTTATATATATTTGATGTTATTTATTTCTTACAATCTCATTATTTAGTCATTTTTCTGCTACAATTGGTATGCATCAGTTTCGATATTTATATAATTTTAAATCAGTATGATTTTGTATCATCATGTCAAGTGCCACATTTATTTTGTCATATTCAGCAAATACAAGATTAAATCCAAATGTTTTCATTGAATTCATTTAGTGGCCCATTCATTAAATTCGATGGTCCATTCAACCCCATAGGTGGGGTTGAATGGGCCAAATTTCAAAATTTTTATTTTCTATTATAATTCATTATAGACAGGTGCTAATCCCACTATTTTTTAGACTTTTTTAGATAGCCAGATAATTAAAGTAACTAAAACACCAATTTAGAGTAAAAACAAAGTGTTAGAAAAAATTACAAAAATTCAAAACCAAAAAGTGGCCCATTCATTACCACTCTCCCCTACATGTTTTTTGAAAGTTTTTTCTAGACATTAAAAAAATTATCACGTATCACCTTTATTCACTTGTCCCTTCAATTGTGTTTATGAGTTAACATAATTGAACACCGACTAATTTGAATTTGAGTAAATCGGCGAAATGCAAATGTCACATATCTCCTTTATCCACTTGCCCCTTCATTTGTAATAGGAACCAATGTGTTAAAATAAAGTGACAGTTTAACAAGAAAGGTGTTAGTTTTGCACAGAGTCAAATTACAAGAACGGCACTTTAATTTTGTTTGGGAGAATTTGGACTTTTTGAGAGGTCACAGTGCCTTCCGAGAATTGGGATGAATGTGATGGAATGACCTCTGAAAACTCTTAGGATAATTGCAACTTTTTGGGAGGTTGGAATGACCTCTGAAAACTTTTAGGATAATTGCAACTTTTTGGGAGGTCACAGTGACCTCCCATTGCGGGTGCTCCTGCTTTCCCCTCCATAACGTGAGTCCTGGCAACGCCCATGGCAGTATGCAAATGGGGTTAATTACAGGAAACTTTTCCCTGGTAAACTTTTTAAATTAGAGAAATAAGTTATTTTTCTGGATTCACCTAATGTGGCGTTTAATTCAACTTATCATCACTTATTTTGTGAAAGAGCTGCCAGGGGCAATACTAGCGTATTTCCAAATATTTGAAACAAGACTAGTTCTACAATAAAAAATGAATGTTGTGTTTACTGTATAATGCAGCTAGTTTTCAAATGTAAAAGCTAAATTGCAAAAATTGTTAATTTTACAGTAAATTAACAGTAAAATTGCTAATTTGACAGTAATAAACTGTAAAATTGCTAATTTGACAGTAATAAACTGTAAAATTGCTAATTTGGCTGTAATAAACTGTAAAATTGCTAAATTTACAGTAATAAACTGTAAAATGGTTCATTTTACAGTTTTAAACTGGAACCTCTGCTGCCTGTATTATACTGCTGTATTTACAATATAATACGGCTAAAATTTGAAGCAATAAAACGTAAAATTGCTAATTGTACTGTAATAAACTGTAACATTACTAGTTTTACAGTTTATGACAGTGCATTTTTGCAGTTTTAAATAGGAACCTCGGCTGTAGTAGTACCTGTACCAGTACTATACTGTAAAAACAACCACCTCATTTTTCGCAGTGTAAATCTGTCTTGGAACCAAAATGGCGAATAGGTCCGCCTGTCCTCTTAAGGACCTCTAACTTCAACTGAAGCATTGTGCATATTAAAAGCATTTCCGGTCCCAGGGCCAATGACGTGTTTTAATTATTTGCCAGCGATAATTGTTGAAAAGGGATATAAGAAAGTGAAGTTGACTCTAACAAGAAATTCAAATTTGAGCGGAGTGTTTAATTTTGAGCGCTTATTCTTGCGATGGTTCTGATGCGATACTCCCGATTTGGAGACATTTTTGAATGGAGTCTAATTTTAATTATATCTCTTCCATTGAGATTGAAGCTTTCAGTTTTGAAATCGAATGGATTTTGCGTCTGCTTTGTTCAGCCCAATTCGCTTCATTATTGGTGATTTGATTGTAATGAGATTTAGCTTTTCTGATGGCAGAATTTTCCAAGACTTTCATAAACTCAAGTTGTCTCTTCTTTAAAGTTGGCTCAAAAATTAATACTTCGGTGTTGACTTTAAGTATTTCTGAGAAAGTGTATTAAAAAGGGAAAAAGTAATCGAATGATTTAAATTTTATTTTTTAATCAGTAGTCTGTATTATCTTAAATCCATGTTCAAAGAACTGTTTTTATACTTTGCATTGAAATGCGTGATTTTTCAGAAAACATGAATATTAATCCATTAAAAAGTTAATCGACCTTTATAAAAATACCTTTTATAAAACCTGAAGCCAACGCTTGATCTATATCAACAGGATTGTATGTTTGTGTGTGTGTGTGTGCTTCTAGTAGTAAGATAAAAAAAAATGAAAAATACAGGACCGTGGTAGCAAGTATTTTAAGTCAGTCTTGATGGACGTCGAAATGTTTTCCCCACAAGTCGACTTCATTAATTTCTACTCCAGTTTTAAGCAAAAACTATAATTTTTATGAAAAGCTCGGCCCAATATTTATTCGTCGCATGCGCGATTTTGCAACATGGAGAAAGACCTAAACCAAAGTTGTTATTGTTAAGTATAAATACAACGTTAAAAAAACACATACTGTAAAGGCCTTTAATTTCGCGGGCCGTAATTTTCGCGAAAATGAATATATCGGTGATTTCGCGGGCCGAAAAGTTCGCGAATTTCGCATGTACAGAACCGAAAGTTGAAAAAGTCCAAAGTATGTCTTTCGCATAAAGCATTTTAAGATTTTTCCTTTTGTCCGAAAATTTTCTCCCCTCACCTCCTCGCCTCCTTTTGAACGGCTTCAAAGAAGCTGGTATAAATATTTTAGGTGAATGAGCTGTGTTCGATTAATTTTATTATTTTATATATTTTTTTTAGAAATATAGTTGTATATATTATTCAAGAAATAGCCAATCAAGTATGAGCTGCCTTCTGTTACTTATATTCGAGAAATATAGTTGTATATTATTCAAGAAATAGTTTTGTCAAGAGGAGACTAGTAACTATGCAATAAATCATAAAATTTTGGGGTAAGTGAAACATTTTTGATTTTTTATTATTATTTGAGGCGAAAAAAAAAAAAAATTCGCGAGGCCTAAATTTTCGCGATTACGGAGGGCTCGCGAAAATCGCGAAAATTAAGGCCTCGCGAATAAAAAGGCCTTTATACGCAGGGCTTTTTTAACGTTGTATTTATACTTTACATTTATTGCACAAAGGTATTTATATACTTTTTTTTCACACTCCAGGGCCCCCCCGTACCTACCACAGCTTCGTGGTTTAACCGGGATAGGACCCTGAAGAGCGCTCTGTTCTTAATTTTGAACCACAATCTAAGATCGAACAAACCCTAGGCCCAGCACCCCCAGAGGTATCGTTTCACTTGGAGGACTTTGTGACCACGACATTTTTAACGCCTCCCAGCCACTAATCAAGACGGTGGATCTTTGATCGGCTGGGCTCGAACCCGGGTCCCTCCGGACACGAGTCCGATGCCTTACCGATCGGACCACCACGGCCCTATTAATATACTTCAAAGTTGTTATTGTCTTGTCAATGGATTGTCTAAATTAAACAGAATGGGACAGAGTTTGACAGCTTGTTCTGATTTCCGGCTGACTCTTATTTTTTGGTTCGTTGTTTGTTCTTCGTTCAGCTTGATAAATTGAATTTAATACCAGATCAAAGTTTGGTGCAACAAATAGCGCAGCATATTTTATTCAAATGTATGCATGTTTAAAATTTTAAGATGAGTGTCTCACTGTAAAATTTTATTGTTATTGCTTTGTTTATTTAGGTGGATATTTTTCTTTATGAGTAATGATTGATGGAGAGGTTAGAAGGGTTTATAGAAACTGTTGTAATTGCCCATATACACAGCTTTCACCTTGTCATATCTTTGAGTATCCAGCAATAAGTGCGAACCTGAGAGAAATTGGTGTATTGCCGTCACTTGTAGACCTTTATGACGATAACATCCAACAAATCGCAAAAGCAGTTATAAGGATCCATGGAGTTATTTAGTTCGGTTAAGTCATAGACTCGACAAAAAAATATTTTTTTTTTACAATTTAATTTAAATTTCATCAATGCTCTAGTACAAGCATTTTTAATGCACGACCAGTTTACCGCTTTAGAAGCCTTCAGAAACACATGAAAATGTTCATTAAATGTGAAATAATCCACCGAGAATGTTAAAAAAAAAGTAACACTGAAAGTTCCTTTAGAATGCAAAACTGTACGCCTATTAAATTTTACACCAATATGAGCAGTGTTATCAATCACGAGTCTTCTCCACAAACGACGTTACCGTAACCAATGATCCCGTAATACTAAATCCCTAGGTATTGCTGATTACCTATTTTTCTAGGTAACCAGCAATATATATTTTTTTCAAGTACAAAGCAAGAAGCTTACGTAAAGCAAAAGAACAAAAGATCGAAGAAATTGTCTACCTGAAATCAGTCTTAGAGCAAGAATTAGTACCTGGAGGGAACAAGTTCAATCATTGGCTAAGGTAACGATATTATTATCCAAATACGTCAAAACTTTTAGGCAACAAGTACATCACGTAGGCTTTGCAACAGAGCTAAACAAAAGTTCTCAACCAGAGTAAAACCGTTCTCAAGAGATTTATGTATACTTTTAGATTAAAATACTAGAGAATTCTAGACTAACCTAATCGTCACTTATGGTAAAAAATCACCATTTTCAGTGTCATTTAAAAATTAAAAAAAAAAAATAACTTTTACGTCAAACTAATGAAAAAAAAAAACTTTATTCCATCGTATTATTTATTTTAAAATGGGTTACGTGACTTGGGATCTTTGCTTCAAGAGTTGACGGCTTCATTCCCTTACAACATGTCCGCCAAAAGACCTTTGTCTCTTCTTAATGCAATTCGTTGAAAGTTTTTCAAAGGAACCAGTTGCAGATTCAGTACTCACGTATTAATGAGACCGCAGCTACAGATTTGGCAATTTTCAATTAACTTGGCAGTTTTGAAGTGCCGCCAAACTAACAACATGTCAGCCAAAAGGCAACTACTTGCGCGTGTGAGCAACAGGGTTGCTGCGCGCGAACAACAAGATTGCTCTTTACTGGCGCAACTTCGGCTGCAGTAGAGTTAATGCGTAAGTACACAGATTTTGGAAAGCCTTTTAATAATAAATCCTAAAATAAGAAACCAATGGATATGTAACTTCGACTCTCATCTGTTTTATATCTTCTTGCCACATTTCTCATAATAAATCCTTTTACTCCATAGCTTGATAAAACAATTATCGATTTTTTTTTTTTAATAATCGCAAAAACTCAGGTAAGTTTTGTTATAAAAAACATATTTATAAAGAATGTATACTATTTTAATATGTGAAAGCATTCGGGCACTTGCTATTCCTTTAGAGAAAGACTTTTCGTTAAAGGTCCGCCACTTGGCGCATTTTTTACTTTTGGCAATTGTCATTCATTTATCACTAATTCAAACTAAAAATTTCGTAGTTGGCGACATTCAGCAATTTCAGTTTCTCAATTATATTGTTTTCATATACTGGTAGATATCGCTAATCTTTTTCAGCAATATTTCTACTGTCGCTAAAGTAGAAAGTGAATAATTCACCAAACAAGGTACCTGACACGGAGCAATACCTAGAAAATATATTATGAATCATGAATTCAAAAATTGGAGCATTAAGACAAGTTCGGAAATCAAAACCAAGGATGAATCCTAGTTTAAGGCCCGGCGATAAATTATTAAATCTGGCAACCACAGAATTATCATTGGATGATTGGATTGTTTGGCGATTTTAAGCTAAATGATTGCAACCTTAAGTTATAGTCTGAAAAAAATCGCCAAACCCGGACCTTAAAGTAGGATTTTACCCAAAACCAAAAACGAGCTGGTGCGTATCTGATATACGCGAGCCTACTTCAACCTACTTTTGGACCCCTACATTTCTCAAAAACTTAAATTTTCATGCTTGCCGTATGTTTTTGAGAAGTAACAGAAGAGTTACAAAGTAGCTGTTTTAACTGAAATTTAAGATACGTTTGTATCTTGATTTGCGAGTTAAGGGATTTGGTTTTTTGTTCTTAATGTTGTAAAACATTTTATGAAAGGCATTTGCTAGTCTTACGCATTCATCACATTTTGTCATTTTCATTCTTGCACTGGTGCTTTCACTTGGTTTGGAGACTTGTTTACCTTATACCTTGGCCACTTAAAGCCATTGGCTATTTTTTCAAATTTGTAACAACGTCAACAGTTATAAAGTGACGCCGCCAACTACAAAATCTTTGTATGCAGTGGCGATAAACGAATTAAAATCGGTTAAAAAAAGAGAAAATACCACAAGGGACGTATACCTTTAATGAAATACTACCTTTTAACTATTTGAGCACTAAACTATATTTGTCCTCATTCAACAGATGCCATTTTATCAATCCTGATGACACAGCACACTATACAGATTTCTAAAATACGAAGATTCTTAAAGAAGGTATTCTTTCACGACAAACATGGAAATTCCTGAAATCGAAGACGCGTCCCCCAACATCGAAGCATTCCCCGCCATCCTGCTCAAGCTCAAATGCATGCGAAAAAGAGGCAGTCACTGCGATGCAGTTTTAGCGACAGAAGATGGCGGGTTGTTCTACGTCCACAGGACTGTCATGACCTTGTGCAGTTCTTATTTTAGAACCATTTTCACAACAGCACTTGGAGAAAAAATAGGTGACAGTAAAGGACCAGAAAGCAGGACTTTCATCATCGTCCCAAATATTTCTTCTGGGGCATTGGAAATCATTATAAGGTACGCGTACAGTGGCAAGACAACTGTTACCGCTGATAATGTGAATGAGCTGCTACCTGCAGCGGACCAGTTCAATGTCTTGAGCATGATTGACTGTTGCAAGAAATTTTTGGTTGGTAATCTTAGTCCCGAAAACTGCTTGGGTGTGTGGAGGTTTGGCAAAGAGTACTTGATGCCTGATTTGGAAGAAGCTGCTAAGAGGTAGATCGTTTAATTTTATCTGAAATTAGCTTATTAGCTGGTATTTCTCGGGTTTCTCAAATAATACATATTTTGGTACTTTCGTATTAACTCCACCGCAACTACAGATTTGGAGGCTTATTTGGTTTCACATAATTTGGTGGGCATGCGAATAACAACCGCCAAAAAACCCGCCAAATAAATTGCCAAATCTGTTAAAACCGCCAAACCTGGGAACTACTTTGATATAACCCCTAAATCGGAAATTAGGCGCCTTTTTTTTTTCTCGCCAAGCAAAATAGTTGTTTTTGTTGCCCCAAAACTTAAAAAAAAAAGTAAAAATGGTACAAAATAAAAGAAAATACTAAATTTGGCAACTGTAAAAACCTAAAGGCTAAAACAACCTAAATTGGCAACACCAAAATAAGAAACAGCAACCCTAAAGAGCCTGTAGGGAGTGCCAGATTCGGCGCGTAATTTTCGGGGGGGAGGGTATTAAAGTTATACCCAAACCTGTAGTTGCGGTAGAGTTAATACCCAATTTCACACAGTCAATGAAAAATTTGACTTCTCTCCATATAAGGATGAAAAAAAATAGCATCTTACCTTATAAAGCAGTGAGTAACCGCCTCTAAGCAAAGGCTAAGGCAGGAACATGCAATACACTGCCAACTCGTTCATCTGCAACTTCCCAGAATATATTGGCAACACGTTTGGTACATTTTAATTCAGAAAAAGGGTTAAACACTTGCTTGAATGTGCTCTAAAATAAGTTCTAACTGTGCTCCGTTTAAAGGAAAGTGCACTGAAATGCTCTGCAAATCTATTTCGATGTGTGCCGCTTCGGATCTTTGTTAACTTAAAGCTTAGGAGCATATTTGAGAACGGTATGAAGGGACATGTGAGAGCAACCACATTCGGAAAACATTGAGGCTCACTTGGAATATCAAACGGCTTTCTTTAACTACCATTCAATGGCGTCTCTAAATATGATAATACTAATAATTTTGTTACAACTAACCTATGTCGCAAAGTCGGCCATAAGAGGATGGACTTTAAAAATTGATGACCATCCGTTGCTCAGAGGTGGTGTAATAATAAAAGTCCTGAAGACTACTACTAAGTGTCCGAAAAGAGGGAATATGTCTTAATGTTCAAAAAATGCTCTCGGATGGTGTTGCAGAGAGTGTAAAAAGTGTGCTGAACCACAACTAGTGTGTACCAAAAAGTGTTCTCAGAGATTTTTTAAAAGCGTTTCCAAAGGATGTAATCCAAATGTTCTGGGAAAAAAAGACAAGTGTTCGTGTTTAAAAAGAGGCTAAAATTTTAGGTGTATGCGTCAATTCGCTGTAGATTCATAATAAGATTAAAAAATAATGTTTTGACTATTGTTATTTTTGATAGTCTGAGTTAGGTCTCTAACTTTGCCATGACATAATCAGCAATCATTATGTAACTTGTTTTCTTTAATTATAATAAGTATTTTTTATGTATTTTTCTATAAATTCAGGTACGCAATCCTAAACTTCAGAAGAGTAATGACAGACAGCGAAGAAATGCTGGAACTACCCCCAGAAGCCTTACAGACCCTTCTCCAAGACGACCAACTGAACATCCAGGGTGAATACTACGCGTGGATCGCTATCAAACGTTGGTGCCGCTTCAGCTACCCAGACCGACTCCAACACATCCCAAACATGCTCAAATGTGTTCGACTACCCCTGCTACCAGTCAATCAGTTCCAACAGATAATGGACGACCCTCGCGTGTACCAAGACGAGCAGTGCAGGTCCTACATACAACTAGCTGCCAAGTATTTCTTGAATGAGTTGAAAGAGGCGGGAAATTTGAATGCAAGCGATTTGTCTTTGTTTACGCCTCGTTATCCCCAAGGTCTGTTGTTTAGTATTGGAGGTTGGAGCATCACGGGACCTATTGACATCATTGAGGTTTATGACAATCAAATGGATTCTTGGAATATGGTGAGAAATTATACCTTCAAATTTTTTCTGGAACATTTTTAAAAAGTATTTTGACATAGAAATTCTTTTTTTTCTTACACTATAAAGTTGGGGAATGACTATGTATCCTAAGCGATTCCGGTTATTTAACTGGTTGTTACCGCATAACAATGAAAATTTATGAGCTAAATCCGAACACATTATGGATAAAAGATGTTTATACAAAACATTAAAACATTGAAACAAAATACTAAAATATATAAGAATACTTATCCATTATAAATAACTAGCCGGGTACCCGGCCCTGCCCGAGTTTCTGTGGGTGTAGGGTGGTTTAGTGAAACTCATTCATAAATTTCCCAACACTAAAGTGCATATCTATAAACATAATAGCTACTTCTGTAAACAATGGCTATGTTATAGATAAACTATAAAAAAAATAATGCAAGCTAAAAAAAATAGCAAGCTACAAATAATGTTTGAGTAAATAGGAAATGTTATAAGCTTGGTATATTAAAATAAATAGTACCAGGGGACCGAGCCCGCTCGGTAAAGAAAAAAGAGGTTTGTAAACTTGTGCTTTTTGCTAAAATGCGAAGTACTTGTTTAGATTGCGAAGTACTTGTTGCAATTACGCATTTAAAACAGCCGTAATTTGTTTTAAAAACACAACCTTATTTAATCCATGCTCACCATAAAATCACACGCAATTTCGTTTCATTTGGCGCCGAAGACGCGGAAGGTGTTGATGAGAATGAATGCATAGTCCCTGTTCTCCAGTACGCATTTTGTTCCAGTTGGTTTTGACTTTCATTTTACTTCACACTTCAAGGTTCCCCCGTACATACCATAACTCGTGGTTTAACCGGGATGGGACCCTGAATAGCGCTTTGTTCATTTTTGAACCAGGCCCTATGGCCGAGCAAACCCTTGGCCCAGCATCCCCCAGAGGTATCGTTTCACTTGGAGGATTTTATGACCACGAACATTTTTAACGTCCCTCAGCCATCATTAATAAAGACGGTGGATCTTTTATCGGCTTGGCTTCCTCTATAGGATCGGCCCGGGACCCTCCGGTTACGAGTCCGACGACTAACCGATCGGACTACCGCGGCCCACACCCAATTCTAACTTTGGATGAATCCTAGTTTAAGGTCCGGCGATGAATTATTAAATCTGGCAACCACAGAATTATCATTGGATGATTGGATTGTTTGGCAATTTTATGCTAAATGATTGCAACCTAAAGCTACAGTCTGAAAAAAATCGCCAAACCCTGACCCTAAAGTAGGATTTTACCCTAACTTTATTTTGATTGATCTTCTTTAAATTTCAAAAACAATAATAATTCTAACGTGTTGCCAAAACTCATTTGAAAAATACCATAAAAATTTAAATTTACGCTGATGTGATTAAATATAAAATCCATTGTTATAATAAAACGTGGTTGCTGTGAACAGTAACAATAAGAGTAATCATAAAAAAAATAGCGAAAGAAAGCTCGTCAAACTTTTAATGAAGACACAAAAAACCGAGTTTTTACAGAAAAAACGCAGATGTAGATGAACTCAAAAACCAAAACTTTATCTAAATACAAAATTTTATCAAAATCATTAGAGCTGTTTTCGAGATCCGAAATATATATATACCAGAATTGCTCGTCTAAATATATTAGATAGATGTAATTTTGTTTCAAAACTTAATATTTTAAGAAAATTGAATTTCATATTTATTGATTTTTTACCTGAAATATCTTACTAAACACTCTTGAGGAGGAAAAAAAGTATTTTAAAACGAACTATCACACTTTTATACTCAATTTTGAAATCGTACTTGAAAAGTAAAAAGTAATCTGATTTTTATATAATGTAAGTTACCATAAAATTCAACAGATGTCGGTGGACAATCATCACTGCTTTTATTCCATGGCTTTTGAATAAATGAAACAGCCTGTATAAGACACTTATCTAGTGAAGCCTTGCTTTAACGTTTCAACAACAATAACAATTTAACGTTGCCAGATACTATAAAATTTAAACTCGCGCTAATGTGATTAAATATGAAAGACATTGTTATAATTAAACGTGGTTGCTAAGAGACAGTAACAATGAAAATAATCATAAAGAAAATGGCGAAATAAAAGCTTCTCAAATTTTCAATGAAGGCAAGAAAAAAACGGGTTTTTTTTGTGAAAACTCGCGTTTTTACAGAAAAAACGCCGACGTAGATGAACTCAGAAACCAAAACTCTATCCAAATACAAAATTTCATCGAAATCGTTAGAGCCGTTTTCGAGATCCGAAAAATAAATAAATAAATAAATAAATAAATAAATATATTTACAAGAATTGCTCGTTTAAAGGTATTAGATATATGTACAGTATCAATCGCACTGAAATTAACCATTTCCAAATATTGCTCGTTAAATAAGTCCCATTATTAGTTTCTATCCTCGTGACAACATTGGTGAGGTGAAAACATCTTATGTACCTAATTTAGAAATTTTTTTGACTATAAACACTTTCTATTCTCTAACTATTGCCAAAATCATTTTTTTTTATTTCACCCGTTAGCGACAGTTGGCTCAGATAAATTTAAAAATCCTTAGAAGGCAATAAATTCCATACTTACTCCAGAGGAGCCTTGGTTCAAAATTCTCAATATGATTACAATCAATATTGTTGCTGCATGGCACCAAATTTTTGCAACAATGGGTTGAAAATTTAATCATTTAATGGGGAAATGACATAAAATTAACTGTTTTCCATAATAACTTTTTTAAACTAAGCTTTTTAGAAATAAATTATAGCTTATTCTGCTCCCTGTTACTGTAGCTATCTACGGTGAAAAAATGGTTAAAATCGGTTCAGTAGTTTGGAAGATTACACCGGACATACGTTTTCAAAAGTAGTCTTTTATGTATATAGACTAGCTGCGTGGCCCGGCGTGGCACGGGCTGTAATGTAGTGAAGGCAGTTTGAGAAAACTACTCGCCACCAAGGCGGCTCGCCTTTAAAGTAATGAGGAAAGTTTAAACAGTTTACTCGCCGTCAAGGCGGCTCGCCTTTACAGTAGCGAGGAAAGTTTCAATAAACTACTCGCCGCCAAGGCGGCTCGCCTTTACAGTACCAAGGAAAAGTTTAGGAATCTACTCCCCGCTAAAGCGGCTCGCTAAAAAGCTTTCCTGCATCAAAGAATCAATCGAATTATTTGCACATGCTTCCTCAAAAATAAAGACGATGTCAAGTAGCGCATACTTAGCACTCTCCCTAAATAACAAATAAAATTCCTTTCCAAAAACAATTATTTCCAAACCGCTTTCTTTCTGTAAAATTAATTGCAAAATTCTGAACGAAAAAGTTCTTTTAATATTTGGATCGAAGCCAAAAAAAGTCCCTTCTAAAAACAGCAACTGCAATTTTATTTAAAAACACATTTTCAAAATGGTACCAGAGAAAAAATATGTCATTTATAATTAGAATAAAAACAATTGTTAGAACTTTGTTATAACACGGATTCAAAATGACAATGGAAAAAAATAACACTCTTTCATTTTAAAAAGTTCAATTTAATTAACGTTTTAATTTAAAATCGCAACGGAAAGAAATAAATATCTTGGAATTTTAAATAGTTCAATAATTTAATTAACGTTTTAATTCAAAATGGCAACGGTAGGAAATAAATATCTTGGAGTTTTAAACAGTTCAATAATTTAATTAACGTTTTTATTCAAAATGGCAACGGTAAGAAATAAATGTCTTGGAAGTTTAATCATTTATTAGGCTTAATCGCTTTAAACTTGACTACTTATTAATTGATATCTTTGCTCATTAAAATCGTATAATTATATAAATTGAAACTAATGAAGCCTGAAAAATTACCTATCTATCGGTACCTGGTTCGACTTTCAGTTCATTGGTGTTCAGGAGAAAGAAGCGTGACATAGATAAATAGTTAGAAAGAAAGATAGAAAGAAAGAAAGAAAGATAGAAAGAAAGAAAGAAAGAAAGATAGATACTCAGTTTTTAATATAAGTAGATTAATACTGTGTAGTTTTTTTTCTTTCCCTTTAAAAGACGACCAATGGGAAAGCTCGACAATTTTACTATTGCAACGGACTCAGTGGCCGTGCTCAGTCAGGTGCTAACTTTAATTTTTTCTAAACAGTAAGTCGAGGCTGTCACTACCATATTTCTTTTACTGAAGTTGTCTGTCAATCATTGGAACGCAATATCCCAAGCAGCACAATCTCATCGGCCGATGATCGCCATTCATCGAAACCCGATGAAATTCTGATCGGCCGATGATCGGATTCGATGAGTTCTCATCGGGAATTGCTCCAATATGTCTCATCGTCCAAACAGAATCCGAGCAGCAAAATCCGATGAGTTATGCTCGAAATACGATGAGATTTGGAGCGATTTACGAGAAGTGCAGTCCCGTCCCGATGACTTTAGGATCAATTTTGGATGCCCGGCTTATTTTCATCGGGAAAGTTGATCGGAAGGATATCGCTTTCCGATGAAAAGTAGTTCATCGAAAACCGTGCTCGGATACTGATCGGAACGATGTCATTGTGCGTTATGGGATCAGTTTACGAGGAGTTCAATGATCGGCCGAGTAAAATCCTATAAAGTTGATGCTACTTGGGATAATAAATAAAAATTCCGAAGCTAAGTTTCAGAAAATGTATTCAGTTTGCCCCGTAATGATTGAGGCAAACTTAAAGTTGTGTTACAGTGGCTGAAAAAAAGCAGGAATTATATAGGAACATATGGTCACAAACACAATGCTGACACGCTACATGCACATTGAGCCAGAAACTGAAGGGTGCAAAACAGGTAGCAAGTTCATTACAGAACGACGGGTTTGCACTATATTTTAGGTTTTTAGAAAGCTTTGAAGCAGTTTTTAAAAGATATGACCATTAGCTCTAATGCAAGCATCACAACAAAACCGCATTGGTCAATGAAAGGTAGTCAGAATGGCGTGTTATTGCGATGGTCCGATATAGTCATTGAGGTGCATGTAATACAGCTGCAAGCAGCAAAATTTCAACAGCCGCTTTAAACCCTTTTTAGCCTACTTTCCCGTTAAAAATAAAAGAAAGACGAAAAAAGTATTAAAATTGGCTTAATGCATCTAAAAAATATCGCCAAGTACAAAAAATATCACCAAGTAAAAAAAATATCGCCAAGTCCAAAAAATATCGCCAAGTTAAAAAAATAAAAAGGTAAAATGAATATCGAAAAATTAAAAATTTGAAAGTAGGGTATTGAGATGGGGAATTTGTGTGTCGGTCTGTCGGTCGGTCCGTCTGTCCCCCCCCCCCTAATAACTTTTGAATGAATATTCCGATTTGGACAAACTTTTTTTTGTTGGAAAGATCTCGGCGAGTACAGCTCATTCCCATATTTGATTTTTCGATTTGAACAATTTTTGGTTCAACTTTGAGCCGTTCAAACAACCTGTCCCGCGATGCTAATTTTATAGTTAACAGTCCGATTTGAACAAACTTCTTTTTGTTCGAAAGATCTTTTCAAGGATACTTCATTCCTGTATCTACATTTTCGATTTGAACAATTTTTCGTTCAACATTGAACCGCTCAAGCAAGCTGTCACCCCTAATAATTTTTGAGTGAACAGTCCGATTTAAATAAACTTTTTTTTTGTTCGAAGGATCTCAGCAAGGATACTTCATTACAGTATTTAAATTTTCAATTTGAACATTTTTTCGTTCAACATTGAACCGTTCAAGCAACCTTTCCCCACCTAATAACTTCTGAGTGAACCATCCGAATGGAATAAACTTTTTTTTGTTTGAAAGATCTCGGAGAGGTTCATTCCCTTATTTCGCTTTTTGGTTTGAACCATTTTCGTTCAATATTGAACCGTTCAGAAAAAAATTTAACATTAGCGCCTACGGGGAATTTAAGTTGAATGTTGATCCTGGAACTTAAAGTCGGATTTCCTTCAAACTAACTTTGTAAAAAAATGGTTTTGATAAATAATGTTTGTAAAGTACTTTTCTGAATAATCTTCTGTGAGGACTCCGACTCCGACTCCACAAACATGGCGGAAATGCAGGCTCAGAAAAAAATGACTGATTGTGCAGACGATTTTTTGTTTATTTATTCATTTGTGTTATTTTATTTATTACTATTATTTTTTTTTTTTTTTTTTTTTGAAAACGATTGAGGAATTTTTCTACGGAAGAACTGTAACAGTTACATTCTTTAAAAGGTGCGACAAAACTTCATTTATTCATTTATTTACTTTTTATGTCTCTATTTCATCTGATGAGAGGGGTATATTTTGCTTTTAGAAATCAGCTTTAAGTGCTAAAAAGGTATGTTTGACATAATGTTTAGTCTCAGATGATCAAGAGAATAATGATCAGATGCTAGAATGCCGATGTCGATGTACGGGAAAGTAGGCTCGTTTAGTTCTTGACAGAACTTCCTGTTAAAAATAAAAATAGTGTGTAAAATTCTCGTTGTGTTCTAAACTTTTAACCCAATTCGCATCCGTCAGCTTCTGGCTTTGTGTGCATATAGCACGTCAGCTTTGCGTTTGCAATCTCTGTTCTCATATAAATCTTGTTTCTTATCGTTCCCAATAAGAAACATTACTTGCCTCCATTCCTTTAAGTTTGTTTCAATCATTACCCTGTATGCAATAAATACATGAATATTTTATAATGATTCCCTGTATGCAATAAATACATGAATATTTTATAATGATTCCCTGTATGCAATAAATACATGAATATTATATAATGATTCCCTGTATGCAATAAATACATGAATATTTTATAATTTTTTATTTCCAATTATGCGTTTAGGTTGACCCTATAAATCCTGTGGGTGCACGAGTGTTTCACAAATGTGTTTCAGAGGGATCTAAAATCTACCTCTTGGGAGGAAGCAACGGAAACACGTGCTTCAGCTCTTGCTTTTGCTTTGACACCACAACAAAAACATACGAAACTTTTCCAGATATGTTCGAACAAAGGTAACAATTTCTATTTCGTCTATTAGAGTTTTGTCAGTGCCCATTCCGTTTTATAATTATTTAAAAGATAAACTTAGCGCTGCTCTATTTGTACAGTTCTATGGCTGCAAATAATAAATTGAGAAGTAATCTATTTAACTAGCATCAATTTTACCGCGAAATAAAAACAACAATTATTTATAGATTTGGTTTTTAAAAAATGTTATGTAGTCCAAATAAAAGGCACCGCAAAATATGAAGTAGAGTAGAACCTCAACTGACAGAAATGGTCAGTAGACCTCCTTCAATAAACGAAAATGTCTAACTAAAAAAAGGTACACTTTGAAATCTCTGTTTGAAGACAGCATAATCCTTCCTTCTAGACCTGAACAATCTAGACTGCTTTCAAAAAGTTTAAATGTTTCATATATGTTTTAAATCATTGTCATATTTTTGACAACCTATGATCAAATAATGCAGTATTGTAGTGATTACCAGCTATCAAAATCAAATATTACAAATGGAAATGTGATTTTCATCTATAAATTTAAACAGAGCACTTTTAAATATTACGTTGTGCCACATATTCAGCTTTTACTTGAAGACATACATAGCTACTTTTACAGAAACCAGTTCATGAACTGAAACTTCCCTCAGACAGCAACACATATTTTCGCATCTCTCTTCAATTGAAAACTCTCCTTTGATACCTGGCGCATTGAATATCCTCGAATGCCATTAAATTTTAATCATCTAAACACTTTAGAACAAACACTCTTTGTTAGAAATACTGTATAAACAGTCTGCGTCTCGCTTCCAGGTGCTATCTGAGCGCTGTCTTGTTGTCGGATAAAATCTACGCTATCGGGGGCTACGACGGAAATAATCGCTTGCAAACCGTGGAATGCTTCGATATCAAGCAGAAACAAGTGAGTTCTTGATTAGATCGGGCGCAGTGTCGAATTATTTCGCGTAATTTCAGATTAATTTGGGCAGCGGAAATTGTTACAGATTGTATTTTGTCTCAAAATTAGCAGTTATGCTGGGTATCAGTGTCTTTTAGTGTGTTAGTTTTAAAGAATGTCAGAAGAATAGCTTATTCAATAACTTCTCGGTTTTATATGCATGAAAATTGTTATTGAAAGAAAAGGCCTTAAGCAGAGAAATCCCGAAATAGCTATAAAAATCATTACCAATGACTGAATGTTATGTCATGTATGCTGTCGTCGTAATTTAAAAGGTCCCAAATTCCAATTTAGCTGCTATTCATTTTTACAGTTTTTTTTTTCTTAGACATAGCTTTTAAAGAGTTTTGAAACTTTGTTCCTGCAGGGTTCAACTAATGAGCTACTCATTTCTGAAAAATATTATAGCGTTTATGAAATTTAAAAATTACTAGACATCAACTTAACGTGACACTGAACGTCGCTACGGGCGGAGCCAATAAGAACTCACAATCAGTCAGCGATCTCCTCTAATTCGCCAAGTAAGCTGTGACGTTCTATCTAGCTCGTTTTTCATAGGCTAATGTCACGCTGACGTCACGATGTTTTTGTCAAGAAACGTTGCAGTGTAGTATAGATCTCCTTTTTTTCACTGTATAAACTAAATGAAGGTCATGGACTTTACTCCTCTATAATGCAATAAAGTTTTTAAAAAATCTAGAAATAATGTTTAAATATTATTTTTTTAGTTACTGAGCTAAAATGCTCGTTACTGAGACATAAATGAATTTTAAATATCGCTTCTGGAAATCATCCAAGTTTAACTACAATGTACGGAACTAGAGTTCACACACATATTCCGCATAAAATTCGTACTAAGAAACAATTAACATATTTGGAGTCTTTTTACCACACATGAGCATAGTGGAAGATTTTTAATGAAAACATTATGTAGTGATATTTTTATATTTTTGCATGACTGGGTAATCCTTATGCATAACAATGTAGTAGAAGGTAGTGCTTCGTTCAGATATTTGATTAAAAAGTAGCAATGTTAAAAGGTAATAAACAAAATTTTTGCCTAAAGGCCTTGTCACACGATCCAACTTTTCCCCCGATTCCCTCCAATTCCGAGCGAGACCAATTTGCCTCAACTACTTTGACCAACACTGACGTCATCATTTCTATTGTCCGACGCTCGTCCAATTTAGTTCAAGATTTTGCGTGCGGAGTGATAAAATTGAGCCGAATTGCTTTTCCGACCAATAGGAAAGCTCTGCAGAACTTCGTCATAGATCGGCGCCATCAGGAGTGGCAAGCTTAACGGGATAAATTTTTTTTTCTAGCAGACGATATTACACAGCAACCCTGCACAGCAACGATGACGTAGTACTAAAACAAGCTTGGAGTTGGTCGAAATCGAGGATTGCTCCAAGTTGGAGTAGCTTCACATTGGATGGTGTGACAAGGCCTTAAGAAATAACACACCAGTTTGCGATTTCTGATCCGACAAAATTGCGTTCATTACCCTTTAACGTCCCTAGTTTTTAATGAAACACATGAGCGTCATTGGCGAGGACAAGGTGGTGGTGTTTTCGTGGAATGACCATTATGCTGGAGTGATAAGCACAAAAGTCGTATCTGCACTTTTTAACAAGATTGAGTTATCACCACCAGGCGGCCCTTTATGACGTATCCCAAGTAGCATCAACTCATCAGATTTTGCTCAGCCGATCATCGAACTCCTCGTAAACTGATCCCGTAACGCATGATGACATCGTTCCGATCAGTCTCCGATGCACGGTTTTCGATGAGCTACTTTTCATCGAAAAGCGATATCCTTCCGATCAACTTTCCCGATGAAAATAAGCCGTGCATCCAAAAATTGATCCTAAATTCATCGGCGCGGGACTGCTCTGCTCGTAAATTGCTCCAAATCTCATCGGATTTTGCTGCTCGGGTTCAGTTTGGCCAATGAGACATATTGGAGCAATTTCCGATGAGAACTCATCGAATCCGATCATCGGCCGATGAGAATTTCATCGGGTGATGCGGCCGCTGAGATTATGCTACTAGGGATTTTACTTAAATACAAAATTATATGGTCATTTAAGAACGGAAATATTTTAAAAAATAGTCTGAAAACGTCAGTATACCCTTTACAGCTCTCCACGAGGTTGTGGGTAAGAGGGAATGTGATACTACACATTTTGATACAACAATATATTTATGAAAAATATTGTGTGCTATGTGACAAGGGGAGGAAATATGTTAAGGGTAATTTATTGTGACACTTTGGGACAAAGACTTCGTGGAAGTCAAATACTATCGGCTCCGCTTAAACGAATACCGTCGGTTTTAAGAAATATTTTTCGATCAAACGGCCGGCGTATTTGTTTAAGCGGGGATCTTTAACATTGCATCTATGAAATGGGGAAATATTCGGTTCCGGAAGGTTTTATTCGTATTAGCAGGATATTCGTTCATCCGTTACCTGATTAAGCGTGACCGAGGATGTTGGGGCAAAAAGTTGTTGGTATGTTGGGGCGTATGTATTTCGGCAAAAGGGACATCATTTCTGGGCAACCCCTAAGTTTAGTAAAAAATTAAGATTGGAATTCAATACTCAAAAAATGCTTATTTGTAATCTTGTAGTCAGGTGCGCCCCGATGGGATGTCACGGGAGGTCACTGTGATCTCCTAATAACTTCTGTGTTCGTCACATTTTGCTGACGATTCGGCAATTTGAAGACAATATTGCAACATTGAGATTATTTGTTCTTTTTAGTTTTTAGAATTGTTTTTTAAAATATGCCTCATGTTTTTTTCTCGCTAAATGTTATGCATGTACATGTGTGCATGCTTGTATTTTATCATTCGGTAAAATTGGAACTGCATTCGACAAATTGATACTTTCCCCCTCCCAAAAAAATGTAGTTTGGGGCGTCCCTGCTTGTAGTGGCACACAACTTAGAGAAACACAAAAGAATCCAATAATATAAACACATTTACCTTATTTTCCAACAGTGGACTTACGTATCTTCCATGCACCAAGTTCGAAGTGACGCCACAGCTTCAGTTCTCAGAAATCGGATATTCGTGTTGGTAGGATTCAACGGCGTGGAGTTCTTGAGCTCTGTAGAGTGCTACTACGTTGAATTCGACCAGTGGTTCTTGCTGTCGAGCATGCTGAACTGCAGGTCTGGACTGGAGATCCAGACCTGCACTCTAGCCTTCAGACTAGATTTAAATTGAATGTGTTAAAAAAAGTGTGACATCATTTATAGACTACCCAGTTTAGTAAAGTAGTAAGTTGAGTGAAAAAACAAGTCAAATTCAACATTCTCAGAATATTTACTTGTAATGTTGTAGTGGCGCACAACCTAGAGAAACATGAAGGAATCCAATAATATTTACACATTTATCTTATTTTCCAACAGTGGACTTACGTATCGTCCATGCACCAAGTGAGAAGTGACGCCACAGCTTCGGTCCTCAGAAATCGGATTTTCGTGATGGGCGGATTCAATGGCGTGGAGTTCTTGAGCTCTGTGGAGTGCTACTACGTCGAATTCGACCAGTGGTTCTTGCTGCCGAGCATGCTGAGCTGCAGGTCTGGACTGGGGAGCGCTGCCCACGACAACTGCATTTTCGCCATTGGTGGTTTTGATGGAATCAAGCGCCTGACGACGGTGGAGAAATACGATTTGAACTCTCAGTTGTGGTTTCCTGCTAAGCCCATGCAACGACCAAGGAGTAATTTTGCGGTAGAGGTAAATCGTTCGTAGACTTCTTTTCCTTCCTTTTTTTTTTTTTTTTTTGCACAGCAAGAGGGCTAGTAGAAAAGTGCCCGACCTTTGACTGAAGAAAAAAAAAACTGGCGATATTGAAAACCTAATTACCCTCAAAGTAGTCTGTTTGGGACTCGCCACACGTTTTAAAGTGTAATTAAGCAGTTTCTCGCAAGAGTTATTGCAGTAGCGCTGCTCCAGTCGTTTCGTCATTTTTCTCTAAGAAATCTGACGAGATCCTTGCCTTGTTCAATTCAACCGAAATAATTTGGGAGAGCAATATCAAATTTCAAATTTCAAATGCGATAAAAAACGACTTCCGCCTTTTGTAATAAGATGAACTTTAATTAGAACTATAAAACATAGTTACAAGTGAACACATATCAAAAAAGGGATTAAATTCGACATTGACAATACAGTCGACGCTCGATATAACGACCGTCTCCGTCGTTCAGAAAATGGTCTTTATAACGAGTGGTCGCTATAAGAGGTAGAACATGGAGTATATTGGGACACAGTTGGGGGGTTTCTCACCGGTCGCTATATTAGGATGGTCTTAATAACAAGTGGTCGTTATAACGAGCGTCGACTGTATAAATCAAAAAGGCATTAAATTCGACGTCGACAAATACAAAATCAACAATTCGAGAAAAACCTGGATGTTAACGACAGCGCCCTCTTTTTCGAAACGCCGTGTTGCCAACATCTCATCGAAACTTCTTGAGGACTCGCGACACTAACTGAGGAAAAATCTGTTTACCAGCGACTAATGTTATGAGTAAAAAATCTTGTATCCCCTCCAAGATTAAAGGTAAGCTAAAATAAACATGCTTCATTCATATACATCAGATTTTCACACACACAAAAAAAAAAAAAAAGCCGGATACTTTTTTAACAGCCTTTGCCGCATATCAAACCGTTGGATATAAAGACTCCTACCGCCGGAACGTTACTTTTCCATTCTAAGTTCCTTAAATGTTGGAGATTGCTTTTGGAGTTAGTTAATGCCTTCGTGATTGGTCTACGTTACATTGAAGCTACTTCTGCGGCGATACCATTAACTGTTTTGTCATCTTCAGAGACTTAAGCAAAACCAGATATTCAGAAAGACAGAGCTCCACTAAAATGAAAAAAAGATCATTAAGGAAATGTTAGTCTAATGAAAATGAAACATTCCTTTAAAAAAAAATTTATGTACATTCAAAATTTCTTTTATGAAATTAGCAACTGAATACAGCAACATTACTACATTTACATGCATTGAAGAATAATTATTTATAATCCTTTACTTATATCGGCATTCCTCTGAAGTTCAACTACTTACGATTTAATTTTAAACTTAAGATTTCACAATATGCATCGGTATCAACTATTTTAATACATCCTTTGACATACTTCATTCTAAATCTTCTAAGTTTTGCAGTTTTTGAATCAAAAATTGTATTATCTACCCCTTGTATATCTTGCTTCGTTTTACATGAAACAAGATAAGATGTACGAAATCAGTTCTATGATATTAACACTTATGTAATTTAATGAATATTTCTCTTTCTTTTGCTTGTTATTAATCAAAAGGAGTTTACATTTGTACTTTAAAATATTTCCAGAGAATTACAATTTTTTCATGACCCGAAACCGTGTAAACGTTCCAAAATTAGAAATCTTAACTTTCTTTTCAGCCCGATATATTTTTTTCACTCAAAAGCCTATTATACGGCATGACAACCTTCTTAAGTTTGATAAATGTTTTGCTTTACTGAAGATTCTCAACTCGCGCGCTCTCCTTTTCCCATAAAATGATAGGTAATTCATCAAATCCATTTTAATAAATGAAGTGCATGATTGATTGGCTGTTTTTATGGCATTTGGAGCATCCATTTTGAAAAGGAATAGATCCGAAGCCGTGCTTGGACCTTATTTTTCAAACTAAATTGGAAAAGGAAAAAACGCGGTTTCGTTCTGGTCATTTTTACCAAGTACGGGAAATTTGAAACTCATGAAATGTCAATAAAACAAATTGCTGTTGTAAAAGAAAAAGGTGTAAATATTTATGTACCCATTTTGAGAAATACGCTCTTGTAAAAAAAATTTCTGAATTTATTTATCGAGATTAATAGGTTAGGACCAGACCCGTCATTTAGAGGGATCAAGAACAGACAATCAGTCCCCCCCCCCCCAGCCTCCTTTCTCCTTGATTTTGAAAAATAATGCTTTGAAATATTAGTGAACGTGGTTTTTGCTGTTTTCCGAGGAGATTTGTCACAGTGTTACTTTGATTTTTTTTCTATTAGAATATCACTTCATGACATTCTGTAAGTTATGTGATTTTTTTTTCCCTTTTTGCCAAATGGGGAAAATTTGATACCGTAACCGGCTTTAATAAAACCGGTTTTACAGTGCTACATGTTTGCTAATTTTTGCCGAATTTACGACAATAAGACATATTTTATTTGCGGAGATCGACTGTAGCTAGCTTTAATTTTAGTTACTTTATTTTAATTCAGTAATAGTAATGTTATTGAACTGAAAATCTCCAATTCATGTTGAGACAGCAGTTAATCTAAAAGTTAAGTTTGTACTCGTTTACTTAAATGCCGCACAGTGGAGTATTTGACTGAAAATCCTGGCCAAAATTATTTCGGAATTTTCGCTCTTCTGAAGGAATACCCTTCTGTGCGTTTGTGCGCTGTACAGCGAAGCTATCCAGCTTACAGCTATGAAACTTGGTACACAAGCTCTCTGAAAGGTCAGATGTTGTAACCTGAAGCTCGGTTTTAAAAATTTAATTTAGAAAAAAAGTTATTTAATGTTTTATCCATGTTTTAGACTTTTACGAGTTTACGACCGTAAAAAGGTTTCTGGTAAACGTAGGAAGAAAAACAATGCATCACCATTTAGAGCAAATCAATGTCTTTAAAAGTCTAAATTGTTTGAAGTTTTAACGTAATTTCCCGATTTTCCATGATTTTCCAAAGAAAGGTCACTTTTTCGACGTTTTTTAATTTATCAATCAACGTAAATTAAAATTCATGCATCCGAGAATCTAATGGTGTTATTGCTCTGAAACTTTTCAAGAATACAATATAAACATTTCACCTTCATTTAAAGCAAAAACGGTGAAGTTAGCTTGCTCCATTGATTTTTAATGAATTTTTTTATAGAGAGGTGAAAGAAATATTTTTACAGATTTTCGCTTTGGAACGTTCTTGCCGGAGCAGCTGGCTACTTGCCAAAATCTAGTTTGGAGCAAAAATGGAATAAGAAAGCGCATTTTATACGATGTACTTCTTGTCATTTGAAAGAATGTACTGTAATTAATACTTGTTTATGAAAGAATGCACTGTAATTAATACTTGTTTATGAGAGAAAAAAATGCTGTTTACATAGCCCAGTGTTCTGTGCAAAACAAATTTGAACCTTTTTTTTTTCTTTTCTGAATTCTAGTACTTAATCCATCAGTTATAATCGTTTAAATACTAAGTTTTCCATGCACAAGAAGAAAAAACTTTTTTAATTAAAAAGGACATTTTTTAATTATCTCATACAATGATTTGTTTGTGATTTCTATTTCCTTCGTAGAACATCCTGAAAAAAAAAAACGAACATGTACAAATCCAAAAGAGAAAACGTAAATTTACTTAATTCAGTTTAAACCTATTTTAAGCAAAATGGGACAAAAAGGGGCAACTTTTTTTTTCAAATACGTTTTAAGGGAACCTTAAGCTTAATTTTGATACCCGAACTTGCGTCCGGAAATGCCCGGAACCCATACAAAAACCTTTCTTTTTGAAAATTTTACTGAAAATAGAGCGATTTTTTTAAAGTTGTGTAAAACACTATTAAAAAAAAATTCCCGAAGCAAATTCTACATGGATTGCACATCATATTAAAGTACATACCTTCGTCTTCCATATTCATTAGTGTTATTCTATAATTTCGAAATAAGCCACCGAATACAGTGCATTGAATGTGAGCAACAAACGAAGCTTCCAGGAAAACAACAGCGCAGATTCCACATCGACTGAGTTTGAAGCATTCGTATGGGTCTTAATCACAGTGGAAGGGGTTTTATGTTGTAGATTATGACGTAGTGCCTTATCAGTTGTCCGAAAACGAATAGAAAAGTGAGAAAGACCATACTTTAGATTTTCGACTTTTGGCCAGGATTTTCACTCAAATACTCCACTGTGTGCCGTTTTAATTCATTCTTTGTATGCAGAACATGCGAAAGCGAATAGCTAGCAATTTTTAAAAATTTCACTGACTTTGGTTTAAACTCTGAAACAATAGGAATAACTATGGATTAAAAAATTCTTATCTTTTAGTTGTGATATCAAAATAGAAATTTGAAGAGTGAAACTCTGAATAATATGACATAAAAATATAAAAATAAATAAATAAATGAAACTCGTATAAAACTAGAAATTTGTTGATAAACATGATTGTTGAAATGATTGTTTGAATACATATGAAATTCATCAAACTGATTTACGTTCAAATGAATTCCCTATATCAAAACAAATTTTCTGATTTTTAATAATATCTATGGCTAACCTTTTAAGAGTTTTCTTTGAATTATCAAGCAATTTATAATGAAATACATAACTAAGCTTCATTTTTTTTTTTTTGTTTAAGTCTCAATGGGGGAGGTTCCTTCAATCAAAAGTACTACTTTTTGTTACTGAAATTGATAGAATGATATAAAAAAATAACATGGGCCTGGAAAATACTTTAATTTTCCCAACAGTTTATTATTTATTATTTTTTTAAATACCCTACCTTGAAAACGGGGCGTGGTTTTTGTGACGTCAGTGGTGCACCTAACAGCTCTCAACCAATCACAGGTGACAGCTGTCATCCAATCGCCTTTGACGCGCTCCTTGTTTAGTAATCAAACTACACCATTTACTAACACCACTTTGCTTGACTTGAATTGTTCAATCGCAGGAATCGGTGACTTCACGACCTTCGCCATCTCACTACAACCAATTCGATTTCGCGCTTACGTGCACCACTGACGTCATGCGCAGATGTTTCTTTTTTTTTTCGGAATAGCATCTGCGCACCGGTTAAAATAACTCATAAAAAATATATAACGGCGTCAAAAAATTTAAAAATAGTCAATTCCTATGTTTTGAAGCATGCTCTTTCAGAAAAAAATACTTTTGAAATTTCGGAAACTCCCCCATTGGTTACATTTTTCAAATTCGCCCCATTGCTATTTTTTGCCATTTTTTCTTGTTTTTAATTTTTTCCACATTAGGTTCCTTTGTCCTGGCAAAAATACAATTTTAATATTAAAATAATAAACCACAGTAAAAACATGTAAAAGAAAAAATGATTTCGATGGAATAATAAATTTTTCTCATTGTAATTAAATGCACAAATTGAAAGTCCCAAATGCTGTCTTTGTGCCATGCATCTAAAATTTTGTTCATTTTAAAGTGGTTTTTGAAAAATTCAGCGCACAGACCGCAAACTATTCCCCACATCCAACAAAGGAGGGGGGGGGGGCATGCATCATGAATATCGTCGTTCACCTTCTTCTTCATTGTGAATGGTATTTTATAAGCAGAGAATGATGGATGGCTCATCTTCAGCTCCGATGCTGAAGATGATCAAAAGTTTGGGGCGAAGTGGATTTTGAAGGCCTTATCCATTAATGCAAGAGCGAAGTGCGCTATGATACGAACTATACGAACTATAATACAGGGTGTCCACTCCTATCGTGGACCAATAGCTAATTTCTAAACCGTTAGAGATAAGCATATAGTTCATTTAGGAAAAAATCTCCAAATTACGAAAGGAATTTTGGGTCTATTCAATGTTTTTCAAAAAATCAAATTTTGAAAGAATTACGAAATTTAAATTTTTATACAGCCCCCCAGTCCTATCACTCATATTTAGTAAAACCTTCTTGTCACTGTAACGTTTAAAACTAAAAAAAAATCACTGTTCTATCACAAAAATTGACCGAGTTATGACGTTTTGAAAAATCAAGATTTTGAAGGATTTCACATACGGTCCCTTAAACGATCTCTCGATGACGTCATGAAATAATGCAAAATCTTTATTTTTCAAAACGCCATAACTCGGTCAATTTTTGTGATAGAACAGTGATTTTTTTTAGTTTTAAACGTTACAGTGACAAGAAGGTTTTACTAAATATGAGTGATAGGACTGGGGGGCTGTATAAAAATTTAAATTTCGTAATTCTTTCAAAATTTGATTTTTTGAAAAACATTGAATAGACCCAAAATTCCTTTCGTAATTTGGAGATTTTTTCCTAAATGAACTATATGCTTATCTCTAACGGTTTAGAAATTAGCTATTGGTCCACGATAGGAGTGGACACCCTGTATATAGTGCCCACAAATAACTGACGGTTCAAAAAGAAATTATTACTGTAATACAAATTTTTCTATAATAATAAAATAAATGTTAAATGGAAGTATCACCATTGTTGATCAATGTTTAACTAATGGTTTCTATTCTCGCGCCTTTAACTGTAACCACAAATGACAACCTTTTTGGAGAAGCTTCAGCAGTGGCATGCACTATAGAGACACTCTTTCACGGACCCATTTTATTAATTCTGTGGCTTGGTTCTAAAATGGCCTAAGTCAAAAATGTTAGTTTCGAGAAAAAGGGGATGAAAGATATTTGAGATTTTTTAGAATCCACTTTCTTACATTAAGATTCCCATTATTATTTTTTGATATTTGTTTATTGTTAGTGTAAAGAAACATTATTTTATCATATGAAATTTTTTAACCTGTTACTATTTTATGTAAATATTATGACATTGTGTGTATATGACATTGGCTGACATTATAATGGAAATACAACCAATTTTAGTTTGATATTAGAGATTGGCCTTTGTAGAATTAGAGTTTTACTAAATTGGAAACTTTTGATGTAAATAACACAGAATGTGAAAAAATTGACATTGGCCCTTTTAGAACCAAGCTACAGAATTATTTTATTCGTACACTTCGTTTTCTTCCACCACTATGCTTCACTTCTACGCTACCTTGTTTCTTTAAACCGTTTTTAAAGTTCTTTCAATTAATCTGTTTGACACATTTAAATACTTTTTTTTTGGAAAAAAATCACTATTCCGTTTAGCTTTGAAATGCAATTCGAGAATTTAGCGGTGTTTAGTATTCATCTCGATAATGCAAAGAATATAACGGATTTTAATTCAAAAAATCATCTGCGCTATTGCTCATGGAATTAAACTGAAACTATCAAGTGTTGCCAACACTAGAAAACATCTTGAATGTAAATTATGCACAGATAAATTTTGCCGTCAGTTATTTGTAGGCCCCCTGTAAATTATGAGATGCCTTCGTGAGAAAACAATTTGTAAAAATGTTCTCAAAAAATCTAAAACGAGATTAATTCCCCTTAATCCATTGACTTTTTACTTCCTTTTACGTAGTAAAGGAAGTATTGTGATCGCGAAAGAAAAAATCACTCAAATTTGAGTCTAAATTTTGATTTTGCTCACCCCCGAATGAATGTTCAGCAGTTTTTTCGACCTGTCAGCACGTGCATGTGTACCTACCAACATATAAGAAGCCGAAAAATTATTCGTGGCAGATTAGGGGAGTAAATATTTGACTTGTTACCTTGCTCACTCTAAGCACTTTTTTTAACAATTAAGGCAACTACTCAGAAATTTACACGTAAAAGGAATTAGTGTGGGGTCCAACCAGATTTTTTTTTATACCTTACGGTCCCCTGTTCCTACAGTTATGCGCGGTTTAACCTGTTTCTTGGGGCCCTGAAGAGAGTTCTTTTTTTCTTTTTATTGTGTCCAGACCAGGAGCCGAGCAACCCCTGGTCAAACACCCTCAGAGTTATTGATTGGGAATAGGAACTTGGAGGAATTTGTGACTATTATTTAACGTGCCCCTGCCGCCAATAGTAAACACAGTGGATATTCGGTCGGCCGGGATCTTCAGAAAAACATTTTTGGTGAATTTGCATTCACTTTGGACACCTGTCGTCGTCTGGCGTCTGGCATTAGTAACGCGGAAAATGCAAAACTGGTCGTACAGTGTTTTCGGACATTTGAGGAGGAAAACAGAGTTAAAAAAAAAACACTGTAAGCTATCTAGGAATATGATTCAATTTTTAGGAAAAAATAATCCTCAATGTACTCACAAAGTTACTGAGTAGTAACAGAGAAATTCTCTCCATTTTCACTATCAAAACAAAAATCAATTGCTGTTTTTTCTTCTTTTTTTCTTGTTGTGAAAGACATAACTATTTGTCAATAGTTTTAAAAATAACATATTTGAAATCGGAAAATTGCTTTCTTACTGAGTTATTCAATAAATACTACTTAAGTCTAAATAATACTATCTCTCAGAACAGCTAATCGATAGTTAATTCTGATACATGCAGAAGAAAACATTTGCTAGACTTTCTAAATACGCAGTTTGAAGCAAAGAAAGCTCTTTTCAAAAAAAAAAAAAAAATGTATAAAATAAGAAGGAAAATATGAAAGGCTCTTTTAAAATGTTTTAAATATTATCTATTTACTTGTGAAATGCATGATAGATGGCGCCACGACATATAAAAGGTTGTTGTTGCTTCTTTGTTACTGTATCTTTGTTTACTGCAAACTGCAAAATTAAAAATTTTCGTTGTGTAGTTAAATAGCGTAAAAGGGCGTAGTTTTTCTGTTCGGACGTTAACGTAAAATTCACTTTTTTTTCGAAGAAGAAAATCAGAGATTTTTTTTTTTCACATCATTTATAAAAAGGAATAATTAAACTGATAAAATGTATCTCATTTTTTTAACATAATGATAGTTTGAAACTTTCTCGTTTTTCTAATAATATTTCTTAGGCGAATTAAAATAGTAGTGGTTGAGAATAAGGATAAATTGAGAAGTTAATAACAAAGCTTATTTTACTGAAGATAGTTTTTCACTAAAGATAGTATTATTTATTAAAATGCCCATATTTTCAAATTGAAAGGTGCAAAAAAAAAAAAAAAATGTAGTTTCTTTGGAAAACGACAAAAACTAAGCCCACTTATATGTAAATACACGGATTTCTCAAAGCCAAGGAGGGCATTTCATTTCACACTCCAGGGTCCCACGTATCAACCACAACTCGTGGTTTAACAAGGATGGGGCCCCGAAGTGAGCTCTGTTCTTTTTGATTCAGACCAAGAGTTGAGCAAACCCCTGGTCCAGTACTGCCAGAGGCATCGTTTCACTTGGAGGACTTTGTGACTACGAGCCTTATGAAACGGCGCCCAGCCACCCTTTGTAACGACGGTGGATCTTTGATCGAAAAGAATCGAACCCCGGACCTTCCGGGCGCGAGTCGGATGCCTTTCCGATTGGGCCACCCAGGGAGGGTAGTTGACACCCCCTGCTCTCCCTTTAACTGATGGTTCGGTTTATTATTTAAGTTTATTTTACAAAATAGAGATGTTGCGTCGATGAAAAAGCATCATCGTGTTCTGAGACACTAAAGTTTTTGGTGTATATTCATAGAGTATAATACTCTAGCAAACCCTTTTATGGAGAAAATAATGCACACACTTTATTTTTTAATTTATAAATGAGATTTTTAATATGTCGAGAAAAAGTTGAGGTATTAATTATAACTGTAATAAACATCTTTTATTTTAAATTAATATTCATTTCTTTGACTTTTCGTTAGATCTTAGAAGACAAGATCTACGTCGTCGGCGGCTATAACGACGTGGACGAAGTCATCACGGACGTCTGCGAATGCTACGACCTGCTCAAACC
This sequence comes from Uloborus plumipes, assembly GCA_038373865.1. Taxonomy (NCBI): domain Eukaryota; kingdom Metazoa; phylum Arthropoda; class Arachnida; order Araneae; family Uloboridae; genus Uloborus; species Uloborus plumipes. The sequence goes on from JAXGGA010000137.1 coordinate 73,381, forward strand.
GAAATGGAGATTCGTCGCCCCGATGGGCGTGGCCCGCTCTGGACTCAGCGTCTGCAAGGTTTCCCAGATCCAGAACCTCAAGGACTTCATCAGGATCGACAAGGCCAGGTGCCTTGTGAGAGACGCGGACGATGATGCTGGGCGGGATGAAGTTGAGGAAAGATTGCGAGCCTTGAGGATGTGAAACAACAGTGGTTTTAACTATTGAATAAAAACGTATTTGAAATCGATTCAATTTTACTTGCACTTGGTGATTGCTGCAGCAACTATTTACCATTCATAATTTCCCAACTTGTTTTTTGAGAAGGTATACACAGTTGACGCTCGATATAATGACCATCTACGTTCCGCAAAAAAAAGTCTTTATAACGAGTGGTCGCTATAAGAGGGAGGACGTAGAATATATTGGGATAAAGTTGGGATTTTTCTCACCGGTCGTCATATTGGGATAATCTTCACAACGAGTGGTCGTTATAACGAGCGTCGACTGTGTCACCCCTCAGAATCAACAACGCCATGTGCTTGGTGAGCGATATGGACGATTCTGCTGCGAAGGATGAAGTCGAGGAAAGGTTCCGAGCCTTAAAAATGTGAAAAAATAGTGATTTTAACTATCGGAATAAAAATATATTTCAAGACATTCAAATTTTATTTGCTTTTGATGATTGTTACAACCATCATTTCCCACTCGTAATTTCCCAACTTGTATAATATGAGGAGGTACATTGCACCCCTCAGAATCAACAACGCCAGGTGCTTGGTGAAGGATATGGGCGATTCTGCTGCTAGGGATGAAGTAGAAGAGAGATTGCGAGCTTTGAGGATGTGAAACACTAGTGATTTTGAAAATCAAATAAAAACTAAAAAACTAACTTTAAAATCGTTTCAATTTTACTTGCACTTGGTGATAGCCACAGCAGATATTTCCTACTCATAATTTTCCAACTTGTATAATATAAAAAGGTACATTATACCCCTTCCCCCAGAATCAAAATTGTCAGAGGCTTGGTGAGGGAATTGGACGATTCTGCTGCGAATGATGAAGTTAAAAAGAGGTTCCAAGCCTTGAGGATGTAATCTGGTATTGTGGAACAATAGTGGTTTTAACTGTCGAATAAAAGCATATTTGAAATCGTTTTAGTTTCACTTGCACTTGCAGTCCCGTCATTTCAAGTTTTTTCCGGGGGGGGGGGGGCAAAGGGTAAAAATACAATACAATAAAGCCAAGAAAAAAACAAAAACTACGCCCACTTATATGTAAATACATTCATTTTTCAAAGTCATGGGGGAGGGGTAATCGACCCCCTAAATGACGGGCCTGTACACTTAGTGATTGCTACAACAGTCATTTCCCACTCATAATTTCCCAACTTGTGTAATATTAGAAGGTATATTATATCTCCCAGAATCAACAACGCCAGGTGCTTGGTGAGGGATATGGACGATTCTGCTGCGAGGGATGAAGTCGAGGAAAGATTGCGAGCCTTGAGGATGTGAAATAATAGTGGCTTTAACTATCGAATTAAAACATTTTTGTTTTACATGCCCTGAATGATTGTTACAACAATAATTTTCCACTCGTAATTTCCCAACTTGCATAATATGAGACGATATATTATATCCACCAGAATCAACAACGTCAGGTGCTTAGTGAGGGATATGGACGATTCCGCTACGATCGGTGAAGTAGAGGAGAGGTTCCGAGCTTTGAGGATGTGGGCTGATGGTGGGAAACAATAGCGGTTTTGATTATCGAATAAAAACAAATTTGAAATCGTTTAAATTTTACTTGCACTTGGTGATGGCTACAACAGTTATTTCTCACTCACAATTTCCCAACTTGTATAATATGAGATGGTATATTGCAACCCTCCCCCGAATCGAATGGACAACGCCAAGTGCTTTTGATGAAAGATACTGATAGTTCCGCCTTCAGGGATGAAGCCGAGGAAAGATTTCGAGCTTTAAGGGTATGGGCTGATGGTGTGAAAATATAGTGGGTTTAAATATCGAATAAAAACATATTTGTTGATGATTGCTGCAAAAATCATTTCCCATAAATAATTTCTAAACTCGTATAGAAATAAATGGTAAAGGGTGTCTAGCAAAGGGTTCCCTGATTTCAAAATTGAATATGTCGAAAACAAATGACGATTTGGAATGAAGCAAACGGTGCGTTTATTGTGAAAGCGGGAAAAGTCATGTGATGCATTTTAAAAAAATATGACAAAATGTGTTAAAAGGGTGGCACTGCACGTAGTAATACAAATGCCTAGAGATAGTGTTGTGAGTGTTGGAGTGATCATTATTTCTTATCATTGAAACGTGAAAGAAGGTATAATAGTACAGCAGATATGTGACCGAATTGTGCCTTTAATGATAGAAACATGAAACTTGGCACACGTATACTACACATCAAATGATTTAATTCTGGATACGCGGCCATCTGAGATTTCGTCTATTAGAGTAATGGCAGCCGTCAAACTGCTAAATTTTCGTACTGTTTCGAAATTTCCCCATTTTGACCATGGAAGAGCACGTTTTTGACAAACATCATACATTACATATTTAAACTACATTAAATTTGCTACAAGTTGATACCAAAATGGACTTGTTAGCTGTAATAGTTTTTGAGATACAGCTTCTCAAAGTTTCACAAATTCTCCAAATTTGAACGTTTTTAGTTGATTTCCTTGTTTTATCATATATGCAAATGTCTTTATATTTTCAATAACCTGCATTGTATAAGCAATGAAGTAAACATTTATTGAATTTAACATTTTGAAGAGGGTGGAAGAAAGGGTAAAGGTTTTGAGTGAGGGGGGAGGCTCCGGTTCAGAACCAGAGAACTGATATCCAAAAGAGAGAGAGAGAGAGAGAGGATATTGAAATCCAAAGCTTTCTCTGAATATCTTTAGAGTTCCTTCAAACCTTTTTAAATCATGTTAAATGACAACTGTTAAGACTATACAGAGTTGTTGTTTCATGCATAAAGAGTGTGCTCCTCGTAATTATAAACTCACGTTTGTGAAAATTGCAACACCATGAAGGACTTGTGCGAATGGGCTGAAATTTTCAGCAATTCAAAGTAGGTATGATATGCAAATGATTAGAATTTTAGACACGTAGCGCATGCATACGCTGAGCAGCACCCTCTGAACGCCAAATTTATCCAATAAATAGACGGCTGCAGCAAGGTGTGTATGGTTATATGTGGTTATCTGCTTGTGATAAACGTTAGATGAGACGTTGCTTATACTCTTCGACGAAAAAGAGCGAGGTTTTAACAACTTACGGAGTTTAAACGGGGAGGATCATCGACCTTCGTGAAGCTGGATTGTCTTATCTTGAAGTAGCCGCTCGTGTGTAGCGTAACAGCAGCACAGTGATGCGTGTTTGGAAGCAGTGGACGGACGAGTGTTGGACAGCTCGGGAATCCGGGAGTGGACCCTGAAAAGTGACGTCAGCGCGCGATGATAGACACCTGATCCGCATGGTACTGACGGACCGTACAGCTTCTTCCAGACAACTGGCAGCACAGTGGTCAACAGCTACAAGTGTTTCAACGTGTGATTCATCAATTCGTAGACGTGTGATGCAGCGTGGACTGCGCACACGGACTCCTTTATAATACAGAATCCCGCTCACGCTAAACTATCGCCACCTGTGGCTACAATGGGCTAATCAGCATAAGAACTATCGTGCTGATTGGCAGTATGTTGTGTTTTCTGGCGGATCCCGCTTTAATTTGTGGCACCATGATAGCCGCATTCGCGTTCGACGCTATGCCGGTGAACGCCACTTTCCAGAGTGCATTATCGAACGTCACAGTGAACGAACACCTGGAGTCATGGTCTGGAGTGCCATATCATATCACGGACGATCTCAATTGCTACGCATTGTGGGTAGCCTGAACAGCAATCGGGACATCAGTGAAGTTCTACAGCCCCAAACTTCCTTCAAGGCTTGCCTGACGCTTTATTTCAGCAGGATAATGCCCGCCCTTATGTCGCTAGGACAGTTCAATCCTTCCTTGCATCGCAGCAAGTACAACTTCATCCCTGCCCAGCGTATTCCCCAGATATATCGCCGATTGAACATGTGTAGGATTTCGTTGGTCGGTGGTTCATTCGTGATCCTCGTCCTGTTGCTTCTACAGACGAACTTTGGGTACGCATACAAACAGTATGGAATGCTATTGATCAGGCAGACATTAAAAGTTTGTTTGACTCCATGTCACGTCGCGTAGCAGCAATTATTGCAGCCCGTGCTGGCTACACAAAATACTAATTTCAATATTTTTTAATTATTTGTTGACTTTCTAATTTTAATCATTTTTTTGTACCACTATCACTCAGCTGTGTATTAAATTTCATCCAATTATGACGATTCCTTCATGGTGTTGCAATTTTCACAAACATGAGTTTATATTTATTATCTTTATCTAAATTAGTAAGCGTCTACTATTGAAGACAAAATTCCATCAATTTTGGTCACATATCTGTTGCGCATTTTGGACGATTAAAAAAGAACTATAAAGCGCCCCCTAGCGGTAAAAGTTAAAATCCACTTAAAACGCACAATGCAATAGAACTTTATTAGAAAAGGATATTAAATTCTATGATTTTTTTCGTAACGTACGCTATTAACCTTGTGAATATCGGAACAAAGAAGCACATAAAATATATTCAGAGGCCACCATTTCGAACGTCCGCCATTACTGAAATATTCGAAATCTCAGATGGCCGCGCATCCAAAATGACTCGTAATTATACGTAGTATATGCACACCAAGTTATATGCTTCTATCATTAAAGGCACAATTCCACTTTTTTTTGTCATATATCTGCTACACTATAAGTAAACTATAACTATGTATGCATTACACCGCTAACTCGGCTGTTTCGATCCATGGACTGCAGTCCATGGTTCGAAATGGCCGAGTTGGCGGTGTAATGCATGTTTCTGCCTTAGCCCTTGCTTAGAGGCAGTTACTCACTGCTTTATATAACTACAGTGAACTCTCACTTATACACCGCCTCATTTATGCGCCTTTTTCACTCATACGACGATTTTCAATCGCAGAAAATCAACAAAATGTTTTTTTTTCTTTTAGTTTTCTCTGAATATTCTGCAAGTTTTTTGAAGTTTGTTCCAAATGTGGTTAAATTTGCTGCAGATTATTAAAAGCTTTTCAGCACATTATTTTTTGCTGGGTTTTTGAAAATTAAAGGGCTCATCTATAGTGATCAGTATTTTCTCAATTATAGTGCCAAACATCAATTAAAATTTCAGTTTTTATGAAAGATCAAATATTTTTGAACATTTCCAAATCAGTTTTTAAAATATCCTCCTACTCAGAAAGAAATATTATCTTGAATCAAAACTACTTTTCGCAACTGACACCTCTGAACTCTTGATAATTGAAAGATAACAACAAATTGATGTATCTATACTGACAAGAGCGGCTGGAAAGGACCTAACATACATTTTTTCTATAGTATTTGAAAATTAATGTCTTTAAAACTCCCTGAAAAGTGCTACAACTTTATTTCTTATCAAGTGTATGAAATGAACCATTAATTTTCCGAATTCCTGGGATGTTACTCTCCTGATTTCTAAGTCTTTACACCATTTCTTTCAAATTATTTAATGCATTTTTTCCCGATTAATCATGTTACATTTAGTACAGTGTTGTGTTAGTCGGTGGGTTTGAGAGATGATCAAACATTAGTTATATACCGAAAGCCGATGTGAGCAAGAGACGGTGTGTTTTCTTTTCTCCTCCCGAGCTCTTTTCTCTGTCGATTAATGTCAACGACTTGCAGAATCACAAGCAAGAGCAATTTCTATTTTGATTGATTTTAATTTGCAAAAGAAGGTAAAATTTTTAAAAAGTTTTTGTTTGCATATTTTTCTCCGGACATTTTTGTAGTCTTGATTACTCCTCATAAGGCCTCAAAATGCTAAATTTTAGATCTTTTTTTTTGAAAAATTTTCTCGGGGGAGAAACCCCCGAACCCCCTGAAGTTACACATATTTTATACTCAATTTAAAGTGATCACTGCATCATTCTCTTCATGCCCATCCATCTTCAAAGTTTATGAAAAAACATACACAAAAGAAAAAGAGAAAAGCCAGCAAAGAGAGAAAAAGAAACATGAGGTTCTGTATCGTAAAGTTTTACGGACTACAAAAGGAGTCCCATGTTTAAAACAGCGTAGGGTCAAATCCTACTATGAATATAGGAGTTTACTTCGTCACGTTGTTTTATATTCACAAAATTTATTTATTTTCTCGTATTTATCAGCAGTTTTTTCTTTTCAAACTTTAATCGGGGACAAGGGCGGCATTTTGAATTTTTGTCCAGGGCGGCAAAACTGCTAGGGCCGCCCCTGCCTATATGATGAGCCCAGGGCCGCCAAATTCTCAACACCCCCCCAGATATTTCAGCTAGCGACGGCCCTGGGCCCCAGCACATTCCATAGCAAAATAATGATAGTATCATCCGTTTATGCGTCGCTCTAAAGATAAATATTTCACTTCTGCGCCGAATTTTCAGTAAAATGTAACAATTAAATGTATTTTCTTTAAAGAATAAACATGTGTCTTCACTTTCCTCTTTAATTTTTCGCCTTTATTGCTCACGGAAGGCAGTTTTTCCGCATTAAACCGAGTTCGGAGAGGGACACTTTATCTACTGCGGATCGTTTTAAAGGGAACAGTTCTCAATTAGGTATGATACAATTTTTGTTTTCTCTTTATCATTGTAGTTACGTTCCAGTAATTGCCAAACCGTAGGAATATGTCACTTTTCTATAGAAACATTCCTATTCATTCTCTCATTAGAACCTATATTTCGTTTTAGTCCTTTAAATAGGCTTGTTCACTTATACGTCTCTCTCACTTATACGCCTTTTTCTGTTGGCCCCTTGAGCCGGCGCATAAGGGAGTCCACTGTATGTAACAACAAGCGTATCTGATATTTTAGTTTTATAGCTTAATCCACTGTCTTAAGTATAATGTCTTTGGAGGCTTCTCCTTGTTGCCGTAGGACTGTGGCCTAATCTGTGGAATTCCTGTGCTGTTGAACAAAAGAAAAGTTTGGTCAAACCTCCTTCAACCTATCAACTTAAGAAATGCGCCTTCCAGCCCTTCAAACACAATTTATATGAATTAGTACCGCAATAACAGCGCCACCTGTTGGTGCTTTTTATTACTAATTTTTCAAAATACTGCACATGATTTTTACGGCTTTCTCAATAAACGTATAGTTTGTTTCATTCCAAATACATCATTTAGTTTCGAGGTATTCAATTTTGAAATCAGGGAGTCCTTTGCAGGGCACAATGTGCTTCTGCATTGCACTTCCACCGAAATGAAATCCTGGCTTCGCCACTGCCTAAGAAAATTATGTAGAGAGATTGCAGATTTTAAAACACAACGCTTCTCCTTTATTTGACCTAAACTCTAAGATTTATTAAATATATTTATTTTTCTACTATTTCATTTATTTATCTACTTATATTAAAAACTGAGTATCTTTCTATATTTCTTTCTAACTGTCACGCTTCTTTCTCCTGAACGCCAATGAACTGAAAGTCGAACCAGGTACTGATAGACAGGTAATTTTTCAGGCTTCATTACTTTTAATTTATATTATTATATGATTTTAACTAACGAAGATATCATATAATAAGTAGTCAAGTTTGAAGCGATTAAGCCTAATAAATGATTAAATATGAAATCCATTGCTACAAAACGTGGTTGCTATGAAACAGTAATAACAATGATAATGAGAATTTTGAATGAAGGCTTAACGAAATCAGACATGAAACTCATTCGCGGGTCACGTACGTTGTACTTTTATCGCTAGCTACTTGTAATTTTTTGAAATATAAATTAGTTGAAAAGCCATCTATTTACTTTTCTTAAAAACTGAATATCTATGTCTGCTTCTTTCCCTTGAGAGAGCTGAACTTGATGAAACTTTCCTCACCACTGTCAAGGCGCGAATCATCTCAATAATTTGAATGATTTTTTTGATGCAGGAAAAAAGTAAAGGCGTGAAGCGTCTGTTAGCGAACCGCCTAGGCGGCGAGTAGTTTTTTGAAACTTTTGTAACTACTTTTCAAGCACGAAGCGCCCGTGCAACACCGGGCCACGCAGCTAGCTGCTTGGGGCATCAGCGGGCCATGTACGTACTATGTCTTAAAATCTTATGAAAATTTAATTATATCAAATAATATAACATCAGAATGAGGTAAAAGTTGGGTGACGGGGGGACATTATCAATCAACATGCCTCATGAAACTAATCTAGCTGCCCTGGCAGCTAGTCTATCTTGAAATTTCGTCCAATATTTAAATTTTTGAACATTATTAAAACAATAATATTTGGAAAAAAATAGAATCCGAAAATTTTGAGTATACTTCTGGCATTGATAGGTCATCTAGAGAATGTTAGAAAGTTATTGCTGCTAGAATTTTTACAGAAATTTGGAATCAGCAGTTCTAACTTGAACATGTATTTAACAAGCAGGATTGCTTCAAGTTACATTTTCCCTTTATGAACTTCAAAATCAATCACTAAACAAGAAAGACCAAAAAAAAAAATTACTTCAAATTAAGTTTTTTAAATTTGCCAATGTAAAATTAGCATTTTTTATAGTTTATTACTACAGTCGACGCTCGTTATAACGACCACACGTTATAAAGACCATCCTAGTATAACGACCGGTGAGAAAACCCCCAACTGTATCCCAATATACTCTATGTTCTATCTCTTATAGCGACTACTTGTTATAAAGACCGTTTTCTGAAGAACGGGGACGGTCGTTATATCGAGCGTCGACTGTATAAAATTAGCTGTGTTATACTTTAAAACAACATTCAATTTTTACAGTGTACAAAAATCGTGTTGAAGAAAGCCGGTGTTACACACACAAAGTTGCGCATATTGCACGCCTAGAAGAATACTGTCACAACTCAAAAACAGAAAAAATTTAAGACATGGAAAAGAAATTGATATATTAAAGCAATTAGTAATGGTGCTGCAGTCTATCATACATTAGGTTAGATCATTTCGGCTCTTTTTCTTTCATAATGCTTTTAAAATAAACGTTTCTTTTTGACTTTTAAATCATGGCTCTGGGTACATCTCTGAACATTCAGAGTTTCGACTTTTTGAGTTGTGACAGTATTCTTCTAATAGGCGTGCGATATGTTGCTTGATTGATGTTAGATCATTTCAATCCATAAACGATAGTTAAATTTAAGAAATCAGTTATTTTTATAGATTTGGTCAAAGTGCCTTCTACTCAAATTCTATATTTACAAAACGTGTAACGTTATGCATAAATTTTGAAAATGTCATGAAATTTAGCGAGCTTTGTATGAGTGATGAAAGACATCTTTCACAAACTTTGCTGATGGACGGCCTGCCAAGTAAAGACTATGAAATGGTATGATACCTCTATTTTCTCACGAATTCTTTGAAATCGCCGTTTTCTTTTTCAAAATTTCGGCGGACTTAATGACCGTATATATCGACAACAGGGGACGAGGGAGAATAATTTTTGCTTTAAAAAAAATCTCACTGTGCTCTTTCGGCCGCTATGTATTTTACATTTTTTCTTCCTTATCTTTTTCAAAGTACTATTTGTGAGGTTGTCTGGCTAGATTTACGCTACTCAAAGTAACTTTATGAATGGAGCAGTAAAAAACGGAAAAGATGAATTAAATTAACCCCGAATGCCTTACCCCATTTAATTAAGTTTTCTGTAGTTTAGTTATAGTATATGGCTGCTTATTTAATAGCAAAACTAAAGGATAAAAACATGGCTTTAGTAAGCCAAACCTTTTCAAACAACAGCAATAGATACTTCAACTTAATCTACATTTCCCCTCCTTAATCCGAGTTTGTTTAAGAGGCCTAGACGGAGGATGACAACAGATGTCACAAATTCTGTCTCATTCTAACGTTATGATGACAGAGACGTCTGAGAGTGACAGCGTCTAGACACGTAAGTCCAGCGACTAACGTGATTAAAACGTTTTCTGAGTAAGATTGTGCCAATATATAAGAAGAATGTATGATTATATCACATTATTCATCTTTAGCTCTGAAAATGTACTAACCGATTTTTAATTACATGCCTTTTTCTACAAGTTTGATCCTTTCATCTACTTATATTAAAAACTGAGTATCTTTCTAACTATCTTTCTTTCTAACTATCTTTCTTTCTATCTTTCTTTCTATCTTTCTATGTCACGCTTCTTTCTCCTGAACGCCAATGAACTGAAAGTCGAACCAGGTACCGATAGATAGGTAATTTTTCGGGCTTTATTAGTTTCAATCTATATCATTATACGATTTTAATTAGCGAAGATATTAATTAATAAGTAGTCAAATTTATAGCGATTAAGCCTAATAAATGATTAAATATGAAATTCATTCTTGCAAACCGTCGTTGCTATGAAACAGTGTAACAATGATAATGAGAATTTTGAATGAAGGCTTAACTAAATCAAACACGAAACTCATAAGCGGGCCACTTACGCAGAATTTTTATGGCTAGCTACTTGTAATATTTTGAAACATTCATTTGTTGAAAAGCCATCTACTTATATTAAAAACTGAATGTCTATATCTGCGTTTTTTCTTTGAGCGAGCTGAACTTACTGAAACTCTCCTCACCATCCTGAAAGCGTGAAGCATCTCAATAATTTGAATGATTTTTTATATAGGAAAAAAGTAAAGGCGTGAAGCGCCTATTAGCGAGCCGCCTTGGCGGGGAGTACTTTCTTGAAATTTTTCTCACTACTTTCAAGGCACGAAGTGCCCTTGCAACGCCGGGCCACGTGCGTGGTATGTCTTGAAATCGAATGAACATTAAATTATATCAAATAATATAACTTCAGAATGAGGTAAAAGTTAGAGAGGGGAGACGTTATGCATCAACATGCCGCAGGAAGCTAATCTAGCTGCCCTGGCAGCTAGTCTACTTATATTAAAAACTGAGTATCTTTCTAACTATCTATGTCACGCTTATTTCTCCTGAACGCCAATGAACTGAAAGTCGAACCAGGTACCGATAGATAGGTAATTTTTCAGGCTTCATTAGTTTCAATCTATATAATTATACGATTTTAATTAGCGAAGATATCAATTAATAAGTAGTCAAATTTAAAGCGATTAAGCCTAATAAATGATTAAACTAACAAGACATTTTTTCTTACCGTTGCCATTTTGAATTAAAACGTTAATTAAATTATTGAACTATTTAAAATTCCAAGATATTTATTTCTTTCCGTTGCGATTTTAAGGCAGGAATTCAAGTGAAACACGGACGATCGCAACTCACCAATGCAATCGCAAATTCCAAAATTTGGATTCAAGTGAAACGAATTCCCTTGAATTCGACTTACAGTAGCGGTTGCAATATGCGATCGCCTCGAAGCGACTGCAATGGTGTTTCACTTGAATTCGGCCCTAAATTAAAACGTTAATTAAATTGAACTTTTTAAAATGAAAGAGTGTTATTTTTTTCCATTGTCATTTTAAATACGTGTTATAACAAAGTTCTAACAATTGTTTTTATTCTAATTATTAATGACATATTTTTTCTCAGGTACCATTTTGAAAATGTGTTTTTAAATAAAATTGCAATTGCTGTTTTTAGAAGGGACTTTTTCTGGCTGCGATCCATAAGTAGTCAAATTTAAAGCGAATGTTTAATTAATAAGTAGTCAAATTTAAAGCGATTAAGCCTAATTAATGATTAAACTTCCAAGACATTTTTTCTTACCGTTGCCATTTTGAATTAAAACGTTAATTAAATTATTGAACTATTTAAAATTCCAAGATATTTATTTCTTTCCGTTGCGATTTCGAATTAAAACGTTAATTAAGTTGAACTTTTTAAAATGAAAGACTGTTATTTTTTTCATTGTCATTTTGAATACGTGTTATAACAAAGTTCTAACAATTGTTTTTATTCTAATTATTAATGACATATTTTTTCTCAGGTACCATTTTGAAAATGTGTTTTTAAATAAAATTGCAATTGCTGTTTTTAGAAGGGACTTTTTCTGGCTTCGATCCAAATATTAAAAGAACTTTTTCGTTTAGAATTTTGCAATTAATTTTACCGGAAGAAAGCGGTTTGGAAATAATTGTTTTTGGAAAGGAATTTTATTTGTTATTAAAGGAGAGTGCTAAGTATGCGCTACTTGACATCGTCTTTATTTCTGAGGAAGCATGTGCAAATAATTCGATTGATTCTTTGATGCAGGAAAGCTTTTTAGCGAGCCGGTTTAGCGGGGAGTAGTTTATTAAACTTTTCCTTGGTACTTTAAAGGCGAGCCGCCTTGGCGGCGAGTAGTGAATTGAAACTTTCCTCGCTACTGTAAAGGCGAGCCGTCTTGACGGCGAGTAAACTGTTTAAACTTTCCTCATTTCTTTAAAGGCGAGCCGCCTTGGTGGCGAGTAGTTTTCTCAAACTGCCTTCACTACATTACAGCCCGTGCAACGCCGGGCTACGCAGCTAGTCTACTTATATTAAAAACTGAGTATCTTTCTAACTATCTTTCTTTCTAACTATCTTTCTATGTCACGCTTCTTTCTCCTGAACGCCAATGAACTGAAAGTCGAACCAGGTACCGATAGATAGGTAATTTTTCAGGCTTCATTAGTTTCAATCTATATAATTATACGATTTTAATTAGCGAAGATATCAATTAATAAGTAGTCAAATTTAAAGCGATTAAGCCTAATAAATGATTAAACTTCCAAGACATTTTTCTTACCGTTGCCATTTTGAATTAAAACGTTAATTAAATTATTGATTTAAAATTCCAAGATATTTATTTCTTTCCGTTGCGATTTTAAGGCAGGAATTCAAGTGAAACACGGACGATCGCAACTCACCAATGCAATCGCAAATTCCAAAATTTGGATTCAAGTGAAACGAATTCACTTAAATTCGACTTACAGCAGCGGTTGCAATATGCGATCGCCTCGAAGCGACTGCAATGGTGTTTCACTTGAATTCGGCCCTAAATTAAAACGTTAATTAAATTGAACTTTTTAAAATGAAAGAGTGTTATTTTTTTCCATTGTCATTTTAAATACGTGTTATAACAAAGTTCTAACAATTGTTTTTGTTCTAATTATTAATGACATATTTTTTCTCAGGTACCATTTTGAAAATGTGTTTTTAAATAAAATTGCAATTGCTGTTTTTAGAAGGGACTTTTTCTGGCTGCGATCCATAAGTAGTCAAATTTAAAGCGAATGTTTAATTAATAAGTAGTCAAATTTAAAGCGATTAAGCCTAATTAATGATTAAACTTCCAAGACATTTTTTCTTACCGTTGCCATTTTGAATTAAAACGTTAATTAAATTATTGAACTATTTAAAATTCCAAGATATTTATTTCTTTCCGTTGCGATTTTGAATTAAAACGTTAATTAAGTTGAACTTTTTAAAATGAAAGAGTGTTATTTTTTTCATTGTCATTTTGAATACGTGTTATAACAAAGTTCTAACAATTGTTTTTCTTCTAATTATTAATGACATATTTTTTCTCAGGTATCATTTTGAAAATGTGTTTTTAAATAAAATTGCAATTGCTGTTTTTAGAAGGGACTTTTTCTGGCTTCGATCCAAATATTAAAAGAACTTTTTCGTTTAGAATTTTGCAATTAATTTTACCGGAAGAAAGCGGTTTGGAAATAATTGTTTTTGGAAAGGAATTTTATTTGTAATTTAGGGAGAGTGCTAAGTATGCGCTACTTGACATCGCCTTTATTTTTGAGGAAGCATGTGCAAATAATTCGATTGATTCTTTGATGCAGGAAAGCTTTTTAGCGAGCCGCTTTAGCGGGGAGTAGTTTATTAAACTTTTCCTTGGTACTTTAAAAGCGAGCCGCCTTGGCGGCGAGTAGTGAATTGAAACTTTCCTCGCTACTGTAAAGGCGAGCCGCCTTGACGGCGAGTAAACTGTTTAAACTTTCCTCATTTCTTTAAAGGCGAGCCGCCTTGGTGGCGAGTAGTTTTCTCAAACTGCCTTCACTACATTACAGCTCGTGCAACGCCGGGCTACGCAGCTAGTCTACTTATATTAAAAACCGAGTATCTATATTTCTTTCTAACTATTTTTCTTTCTAACTATCTATCTATGTCACGCTTCTTTCTCCTGAATGCCAATGAATTGAAAGTCGAACCAGGTACCGATAGATAGGTAATTTTTCCGGCTTCATTAGTTTCAATTTATATAATTATACGATTTTAATTAGCGAAGATATTAATTAATCAGTAACCAAATTTAAAGCGATTAAGCCTAATAAATGATTAAATATGAAAACCATTGTTGCAAAACGTTCATTGGTTGCTATGAAACAGTAATAGCAATAATAATGAGAATTTAGAATGAAGGCTTAACTAAATCAAACACGAAACTCATAAGCGGGTTACTTACGTAGTATTTTTATCGCTAGCTACTTGTAATATTTTAAAACATTCATTTGTTGAAACGCCATCTACTTATATTAAAAACTGAGTATCTATGTCTTCTTATTTTCCTTGAAAGAGCAGAACTTGCTGTAACTCACCATTTTGAAGACGCGAAGCATCTCAATAATTCGAATGATTTTTTTGATGCAAGAAAAAAGTGAAGGCGTAAAGCGCCTGTTAGCGAGCCCCCTTGGCGAGGAGTAGTTTCTTGAAATTTTCCTCACTACTTTTAAGGCACGAAGTGCCCGTGAAACGCCGAGTCACGTTTGTGGTATGTCTCGAACTGTAATGAACATTAAATTATACCAAATAATATAACATCAGAATGAGGTAAAAGTTAGAGAGGGGACACGTTATGCATCAACATGCCGCAGGAAGCTAATCTAGCTGCCCTGGCAGCTATATTATATAATTAAAATTTGAAAAAAAAAAGAAAAAAACACTCACACACACATTTTTCTTGAGATTCATCAACCCAAGCTTTTCCCCCAAGTTTTGAAATGCTTGTCGGTACTGAAAATGTTTTCCTGAAACTAATAGTTGTACACATAGATAAGATTGATAAATATAAAGAGATAGAGTTCGACAAATTAATAGTGATGGCGATGTGTAGATATAGAGATGCATACATAGAGATTGATAGTTATAGAGATAGATGTGCAAAATGTTTTTCAATTAAAAATAGATAAAGTAATGATAAATCGTAATGAAATCGTAACTAAATCGTAATGAATTCAGATATACATAGATAAGAAGATAGAAAGTGGTCACAAATAGCAAATATAGATGGTACAGAAAAATACAGATAAAATTATTCTGTATACTACCAAATTTATTTCAACAAAAACCAAAGATATAAAATGGTAAAGTTATAAAACGCAAACCGGGAGAAAATATCAACCAGCTGATATCCGTAGGAGGCTAGTCAATAAATATTTTCATTTATTTATTTGTTTATTTTGTAAGATATATATATATATTTACTTTGTACATACATACTTAGGCTCCAAGCGCGATTTAAAAAAGTTTTATCATTATGTATTTTTAGTTTGTAAAAACAAAATTTATAGACCAGAATGTGTTACTATTTGGTACTGCTCTAATAGAATTTAATCTTTAACAAGAAATTAAGACGGAATCAAAAAGGTAGTGCAGTACATTAGTTTACTTTAAAATAAGACAAATGATTCATCTAAAGCGAGCCTAAAATTTAGAGCCTGTTTCCTCTCTCATTTATAATTCAGTTAGCTCCGTTTTTCTCCCCTATACTTATACAATGACTCGTCGTAAAAAAGAAAGAAAAAAATCATTACATGTGAAACTTTTTTTTAATTCTATTTATCAGCAATTTGAAGAAAAAATACGAAATGACCTTATCAGGAACACGGGTCCGTAATAAGGCCTACTCTATTAAAAAAGGGCTATCAAAATGAGAAAAAAAATTGTCAATGTAGAAACATATTAAACCACTTTCAACAAACAGAAAGTATTGTCAAAGATCCCACATTTTCTTGAATAAAAAGGAAACAGTTCAATTTTCACAGTCGGTGCACTGATAAGTTTTTTTTTTTTTTTGTTTTTTTTAATCACTTCTTCTAACAGTTCGTGTACATACGCGCAGAATAACCCACCAATGAATTATATCTTCCACCCCATTCTTCAGTGTCTTAATTTAAATATCAGAGTCCTAATAATGTCTATAATACTGTCAACTTTCAATTACTCGAAATACCAAGGGACCGTTTAAAACCTTTGAGTTATAAAGCTCTCATGGCCTTTTCCTGAGTTTGAGACTCAACGAAAACTTAGGCTTCGAGTTATTGAGAGTTGATTGTATAACATACTAAAACTATTTTTTTTTATGATGTATGTACAGTTAATAATGTACAAAGTAGGGTGCGAGGGTGGAAAAATCAAGAGAACCCCCCGTTCTACAAAAGAGTAATACTTGTTTTTTTTCGTTAGTTACGAATAGTGTCACAGGTTTTTCTTTACTCAACATTCCGATTAAATTAATCTACAATAGGAAGAAAAAGCGGATGCTTTATACCCTGAAAAAATATTTTCTTCAAACACGCATTACATAAGATAGGATCTAGATCGAAGCAAATAGTTCTAATGAAAAATATTTATGATGAGGGTTTATTGCACTTTGCCCAACGGCAAATATTTCACCCGTAGTTTCTTTCACTGCGTGAACTCGAGTTTTCCACTTCTAGAATGAATGTCCACGTTATTTCCAGCACATTATCAGGTCAGTGATGGGAGATTTCTCCTTAAATGCTTTTGTGTTAGAAGAAAAAAATGTTTTCCCTTGCGTCGAAACATAACTTAAAGAAGCTTAGTTTCGCAGGAACTATCAAGAAGTATACAACTGAATAGTAAAGTTCAAACTCTGTACTGCACTGGAGTAAGTGATTGAGGAACTTTTTTAAGGAACAAAAAACCGTCCAAAATCTTAGTACATTGAACTATTTATTTGCCAGAGGAGAACAATTTGTTATTTCGATATTGTTATGGTAATCTTTTATTGCCATGAAATTCCTAGCAATTTATGAATTATATTCTAATTGAATATTTTTGTCGCATAATGTATAGGCATACAAAGGACCAGTGGCGTACGTATACTTCATTGCGTCACCCCCAGGTCCGTCATTTAGGGAGGGAAGGGGGGGAGTCAATTGCACCCTCCCTCGACTTCGAGAAATCAATGTATTTACATATAAGTGGGCGTGGTTTTTGTTGTTTTCTGGTGAAATTGTATTGTATTTTTACCCTTTGCCACCCTCCCCTGGAAAAATTTGAAAGTACGGGCCTGGTCACCCCCCGGAAAAGATAAAAGTGCTCCCCTCTCCCCCAATCTGAAATTTACTGCAATTTACATTAATACATTTTAATTATCATAGAAACAGGAACTCAATATTGAAGAAATATTAAAGTATAATCATTAACTTTAATTTGAGATCATAAGAATTGTAATTTCGATTAAAAAAAATCACAATTTAGAAAAGATAGTTAGAGATTCTTCCGCGGTTGTGAGATTTTACTGTTTGTGTCATTTTTAACTAGAACTAAACTTCAAAACCCGATACGAATGACGAGAAACACAGAACAAAAAGGGACAAACTAAACTGTTCATTTGCTTAGGTGACTACAGTTTAAAATTTTAGCACCCGTAATGAGTAACAAAGAAAGGTAAAGTAACAAATTAAACTATTCATTACCTAGATGACTTCAGATTAACATTCAAAAGCTCGTTATTAATAACGAAAAGTACAGAACAGTAAACAAATTTAAGCTGTTGATTAAGTAGCTGCGATCTACAACTTAGCATTTAAAAAGCCACTGTAAATAATGACGAGACATTACAAGCAAATGTGTCGTCCTTGACAACTTGTGCTGACTTGATGTATTTGACGACACATTACCAGCACAATCCTTATAGCTTGCAATGTGTACCTTGTAACGTCCAATAATCAAATTAGAATCTCCGTAATCTGGAAAGAGTATTTTAGACATTCATTGTAATCCAGCCGCTGACCTGGCACTTTTTACGTCTGGAACAAAAACGACCCAATTAAAATTTTCCATTACTTTGATGACGCGGGTTAAACTTCAATAACGAAGAACATGTATCTGCTAAGGACACAGATTGAACAGCTCATTACGTAAAAGTATACAGCTTAACATTTTAAAGCCCGTTATGAGTAATGAGGAATGATAAGGTAACAATTAAAACTATTCACTACTTAGATAACTGGAGCTTAACTTTAAATCTCGTTTTAAATAACGAAAAACACAGAACGCTAAGGTAAAAAGATTTAAGCTGTTCTTCACGTAGCTACGAAATACAATTTAACATTTTGCCCATTATGAATAATGACAAACGAGGCAAAATTCTTGTAGCAGTAAAGTGTTTCTTTTGACGTCCAAAAATCAAAATAGCATCTCGGTAATCTGGAAAGAGTCAACTCGGTAATCTGGAAGAGATACTTTTCTCGACTGGAACAAAATGGACAAAATTTAAATTGTCCGTTATTTAGATATTTAGAGTTAAACTTCAAAACCGGATGGGAATCACGAAGAACACATATTTGCTGTGGACACAAATTGAACAGTTTATTGCCCGAAAGACAACAGCTTAATGTTTTAATACTCGTTTTTGATCCTGAAGAATGATAATGAAACAAATTATACAACTTTTCACTACTTATATAGCTACAGCTTAACTTTAAAGCCTGTTTTAAATAACGAAAAACACGGAACAGTAAAGTAAAAACATTTAAACTGTTAATTACACATAGCTACGAGCAACAGCTTAACATTTTAAAACCCATTATGAATAATGACGAACGCAGCAAAATGATTGTAGCTTGTAACGTGTTCCTTGTAACATCCATTAATCAAAATAGCATCACGATAATCTAAAAAGAGCATTTTGAGCATCATCTCCACAAGTCAGCCGCTGATCTGACACTTATTTGCCTCGTCTGAAACAAAAGGACACAATTTGCATTGTCCATTACACAGATGACTAGAACTTTAAAATACGATGTGAATAACGAAGAACACATTATCTACTAAGGACACAAATTGAACAGCTAGACAGAACCTAGAAGACAACAACTTGACATTTTAAAACCAGTTTTGAGTAATAAAGAACGGCAAGGTAACAAACTAAACTGTTCACTACCTAGATCGCTAGAGCTTAATTTTAAAGCCCATTTTGAAAAACGAGGAGTACAGAACGGTAAAGTAAAAAATTTCAAATTATTCATTACGTGGCTACAAACTTCATCTTAACATTTAAAAACCCATTATGAATAATGACGAGCGAAGCAAAATCCTTGTAGCTTGTAACCTGTTCCTTGTAACATCCATTAATCAAAATAGCATCTCGGTAATCTGGAAAGAGCATTTCAAGCATTATCTCCGCAAGCCAGCCGCTGATCTGGCACTTTTCTCGTCTGGAACAAAAACAAATCCGTCTGGAAGTGTTCCATCCAGGTAAAGAGTGTATTACGTCTCGTCACCTTTACTCAAGGTCAAGGAGTTCTATTTTATGGGTATAGTGTCCCCCCTGCCCCCATCGAAGCCGGCAGACGAAAATATCCCCAGACGGAAAACGAAGACGCGAAAGCCTTTTCTTTTAGTTCGTCTCCCTCTCTCTCTCTCTGCCGATTTTATTTCACTTGTTTTCTCTTTAGTTTTACGGAACTGATCGAGAAAAAAAAATCCAACGCCATGCGGTCTAGTTGGTGGAGGATGTCTTTGCGCCGCTCTTGCTGATCACCTTTTGAGGTAGCAATTGTTGCAGAAGCGAAGAAGTTGCAGGCAATCGAAGCAATGTTTCTTGGTTTTGCGTTTTGTTTTGCAACTTTTATTTTTGTATGGTGGTGTTTTGTATCGTGAAGTTAATTTTAAGAGAATCTTTAAACCGTGTGGTTCAGAAGGACAGCTTCTTCATCAGTGGCGGACTTTAAAGTTTGATGGCCTCTCGTAATGTTGGGGAGCCCTTAAAACTAAACATAGCAACATGAAATTTTTTCATGTGTCTTTTTGGATTCCCTTAGGGGCTCCTAAATCGTAAGGGCCCCTTGCAATATGGACATGGTGAATGCGCTACTATTTCTCTTCCTGAAAAACTATCTTTTTGAATAACAAATTGAATTGCTGAATGAAGAAACTAGTTTTTAACAGGTTCAGTCTGATACTAGTACGTCCTGGTTTAAATTCTCTGTCGCCTTCGACTCAGTCACGCTGCAAATTTGATAACGGATTTTTCAATCGAACCCAGGTTTGTCCATGTGACTTACAGATAACGACAATGGAACCTCCTTCCTCCCTACATGGTGCGGTAATAGCCCGAAATATATTTTCCCCCTTTATTTATTTTATTTTTTTTTCCTTTTTTAAAAGGACTGAAAGACCAGTGCAATTTATTTTAGAAGTTGAACACATAGCTTTTTTGTATGCTGAAAGTACATTTGATGTCAGATTTTTCTTTTTTTTTTTATTTATTTATTTTTTTCTTTGTTTTTGAGCAATAACAAATTTTAATATGTTTTCATTTTGGACCTCAAACGTTGTGTAGTCCTTTCCCCAGATTGAAAGTCTTCCAACGTCTCGCACCCTAAAAGGCCATCAAACCCGGACCTGATTACCGAACCTTAAAGGGGCCCATGCAGTACATAGTGGTGCAGCGAGACATAGTCTGCAACAGTCTCGCAGTACCACAAGGCAGGAAACAGAAGTTTTCACACACGACCGCCTACTACAAAGTTATTGCAATTCGTTATTGCGGAAAATATAATTTAAATTCGACACATTAAAATTCATATTTATTTTCTCTTTTTCTTTTTTGCTCTTTCCGGTAATCTTTAAGTTAGCAAAGAAAAGTTAATGATTTTGATTATCATGCAAATTCAACCACTTTTTTAAGCATTTACTTTACTTTATACGACTACTCTTTCGTTAAAGGGTTTTTACCATGAGCTATTATGCGCCTGGACTTTTTTAATCACACGAAATTTAAGTATAAGTCCGTTATTTTTCTTTAAACCATCAATTCTTTCATGCTTGTGGTCCTCATTTTATCTTTATCTCATCTAAATTCATTTTGCATCCAAATACAGCACATTTTGCATTCTGATCGCAGCGATTATTTTTATTTATTTATTTTTAAGAATATCTTCTTCAATTCGGAAAAGTCTGTCGTATGCCTTTTTTTCTTTTTCCAACTTGTCAAATCCAGGAATCTTGAATGAATTTATGCACAGATCTCTGAATGGAAGATAATATTTCTTTTTAGTTGCTGATAACGTGTTGCTAAACTTACGTTAGACATAGTAAACAAACATTTGTAACAGTTCTAGGAAAATTGATAACATCTATTAACAGCATAACCTCTTATCAGCAGATCTTTGAGCAAACAAGACGTCATCGCAAAATGGCATTTGGCTGGCCTCCCTTTTTTTCGAATGACAAGTCGGAAATTATGAATGTTGTTCAATTTTTTTTTTGTTTGTTCGTTTATCTTTCAAAATCGGCGGTGGTCTAAAGAAAATATCAATATGTAGGATGAAAACATGTTTCGAAAAGTGAGCAATAAAGTGAAATAATGGAAGTTTTTCATTGAAAGGCATTTATTTAATTTTGACTGCTTGTTAAAATAATAGTAATAGCGGAAGTCACGTTTGACGCATTAATGCCTGACATTTTTTTTTCCAAAGATATTTTGTATACTGGTTACAAACAGTGTTTAATGGATAAGAAAAATAATAAAAAAAAATATTATGTAAAAAATAATTTTTTTATTTAGGAAAGAAAAATCGTCAATTAGGAGTAACGATAGACCCCAGAGGGTATATACTTTTTTTACTAAATTTTTTTCTGCCTACGATATAACATTTAAATAGACATTTTATACGAAGAAATAAAATCAGCCATTAACATAAACTGGGAGGCTGGGAATAACAATGAAAACTTAGCTTTTTTTCTTGAGATTGTGAACGATGTCATTTTTGATAAAAATCATACTAAAGCTGTTACAGAACACACTTTACAATGGTTATTTGTTGCAATCTCTTAATAACGAATTGCAACAATACCAAGGTACTAATTGAACACTATTATTTGGTTGAAATGTTCATTTTGGGGGAATTCTGACCCTTTTTTAGACCGTCCCTAAAAAGGGACGCTAGGCATTAATGTGTTAATGTTTAAAACATGTGATGTTTGTTTACTTTTAAACTCATTAAAATTATGGTATTTCTAATACAGATAGCAGTAAACCAGTATATTGCTCACTTCAACGAAATAAGCAAAGTCTTACCACTTCACATGTAGGGGAACGTGGAGAAAAGAGGAAAGGTTAAGAAAACTTGCGAGTTTTAAAATGATCAAACTGGAAATTTGCTCTCAAAAGTTTTATACACAAAAAAGAAATAATCTATTTTGTAATACAACTTGCGTCAAAACGTTAGTTTCCAATTCTGGTAGTTATTTTATGCTTTTATAAATATTTAAAAAAAAGATGAAAAATTTCCCCTTAAAAATCGCGGGGAAAAGTGAAAGGAAAAAAAGGTTTTTCATAGAAATATTTTTACTTGAAGATAAATAATAACTTTCATGCAATGATTACGTAAATAAGCGAATAAATGAATTAATAAAAAAACAAATAAATAAATAAACAAGTAAATGAATTATTAAGTGTATGAGAAAAATAAATGAGTGATTAAAATAGAGAATGAATAATAGCACAAGTGAATGAAGGTATAAATAAGTGAATTAATAAGTAAAAGAGTGTAAATGAATAAATAAATGAAGAAACACAGGTGTAATTTAATAAATGAATAAACAACTTAACGAAATTAACTATTTCGCTTTGAACCACGTACACTTGACAAATTGCATTGAGCAATTAAACGCAGGATATATTTTATGTACAATAAATAAGTCCTGAGTTGAACATCAGTAGATCTCAATTAATACTTAAAATGATAATTACAAGAATTTTATCACTTTATAGTAATAAGAAATATTTTTGAAACACCACGAATATTACAATATGTGTATCAAATTTTGAAAATGACTTGTATTATTTTTTCGTTTATCTTTAGAGCTATTTATTTCTTGACTGGAGTCATTCATATGCTGAGGAACTTAGTTAAAATATTGCTATATAGGTAGGTAGCGCTGTCAACTGTAAAAATATTTAACCATTTCACTTTGCCCCACATTCCCCTACATTACCTTTTGAGAAAAGTTTGCTAAGTTTTCCCTTCTTGAACTCAAATAAACTAGAGTTGAAAAGCTTTTGTTGATAAACTTCTATTTATATAATAGTGAATATTTTTTTAATATTGAAAGGAAGATTTAAGATTTAACTCATAGCTTTGTTTTGCTCAAATTCTTAAGTCGAAATAAGTAAATTGCTTTACCGTAAAGTCGGGTTACTTGGACCCTAGGGGGCTACTTGAACCCATTACAGTAAAATGATAAAATCTGGGTTTGGTACTTACTAGTTGAAGACTTGAACGTAGTTCCTCATTTTTCCGCTAAGTAGAAGCACTTTGCAGTCTCTAACGCTAGTACCAAACAGAGATTTTATCATTTTACTGTGGGCTCAAGTAACCTCCTTATGGGTCCAAGTAACCCGACTTTACGGTACCTTTTGAGAAAAGTTTGCTAAGTTTTCCCTGCTTGAACCTTCCTTTCTTGAACTCAAATAAACTAGAGTTGAAAAGCTTTTATTGATAAACTTCTATTTATATAATAGTGAATATTTTTTTTAATATTGAAAGGAAGATTTAAGATTTAACTCATAGCTTTGTTTTGCTCAAATTCTTCAGCCGAATCAAGTAAATTGCTCTAACACTAAATTTCATATGATGTTTGGCATTTTAGAACTAAAATGATACATCAACAGTAAGCAAATCCATCATTGACTAGACCGTTTATCCTAGTAATAATTTTATACAAATACAAATACAAATGTGGCGACCAGCAGCAGGCTCTGGGCCCAACTTGGCTGGTCCTAGTCAAATTAAAGACCCCAATGAAGATCAATGGCCCTCTTAAAGCCATCTACTCCATTGCTCTTTACCGCCTCTTCCGGTAAGCTGTTCCAAGTTCCCACTACCCTGCTAAAATAGTAATTTTTTCGAATTTCAAGATTAGCCTGAGATTTAAACAGCTTAAAACAATGACCCCTTGTCCTGTTTTCCGTGCGAAAATCTAACCCCGTAACATCATTCATTTTAATGAATTTAAACAACTGAATCATGTCCCCTCTGGCTCTCCTTCGCTAAAGACTATACATATTAAGCATTCTAAGTCTGGAATCATAGTCTAAATTAGAAAACCCATTTACTAACCTTGTAGCCCTTCTTTGTACCCTTTCCAATAAATTAATGTCTTTCTTCAGATAAGGAGACCAAAACTGAACAGCATACTCCAAATAAGGTCTCACCAAACTTCTATATAGAGGCAGAAGAACCTTCTTAGATTTGTTTGAAATAGATCTATTAATAAACCCAAGCATCCTATTGGCTTTGTTACTAGCTATGCTGCACTGTTGACTAGACTTGAAATCCTGATTTATTAAGACACCTAGATCCATAACATTATCTGCCCTACTAATGACTGAACCCTGTAAATAATAGCTTGTATGCTTATTTCCTTATTTAACTATGCTGTTCAAAGGGACCCCTAGCTTGCACAAAAGCACCCCTATATAAGGCAGGTTTCAACAGAAACATTTTAAGAATTTCTAAAAATCTATGTTGTATTACATGTAATTGTAAAATACACTCATGTCCATAAATTAAGGATAATGCAAGTTCAGCCAAATAAAGAGTCAGAAGCAAAACAAATACCACTTGAAGGGCCGGGGGGAAAAAAGATGAAAGTCACTTTTTCGTCAATTTTGAGATAGTAGCGCTATCTAGGGGCTATGAAGGATTAATATCATCTGTTTGAACAACAACGGAGAACAAAGATGAGAATCGACCGATATGTGCATAAAAACTCTATTAACTATAAAAGGAGTTACGAGAAATCAAAACTTGTTCTTCGTTTTTCTCGAAATCGCTTTTGGTCACTTTCATCTTTTTCCCCCTGGGCTCTTCACTTATTTGTAAAGCCTATTTATTAAACAAATGATAAATAGCAAAAAAGAAGCTACATGTTTGATATTATCAAGTAAAATTGTGATTTTTACTTTCTGGAGCAAATTGCAAAAAATATCATTTTCACAAAATCAATTTTACGCGGTTATAATGAAAGTT
Source organism: Uloborus plumipes (assembly GCA_038373865.1). Classification (NCBI taxonomy): domain Eukaryota; kingdom Metazoa; phylum Arthropoda; class Arachnida; order Araneae; family Uloboridae; genus Uloborus; species Uloborus plumipes. The sequence goes on from JAXGGA010000137.1 coordinate 98,688, forward strand.
AATATATAGTGTCTCTTCCAAACAACGAAATACAGACTATGCAACGCCTAGGCATGTATAGAATCAACTTATCAATCTGTACTTGGGGTACATTACACCACTCAACAATCAATGCTCTTTGAAGCTCCGATAGACATGTAGGGGGTGGTTGACGGGCTGCAACTCGCCGGCCAAGCATATCTCACACGTGCTCAATTGGATTCAAGTCTGGTGAGAATGCTGGCCAGTCCATACGGGTGACATTCTCCAATTCAAGGCGTTCGTTCACGATGTTCGCACGGTGCAGACGGGCGTTATCATCCATAAACACAAATTCTGCGCCCATGCCGGCCCGACATAAGCGTACGTGTTGATCCAGAATGACGTTCCGACAGGTTTGGCCTATCATGGTTCCAGTTTGAGCATGCTGCTGTGTCCTGGAACCCAGGATAATTCCTCCCCAAACGTGCAATTCTGCACCAACTCAACGGTGTCGTTCAACGACGTTTTCTTGGTGGTAACGGGTACCTGGTTCTCTCCAAAGGAAAATCAGCTGAGAATCTGATTGCAAACTGAACCTAGACTCGTCAGAAAGCATTACACAGGCCCACCGTTGCGATGTCCGTAATGCATGCTCTCTACTCCAGGCTAAGCGAAGGCGACAGTGACTTACAGTAAGTGGAACACATCTAACAGGCCTACGTTCATACAGTCTAATCTGACCTTACCGTCTGTAGATTGTCTGCCTTGAAACTGTCGTCCCAGTAGCTGAAGAGAGCTGAAGAGATAAGTCTGATGCTGCGCTGCTTCAGCTTCTTTTTGAAGAAACTACCATATATCGGTCCTCAATCGGTGTTGTCACTCGAGGCTGCTGTAACGTTTACTCACGTTACCATCGTCTTGGAAGCGTTGCCAAAGCCTGGAGATGACAATCTGGTCGATTCCAAGTTCCTCAGAAACCTCCTACAGAGTGAGCCCACATTCCAGGCAGCCGACAATTCTACCGCGTGAAAAGTCATCAGAAAGCTTCCTTTCGGTCATTAACGACTCTGCCAGACCACCTAAAGGCTTGTAAAAAGCATGCGAATACTTTTACTTCATTGCCAGCATTCCTTATATGTCATTATCTTTCACTCTTGACATTGTGACACATAATTGGAGTCATTCAGTTGCTTCCTGTAATTTGCATATTATTCGTGAAGATGTGTGTAGCCGTTTTGCGGTTGATTTATTCATTTTAGAGTTTGATTTTCTGGTGATTCTGAATTATCCTTAAGGCTACAGAGGACAAACAAAATTGATTTTTTTCAATTATTGATTTATGTGTCTAAAACTTTGTGTGCTTGTATTATTGTATATTTACGACATCTAAAAGCATAAACAACACAAATTAGTGCAAAAACAATGAATACTTTTTTTCAAATTTCAAATTTAAACATTTTTTTAACAAAATTTCAAAATGTTCCAGGCGTCGCAATTTTTTTTCAAACTTGGAATTTCCACTTAATTTCCAATCATTAGGCATGATGGCACAAAACAATGCATTATATGCAATGTTTTATGAGATAGTTTATAAAAGATGACTGAAAATAAAAAATTTCAGTTAAAAAAATCATATAAATTTTCATTTTCAGCCATCTTTTATAAACTATCACATGAAACATTGCATGTAATGCATTGTTTTATGCAGTTATGCCTAATGATTGGAAATTAAGTGGAAATTCAAAGTTTGAAAAAAAATTGCGACGCCTGGAACATTTTGAAATTTTGTTAAAAAATATTTAAATTTGAAATTTAAAAAAAAAATATTCATTGTTTTTGCACTAATTTGTGTTGTTTATGCTTTTAGATGTCGTAAATATACAATAATACAAGCACACAAAGTTTTAGACATGTAAATCAATAATTGAAAAAAATCCATTTTATTTGTCCACTGTAGCCTTAATTCATGGACATGAATGTAGTTGATTATGGGCTTATATCTCTACCTCAGAACCAGAACGACGTAAGTCCAAAAATGGCTATTTTCACTTTATTGCTGCATTATATGTAGAATCTTATTCTATTAAAGAAATTCCTTCACAGTTATTTAGCACCATGAAAAAAGCGCGAGGTCCATCCTTTGCAAGTATTCAGCAATCGTTTTCGCCTTCCACTGAAAAGTTGCAAAGATGGACTTGCGTTAGTCTGGTTCTGAAGTATAGATATAACGAAAAAAATCTATTATTTTTCGAAAAGTAATAAGTATAGTCTGAATAAGACTTCTCCTAAAGGATATAAGAGCAAAGTTTGCCTTTTGCTGTAATGGAATGCTAGAAAGAGCTTACGCTAATAAATATGGTGAAAGCTCGGATTAATTTAACTCAAAAACTAAAGTTTCGTCGTAATTTTTACATTCGATATTCTACGACATTTAAAATGTGTCATTTGACTTCAAAATGCTTGTGTAATTCTTAGTCATATTCTAATCTGACCATCGCGAAACCAAAAGAAATTCTTAGACCAGGCTACAGTCAGAAGGACATCAACAACCATTGTGCTTGAGTGTTGAATTATTGTATGTAGAGTTTGAGTGGAGTCTAAATGTTCAATTCCTTTTTTGACTGCAATCAGATGCTCCTAATGAGATCTTTTGGCGTTTTTTAGACATATCGGTGCTAATTTCAATGTTATAAAGTGATGTAATAATTTGGCGACCACTTGGTGATACATTGTCAAGCTTTTCGTAACCGTTTTTGTCACCAACTTGGCAATGTATCCCCAAAATTTTCTTCACAAACTTAGCGATATAATGCCAAGTTGGTGACAAATTTGTTTCTTTTTGTTTTCTTTTCTAATCATTCAAATTTTGCTTTTAAACTGTAGTTTTAATTATTCAGATCTAGTTTCAATTGGAAGCCAATACTTAGTGAAAAAGGCAATGAATCATGGTAAAATTGTCGATATTAAGAACATAAAACTGTGTAAAATACCTCGTGACAAACTCGAAGTGTAATTACGTGAAGAGTTTTCTTACTCACTCTTAGACAATATTATATTTCATTTTTGTTCTATGCACACGTTTCAAACAGTTCTACCAATTTTAGACCAGAGACACTTATAAAAAAAAAATGTTTCTTTTAATACTTTTACATGAGTACCCCCATCCATTCTTTTGAGTTAATAAAAGCTCTCTTTTACCATTTATGCTCCAGCAATCAATTTTAAAATTTTATTTTTTAATTTTCAAGGCTTATGTTGTTGAGTAAAATGGTTCATGCGCAGCAACTTTGCCAAATATGTCTTTTGTTAACGTTTTACTAGAGAATAACATGTTTTTCTGCCTTCGAATTCGTTTTTTGCGAAAACATTTAAGTTTGTTGATTTATTAATGAAAGGTCGTGACCTTGATTTGATAATTTCCCAAGAAATAAGCAGATATGGAAAACGAACTCCCTTTTCATAAGGATGTGTAAACACCACGTCGTTAACTTCCATGGCCTTTAATAACCACGATTTAAATTCCCGCACAAAAAATAAAAAAAAAATAAAAAAAAGTCGTATTTGAAAGAGTTTTCAAATGACTAGCGTCCGAAAATTTGAAATATGAAACGGTACAAAATTTTAATCTACCACAATTTATTATTTTAAAATTCATACAAAAAATTTAGAAACATTGTATGATTGAAATCCGTAAAATGTCTGGTTGTAGAATAAAAATGAATTTATACGCAACTGCAAATCTCTAATAATATTAACGCTGAAGGTGGGTCTGTCTGTCTGTTCGTCTAAGTCATCTAGAATGACAGGTACAGAGGGGTCCATCGGGGGGTGATGTCTGTCCGTCTGTCTGTCTGTCTGTCTGTGACCCGCGCAGCGTCAAAACCGCTCAATCGATTTTCTTAAAATTTGGCACAAAATTAGTTCGTAGCATGGGTGTGTGCGTCTCGAAGCGTTTTTTTCGAAAATTCTATTTCGTTCTTTTTCTATTCTAGTTCTTAGCTCATTTTTCATACACAGTCAAAGAAATATTTCATACACATTTTCAAGTTTTATGTCATTCGAAATCTTAAAATTTTCTGCTAAAAATGATATCAATTAGAAGTTTCTACGAGCATTAGAAGAGCTGTAATAATTGTTTTTAGAATCCCGGAAATTCAAGGCTTACCTACAGCAAAGCAAGCCAAACGATTCTAAAATGGTTAAACTCGAGAATAAAATTTGAAAATAAAGAAAAAATGAAATATTTTATCACAACCAGAACTTAACTTTTCATGCTGTTACCATGGTTACGTTTTAATACCATTTTTTGTTCCTTATTTTTCCCTTAATAATTTTCAAAACGCATTTGTTTTTGTAGCAATCCAAACTCTTAGCCTTATTAAAATGAGTTTTTTAACTGTTGGAAAATAATCGTCTGTTTTTTTTTTCTCAGTTTTTGAGGAATTGTAAATTTTGAAAATATTGTATAATCTGCGATATTGAAACGTTCTTTCTAAAGTGAGTCATTTCGGAAATAGTATTATTTTCCGAAGAAAATTTAAGTTAGGAAAGAAAACTTTCTTCTTCTTTTAAACTTTGGTAAGATTTCTGTTGGTTTCTGTGAGCAACAAAATTGTTCTTATTTTCTCTTTTGGCCTTTTTTTGCGCACCTACCCTTGGGGTTGCATTCGAATGTCCCCAAGGGGGTGTTTTGTGCCTTTTATGGGGTAAATCAGTGTTAATTTCAATGCAGACCAAAGTGACATGAATTGGCGCGACAAAGTTGGTGACATATCGCCAAGTTGGCGACAAGTATGGCGAAAAAAAATATTTTTTTGAATTGGGGTCAATTTGCTGCTATTGGCGATATTTTGCGAAAAATCCACTGAATGATGTTAAAATTAGCGATATTTAGGAAATTAATCATTGAAAAACATTTTTTTTTTTTTTTTTTTGCATTTTTCGTGGCAAACTAGGGATGTACATGTTTAAATTGTTCTCTTGCTCACTCCAAGCACTATTTTAGCACTTAAGGCATCTACTAAGAAATTTACACGTAAAAGGAAGTAGTGTGAGGTCCATACCAGATTTTTACATCATACTTTGAAGGAATTATACTTGAATTATAACTAAAATAGAGTATTTTTTTCTGCTGTATCAATTATTTCACAAATGAACTTTTAATTTTATACCATGGGCAAAGTCGTGCGGGTCCCGCTAGTATTACAATAAGTGGATCGTACTTTTTGGGCTCTAACAAAACAAATCTAATCAAGTCAAAGAAAGTAAGAAAATACCAAGGCTACAAAATCATTAAAAAAAAAACATTTATCAGAAATGGACATAGATACATCGGTTGCAAAATTAACCCACATGGGAGAGTAATGTCATATTTCAGGACGGAAAAACTGATGTCAGAAAGGTTATTTAGCGTCCTTTTGACCGTAATCTAGCTAGTAATACATGCATCGAACTATGTCATAAAATCTAGACAAGATAATATTAGAAAAATAATAATTTCCATGGAAGATGTACTTGTGATGAGACTATGAGTTTTATACACATGTGTAACTTTTTATTTTTTCTCAGTTTGTCAACGTTTATCGTTTATTATTTATTTTACACCAAACTATATTACTTCACTAAAAAAAAAAACGAAAGAAAGTTGGAAATGCAACACGCATTCTCTTAAAATAATGATTTTATTCATACAGAGTTCACTAATTACTTTTGTGCCATCGTTATATTATGTTCAATAATCATAAATTAGATTAAAAGATCTATCTTATTTGATTTACATTTTTGTCACTCATAATTAGATTACATAAAGGTATAAGTCCAACCTAAAAAAAAAGAATTTTAGTTGAGAAATGAAACATAAGGGGAAGTAATGATCCTACTGAGCACTTGATGAATGCTGAGAACTGCTGAGCACTTGATGATGATGAGCACTGAAAAATTGTAGCATACCTAATTACAAACTGCTCCCTTTAAAACGATGCATAATAGATAATTGTCCCTCTCTGAACTCTAGTTCATGCGGAAAAAATGCCTTCCGTGAGCAATAAAGGCGAAAGATTAAAGAGGAAAGTAAAGAAAAATGCTTATTTTTTAAAGAAAATAAATAAATTTTCATACATTTTAGGGAGATTCGGCGCATAAGTGAAATATTTATCTTTAGAGCGACGCATAAACGAATGATAGGTACAGTGAAATCTGTGTATAACGATACTCAAGGGACCGAGAAAAAATATCGTTATAGACAGATTATCATTATAGACAGTTTGAGCAAGAGTAGATGGGAAGTTGGCTGGGACCAAACCAAAATATCGTAATAGGCAGGTTTATAATTATGTACAGTATCGTTATACACAGATTTCACTGTACTATCATTATTTTGCTATGGAATGTGCTGGGACCATTCAAAATCGTCTTATAAGTGATAAAGGCACATAAATGAGGGGGCGTATAAGTGAGAGTTCACTGTATTCGTGGAAATAGATTTGACTGGTTTTTAGCCTACTTTTCCGTTAAAAATAAAAGAAAGACGAAAAAAGTATTAAAAGTAGCTTAATGCATCTAAAAAATATCGCCAAGTCCAAAAAATATCGCCAAGTTAAAAAAAATATCGCCAAGTCCAAAAAATATCGCCAAGTTAAAAAAATAAAGAGGTAAAATGAATATCGAAAAATTAAAAATTTGAAAGTAGGGTATTGAGATGGGGAATTTGTGTGTCGGTCTGTCGGTCTGTCGGTCTGTCTGTCCCCCCCTAATAACTTTTGAATGAATATTCCGATTTGGACGAACTTTTTTTTGTTGGAAAGATCTCGGCGAGTACAGCTCATTCCTATATTTGATTTTTTGATTTGAACAATTTTTGGTTCAAATTTGAGCCGTTCAAACAACCGGTCCGGCGATACTAACTTTTTAATGAACAGTCCGATTTGAACAAACTTTTTTTTGTTGGAAAGAACTTTTCAAGGATACTTCATTCCCGTATTTACATTTCCGATTTGAACAATTTTTCGTTCAACATTGAACCGCTCAAGCAAGCTGTCACCCCTAATAACTTTTGAGTAAACAGTCCGAAAAAAAAATGACTGACTGTGCAGACGATTTTTTGTTTATTTATTCATTTGTTTTATTGAATTTATTATTATTATTATTATTATTATTATTTTTGGCAGACGATTTTTTTTGTAACAAAAATGTTTCATTCACGAGGGCATTTTATTCTTTATTTATATTTAACAACTGGCAACGGATTAAAAGTGAAATTCGAGACATTTTATCAACGGACGAGTTTTTTTTTCTTTTTTTTTTCTTTCTTTGATAAAATGTGTTTTGATGTACTTTGTACTTTTAATTTTTTTTTGAAAACAATTGAGGAATTTTTCTACGGAAGAACTGTAACAGTTACATTCTTTAAAAGGTGTGACAAAACGTTATTTATTCATTTATTTACTTTTTATGTGTCTATTTCATCTGATGAGAGGGGTATATTTTGCTTTTAGAAATCAGTTCAAGTGCTAAAAAGGTATGTTTGACATAATTTTTAGTCTTAGATAATCAAGAGAATAATGATCAGATGCTAGAATGCCGATGTCGATGTACGGGAAAGTAGGCTCGTTTAGTTCTTGACAGAACTTCTTGTTTTCTTCTAACCTTCTTAAAAGTTTGCTAAAAAGGTAAATTATTTTTACCCTTTGAAGGGCCCACTGAGAAATGTTATGAGAGGTAACACACACTAAGAATTTCATACTTTTTTCTCGGAGGAGAATGCATTGCGCACACAAGTTGCAATTACGAAAACGTTACTTTCCTCGAAAAGAGGTTTGTTGTCTCTGAGTGAGACATGTGTGGATTTCTTAATCTCCCTCCAGAACTTTAAGGCACATTGCAACATAAAAACTTTGCTGATAACGCACTTGTAACACTGACGTTTCAGTTTTCAGCCTAATAACTTCTCCAATAACATTTTTGAAACTGTGCTAAAACACATTTTGTTCAAAAATACATTAAGCGAGAAAGCTAAATTTGCCGTTTCTGTCACTAATAAAATACGCTTGCTGACTTGAATTTCTAAATATTTTTCAATAGATACTCAGATTTTATATGAACTTCTTATTAGTGCAAAAAAAAAAAAACTTTTTCCAAAATGAAATTCTTGAAAAATCTATTTATTTTGAAAAAAAAACAACAAACCTTTTTTCTATCCGATGGGGCCTGCTTTTATTTTTTTTTTTTAATGTTTTAATCAATGGCAGTCAGTACGTTTGTCCGAAAATTACTTAGGGCAAACCAACAAATGTTAAAATCTTGATGTATATGTGAAACCAATATATATATATGGGCAATTCCACGTGACTCACGTTACAATTTGTCGTGAGTTTACAAAAGTAAATGTTATATATATTAAAGAAATACCATGCCTGATTTAAATAAAGCTGTTGACAGTCATCTGGTATGCAGTGAGAACCTGTGGGTGTCAGCATTTTAAATTTCAACAGAAATAAATGGTGTTTCAACCTGAATTTAACAGCGTGACTCACGTTACAAAAAAAAGGAACTCAAGTTTTTTGGGTAATTAAAAACCTAAGATTCCTGCTCTTTCAGAATAATAAAATTTAAAAACTGCTTTTCATGGCACAAAATATGTTTTTAAATTGTGATATATACGAAAATTAAGTTCATTTTGCAGTCACTAATTAAGTTATTCAATATTTTGATTGTGATTCACGTTATAGTTTCGTGACTCACGTTACATCTCCGTTTTAGTCCTTTACTTTACATCTTATTTTGAAAATTTTGTGTAGAGATTTCACCTAAATTCAATTAAAATTAATGCTTAATGGCTCGCTTTCTTTAGTTGATCAGTTTTAAATACAGTAAAACCTCTCCGAGCGGTCACTTTTACAAAGCGGCCACCCCTCTTAACGGCCAATTTTTCGCAGCACGAATTTTTTGTCCCATAGACCTAGGGTTAATTCTTCTTACCCCTCTGAACGGTCACAGAGTGGATTCATCAATTCAATTTTCCAAAACATATGTTTGTCTTTTTTTATACTACTTCCCATATTTTCTCTGTGGCTGCATTGTACTGATTTCAAATTCTTAATTCATACATCTGGAAACTTTTACAGAATATAACACACCATTACATTTCATCTGATACCAATCATATCATTTAATGTTGCATAATGACTGTAAAATTAGTTGACTGCTGTCAGAAGTAGGCTCTTCAAAGAACTTACTTTTCCCATCCACGACTACTGATGAATAATTAAATTTTAAGCATCTCAAAAGAGAACAAGTGAGATGTTGACCTTGCTTTTTAAAATTTCTCTTATGTTCCAATTTTATATGTATAAAAAAAAATCTCTCACTCAAGCTAATTTTTTAAATCATTTTTGTTTAGATTTTCTTGGGATAAATAATTTTTTCAGCATGAGTTCGGTGGACATTGAAATCTTCTTTTCAAATGTATATTACATTTACGGATGAGTATTGAGTAACTCACTTATGACTACAGTTTAACTGTGAGGTGAATTAACGGAATTTCTCCTTGTTTTGGCGAGTCTTCCTTACTGTATTTACATTTTTGTGTACTTGTTGAAGCGATATTTAAGAAGTTTCAATTTATTCAAAATTTCCTTTGAAAGTTTCATATGTTTATTTTTCAGCTTATATTGAATTGCTAGAGGCAATATCCTTAGCTTTTCGACTTTTCTCGTTAGACATTCTTTCATCCACAGACAATGTTTCTGTTCACATGCAATTTACTTCCCTTCTTGCTTTAATTTTTCTCGGCACCTTTTCTGTCATACTGCGGTTACTCGTTAAATATTTTAAAAAATTCTTTTACTGGAATGAAGAACCATTCTTAGGCACGGAAGAAAAATATGTGCATGCATAAAAACATGCTACACATTGGAAAGCTGAGGGCCAAAACAGGGACCCAGTGCACTAATTGAAAGATTATAAAACACTAAAAGAATTAAAACTACGCTATTTATATTAAATTTTATCAGTATTATTAATTATATATAGGTGTGTACAAGTGTTAACCCTCCCTTTAGACCCTAAAATACCATTAGGGCACATTAAATACTTTTAAGAAGTGAATATTAGCTTATATTGGCTGTAACTCACTTTTCGCGTGACTCACGTTACAAAATAAATATCCCTATTTTTTGAATAAAAAAGCAAAAAAACTCTAAATTGGCCGATAATTTCTTTTTTGTAATATACATGAGTAGGAGAAACAGGAAAAAAAATTTCATTTATAATCTATAAAATTTGGAAATATTAAAAAATTAAGTTTTCGTGACTCACGTTACACAAAATTTAATGGTTTAAAAACTACTTAAAAAAATTATTTTAAGAATAAATTTCAAAATGTACTATTAATAATTGTTTTCTTATCGAACAAATCTGCCAGGAAAAAATTCAATTAAATTGTGGAAACATTCTAAACCAATAAAATATGCTCGTTTAAAATTGTGTCTAGGAGAGAGAGACTTTCACAAGATTGTGAGCTCATATAACAAGTTCTCTTACAAAAAGAAAATGATTCGACTGAAGTTACCTTATTCTAATTTGTAAACTTCAATCAATATAGAGAACGTACAAAAACTAGCTGTCGTGGCCGTCACGAAACTTTCTTCTATATATATCTTATGAATTCCAGTTACAAAATAAAATACGTACTCGCCCGAATAATTGGAAACAGCTCCAATTTCCCAATAATCGTAATAACCCTGCAAATGCAGAATCAATGAGTGAAATTGGAAATCATTGCAAAAGCCTTGTTTAGATTAATTGCAAACACTTTATTTGTTAGTAAAAAGAAATTGGCAACAGTTAAAACTTTCAAATCATTGAAAGTTTTCAGCTGTTTTGATAATTAAATAGCGTGAAAGCGATTTTTTAATGAATTAATTTTTCGCATTGTTGACTAAGCGCAAAAATCCCCCCACCCTCCCCCTGGGGCGATTGGCGCCAAAATTTAATCGATGCTTGCTTCCATATTGGGTTAGTGTTATTCCAAATTTCATTCAAATCGCAGCAATATTTCCCGAGATACAGTAGGTGCAATGACAAAATAAGCACTTTTGATTGCTCCACCCCCTTTGAGATATTGACACACAAATTGAATCAGCACTTGTACTCAATAGGGTCTACCTATGGACCAATTTTCGTTTGATTCCGCCGGTTACTTCCTGAGATATAGCAATCACCCCCGCGCAGAACACGTGCGATTGCTCCACCCCCCTTCGAGATATTGACAAACAAATTGAATCAGCACCTGTACTCAGTAGGGTCTACCTATGGACCAATTTTCGTTTGATTCCGCCGGTTACTTCCTGAGATATAGCAATCACTCCCGCGCAGAACACGTGCGATTGCTCCACCCCCCTTGGAGGAATTCGCTAAACAAAGTCAGGTGCACCAGTTCACATGGTGGTACATATGTGCAAAAATTTTTGTTCGATTTCATTCAGTAGTTTTTGCTCTAGCGCGGCCACAAAAACTGGTCACACACATACAGACTCACACACACACAGACAGACACACACACACAGACAGACATTTTCCAAAAATGGTCGAAATGGACTCAGCGCACCTCAAAACGTGCAAATCCGTCAAAATTCGACATTCGAAAATTTTCACGAAACCAATACTTTCTTCTATATATTAGATATAGAAGAAAGTAAAAAATAAGACAATTTCTCGACATTTTTTTTTTAATACCGAGTTCCCATGTTACCTGGAATTGCCCATATATATATATATATATATATATATATATATATATGTATAATATATATATATATATATAAATAATATATATATATATATATATATAATATATATATATATATATATATATATATATATATATATATATATATTATATATATATAATATATATATATATATATATATAGTAAATATATATATATATACATATATATATATTTACATATATAGTATACATATAATATATATTATACATATACATATATAGATATATATACGAGGTGTGTTCAAAAAATAACGGGAATTTTAATTTTTTGAAAAAAATATTCATTTATTCAACTACATTAATGTTGTCACCTTCAAAGTAATCCCCCCTGGATAATATACACTTGTGCCAGTGCTTCTTCCAATCCTCGAAACGCTTATTAAATTCGATCTTTAGAGTAGCCTTTAGCTCTTTCAGCGATGCACTCTTAATGTCATCTATGCTTGTAAATCGACGACCCTTTAAGGTTCTTTTTATTTTTGAGAATAAGAAGAAATCACACGGAGCCATGTCTGGCGAATATGGAGGCTGAGGCATCATTACAGTATTGTTTTTGGCTAAATATTTACGAATAAGCAATGAAGTGTGTGCTGATGCATTGTCGTGGTGCAAACGGAACGACTTGTCTTTCCACAAATCTGGGCGTTTTTTACGGATTGCTTCACGCAAACGACGTTGAACTTGTAGATAGTACTCCTTGTTAACCGTTTGGCCTTGTGGCAAGAATTCATGATGCACTATGTCATTAAAATAAAAAAACACAGTGAGTAGAACTTTCACATTTGACCGCACTTGCCGAGCCTTTTTCGATCTTGGCAAGCCATTGGGCTTCTACTGGGATGATTGGACCTTAGTTTCGACATCATACTCGTATACCCATGTTTCGTCACCTGTTTAAACACGTTTCAGTTCTTCTGCATCGTTGTTGACTTCATTTAATAACTCCTGAGAAACTTCCATTCGCCGTTTTTTTTGTTCAAAAGTCAACAATTTTGGAACAAATTTTGCTGTTACGCTTTTCATACCTAAACACTTCGAAAAAATTTGATAGAATCAGTCAATAGATATTCCAACATCATCAGCAACTTCTCTGATTGTGATTCGGCGATCGTTCATAACCATTTCGTTCACTTTTTCCACGATTTCATCGGTTGTTGATGTGCTCGAGCGTCCAGTGCGTTCATCATCTTCAACGTCTTCACGGCCATCTTGGAAACTCTTATACCACTCGTAAACTCTCATTTTACTCATAGCAGAATCCCCATAGGCCTTTATCAACATTTCACAAACTTTGTTACACTTAATATCATTTTTTACACAAAATTTTACACAAATTCTTTGTTCCATTACTTTCATCCAACAAAAATCGCCAAACCAATAAAACACCTCTAACCTTACCTGTTTCCAACGAAAAAGTAACAATGAAAACAGTTGGCAATTTTATGTTTTATTTTAAGGGTATGTCTACCAACATAACACAAAAAAAAATTTGTCAATCGGACTCTCCAAACCCGCGCAATTTAAAAATTCCCGTTATTTTTTGAACACTCCCTCGGTATATAATTATATATCATAATATATATATATATAATATATATCTATATATATATATATATTTATAGATATATATATAGATATATATATATATTATATTAATATATATATATTAATAAATGATATATATATAATATATATATATATTGATATAATAATATATATTATATATATATATATATATATATATTATATATATATATATATATATATCTGACCTCGGAGGGATACAACACTATGTCCATTTTCATAACTTTACAGGAGAGCAGTTTTAAACTTTTTTTCAACAAAAAGTGTTATTGGCACAGCTGTTTATTGAGATGTTGAAACAATATTTTACCAGAACATTCTATTTATTGTTATTTACATTATGCAGCTGTTATAAAATAAAAAAAAAACTTTTTTGTGGTTTTTTTTCACTTTTTAATGGACATGGTGTTGTATCCCTCTAATAAAGTTATTGTACTATAAGACCTAATGTGGGATATTCAATAACAAACACAATACTATTTGACTTACAAAATGTATTTAACAATTTTATTTATAATTATCTTTACAAATACAAATGATACATCTATGTATTCAACTAAAATGGTATTTTAGATGCAAAAAAATCAGTCATAATCAGGTAAGTCTCCTTCAGGGTACTCACTAGTGGTATTACTAGTATGCTTTAAGTTTTTATAAAACTCATGGCAAACTGTAGGAACATATGGTAGTAATGCCAATAGATCATTGTACTTTTGTTGTGATATTGGTATTGGACTTGGTGTTACCAGTTGCAAATCGTTTGGCAATGTAAGGCGTCGCCTTCGAAACCTAACAAGGTCAATCTCCTGGTTTTCATCAGCGAAATTACTTTTCAAAAACAGAGTTCCCATGCTGTTCTGTTTTACTTGCAGTTGAACACAGGTTGACAGAAGAACTTGTTCTTTGTTGACATCTTTTTTTCTATTAATAAAGGGTGGATTTTCACATGTTTTGACATCGTACAAAGACCTAAAATTTTTAAAATCTTCCAGTTCCATATTATGCACAGTATATTTCATTGAAGTCTGTCTGACTAACTGCTGCCAATCCCAGGGCGTTAGAATTGTCATGTTGTTAAGTTTTTTTCTCTTCCGCTCTATCAGTGCATGGACAGTATCCGCCTCCATATGCGTGTGGCCCTTTAGTAGAAACTTTTGAGTGATGATTTTTACTTGAGGATACTTATTGAGTATCCAAAAGAAACACATAATAAGGCTAATATTCTTATTCTGGCCGTAACAATTATCCGACCACAGAATGATTTCTTCAATGTCACTGCCAGGAATGACGGTATCTGCCCATTTCAGTAATGCAGATCCGATTTCATTTCCCCCACGAGCTCCTTTGGATTCGTCCCACATAATACAATGGACTGACGAATCAGAAGAATCATAAAGGGTGTAATTCAACGTCCAAAGTTTTCTCTTGTAAAAGCTTATGCAATTTGTTATAAGGGGTGACGGCAAACATTTTTGAAGATCACCCGTTAATACCTTAAGGGTATTGTTAGCCCTTTTGGTGTCCTCGCTTTTTAAATCATACCTTAATTTAGATTCATCCAGATGTGCATTATGGTCTTTCTCAATAGAATTTTTTTCATCTAGAGTCAAATTATTTTTTAATTTTGCTTGAAAATAATCACATGTGTCACACGTGTCTATTTCTGGTGGTTTGAAATTCAACTTAAATTTTTTGTTGAACACATCGTAGTAGAGCCATTTTTTAGCTATTAACAAAGGGTTGAAATCATTTTCATTACAATCCTCTACATACAGTTCATACATTTTCTCTATGTTCAGGTGCGGACCCAAATACTTCATATCACTCTTTTCCCTAGTGTAATGACTGCTATAATTTGGGAAGGAAGAGATGTGTCTTACTACACTTTCAACAGTGTCATTATGTGTTTTATTGACGGGAGTTTGCTTACCCCTTTGATCGATTTTTACAATTCCACCTGGTTCAATATTTTTCAAAACATTAACTACCACGGTGTTTGATATAGATAGTGTATTTAAAAACATAAGTTTACATACTCTAGTTCGTATGCCTTTTACTGTAAAATAATGTTGAAGAGTATTTTGTTTTGACTTATTGGAGGCAAGGTCTCGTTTTCTTGAACGGATAGTACTATGCTTCTCTACACATGAAACAATGAATTGCCGTTTTGTGTCATTTCCCTTCTCCTGACTCCAGTATGCATTAAAGATCTCCTGTCTGTCACTTTGTAATAATTTTTCAGAACATTTCAGTCTGCAAGAACAAGGAGGTTTAATAATTCTGGCAGGGACAACTTTACCCTTTTTACTAATATATTCTTCACCTGCAGAATATTTACGTTTCTGAATATTACATGCCCATTCACTGGTATGAACGACACGTTTTTTACCTATCTGAGTAGAAATAGATTTATTTTTCACTTTTCTCCTTACGCCTACTGTTCCTTGCAAATCTAGGCCTACTTGATTTTCTGCAATATTTTCATTGTCGCTGCTTAAATTTAGGTCTTCCTCAAGCAAACGTAGCTCATGTCCATTTGAGTTTGTTTTAGCACTAGTTTTATTTCTACTGACCTCATTTTGTATTTCATTAAATACAGGGACATCATCACTGGAATCCGTTTCAGAGCTTGGAGGTTCATAATTTTTGTCCCGATCAGAATCATCATCATCTTCGTCGAAACTCATGTCATCTCCATTATCCTCTTCATTTTCAACATCCTTGCTGTTTGTATGATTTGGTTCTGAAATAAAACAAGTTTTATAAAATTACATGTAAAACATAATATTTTGAAGTTTAGGTTCATAACAAAACATTACATTAACTGTTTGAGGTTATGTATATCACATTAAAAGTAATGAGCAAAACAGTAGCTTACCTGTAGTAGAATCTTTTTTAGAACTTTTCAATAGTTCCAGAATCTTTCTCCCACGAGATTGATCTCCATTATCCTCTTCATTTTCAACATCCTTGCTGTTTGTATGATTTGGTTCTGAAATAAAACAAGTCTTATAATATTACATGTAAAACATAATATTTTGAAGTCTAGGTTCATAACAAAACATTACATTAACTGTTTGAGGTTATGTATATCACATTAAAAATAATGAGCAAAACTTAGCTTACCTGTAGTAGAATCTTTTTTAGAACTTTTCAATAGTTCCAGAATCTTTCTTCCACGAGAATTATGGTTCATTATTCTTACTATTACTAAAAAAGAGCAAATATTATGACTTAAAATACACCCAACGATGTAAACTCATCATAACTGTCAAAAGTACTCTTAGTTCACTAACAATCCGCCAGGCTGTGTAGAGGTATACAACACTATGTCCAGTAGTAATTCCCATGCTTCAGAAGGATAAAACACCAAGTCCACATGGTGTTCTATCCCTCTAAATGAAAGTGGACTTGGTGTTGTTTTAAAACATGCTATATCCGGTTCTAACTGGTTTTGGACATAGTGCTCTATTCCTCTAAGAAATATGAGAAAGCTGATTTTAACTCTGTAATAAAGTCAATATGGAAAAAAATGGACATAGTGTTGTATCCCTCCGAGGTACAGATATATATATATATATATATATATATATATATATATATATATATATATATATATATATATATATGTATATATATGCGTCAAAAAAATTGTAAAAGGATCTTTGACACAGACGCACACATTCTGCGTTCCAGAAAACTTCCATAAAACTACAAATTTGAAATTTTTTTTTGCAAAACGAGGGCTTGAAACTCGGAGCTGGTTTTTTTGCGAATAAGTTTTTTTTTCTTTTTGACTAATTTTTTAAAGTATAATGTAATGTAAATTGCCCATTTAAGAGATAAAAGATTTCTACCAATTTTAACACTTTAAATCATTCGAAATAACTTTTTTTTCTGCATTGAATAGAGTTTATTCTAATTTTCTTAATTAATTAGAACAGCAGATATAAGGGTTTCTAATTTTGAAAAAATCGTAACCTAGACCAGTTGTAATCCCAAAGCTAAAGAGCAAAATGTTGCTAGAGACCACAAATTTGAAAACGACTTTCCAAATGTACAAAACAGAAAATTTGCTGTGTTCAGTATTTGTTCGTATGCACTTAAATATCACATCAATTAATGCATTGAAACAATAAAATTTAGATGAACAACTGAGTTAAAAACTACACATCAATCTTTCTTTTTTATCGTTTAAAGTCTTTTTACAAACAAACGTCATGGCCTAATGTATGACTTCTGTTACATATTAACATGACACTCCCCCCTTCTCATAAAAATCCCTTAAGGAGAGCGGGAAAGCAATATCTTCGCCATGTTAAATTCACCAACACTGTTAAAAAAAAATTCCCGAAATTTTACGGTAAAAGCTGCTGGCATTTCACACTCCAGAGTCCCCCGTACCTACCACAGCTTAGTGGTTTAACCGGGATAGGGCCCTGAAGAGCGCTCTGTTCTTGATTTTGAACCAGAACCTAGGGTCGAGCAAACCTTTGATTCTAGCACCCCCAGAGGTATCGCTTCACTTGGAGGACTTTGTGACCACGACATTTTTAACGCCTCCCAGTCACCATTTATCAAGACGGTGGATCTTTGATCGGCTGGGATCGAACCCGGGTCCCTCCGGACACGAGTCCGATGCCTTACCGATCGGGCCACCACGGCCCTAAAAGTATAAATAATAAGATAATGGGATCCATGTGAACATATAATAATATAATGTTTAAAAGATACTTACTACATTCTTATATAATGTTACATTTTATTTAAATGTTTTGCCTTAAATAAGATTTACAACTGAGAAGCTAAACCTAAGCGAAACCAAATTGAAATTTCTGTCTCAAATGACAAATTATGCTTCCTCAAATTTCTTTGTATTTTCCACATTATTCAATGTCTTTATGCTTTTTCACCTACATTTATCCTTCTGAGCCATTAAGAATACTATCACTTTTAAGATTTTATCATGACCTAGATTTTGATCTTTTTCACCGTAACCCAAGATAAACTGCGTGAAAAATTAAAATGATAGATTATGTTTACATTTAAGCATTTTCGACTCAAATTTATTACTTTCGTAAATTTTATTCCTACCTTTTTATACTTTTTTTATAAACATGATTTATATTCATTGCTTATACATTCATATTATGGACGCAAAGATTATGTTCATCTATTCGCCTATAAAAATTTACAAAAGGAAACATTTTAGTATAAAAGTTACTTTTTGATCTTACAAAGTATTAACACATTAGTCTTCACGATATCAAATAGATCTTTTTGTTTTTGAAACTCGTTGGTTGTACTTCTTTTTTGAATTTTTAATGCTCACAATTTAGACATGAAAACGTTTTCATGATATTAAGTAATTAATAACTTCAGATTAAGGGGGATACCGAACTTTTTTCGAACCAAAGACCGACGAAATCTTTTGAAAAAAAAAAAAAAAAAACGGGCTAGTGAGGGTTTTTTACTCAATGTTCGACCAAAGTTTCTATTGTGCTACCCCCTGAAAGAATGCTGAGTAATTTTTTCGACTCGTCATCAGGTACCGTATGTACTAACATATAAACAGCCGAAATATCCTTTCCCAACATTCCAAAAAAACAAACAACGACTATTTTCGCGACATGTGTAGGTATGCATGTATGTGCGTTTGCGTGTATCTCGTATAACTCAAAAAACGGTATGCTGTAGAAGATTCTCGTTTGGGATGTAGGCTTTGAAGGGGGACTAGTTGTGCACCTCCCTTGTGGTTGCATTCGAATGTTCCCAAAGGGCCTTTTACCCCTTTTTGGTGTAAATTAATGTCTATTTCAATGCGAATTTTAGTGATATGATTTGGCGACCACATGGTGATAGATGGCCAACTTAGTGAAAAAATGATTTTTGAATTGGGTTCTATTTGGCGCTATTGGCGATATTTTGCAAACAACCCACTGAATGATGTTAGAATCTGCAGTATTTATAGATAAATCATTAAAAACATTTTGTTTTTGCATTGATTTGTGATAAACTAGGGGTGTAAATGTGTAAAGTGTTATCTTGATCTATTTTCATACGTAAGGCATTTATTATAAAAGTTAAACGTAGAAGGAAGTAATGTGGGATCCACAACAGATTTTTCTTTTTTGCAAAATAAATACATTAAATAATAAAAAGTAACACATTACTTGATAATAAAGAATAGTAGTATAACATTTGAATGTGAGGATAGTAGATAGCAAATTTTTGTAATCACTATACCTAAATAAACAAACATTTGATAAAAACCATAGGCATTTTTAAAAAACAATTACATTTTTCGGTTTTTTTAATATTATTATTTAATTTCAGGAAAGTTACTGAGTTTCAGCGAAAACCTATCCTGTTTTTCCCCAGACATGTTACTGGCAAAACTTAGAAACACTAGCTGCCCATTATGTTTCAAGAATATTAGTGATTTTTTTTTACATAGTATTGGAGAGACTTAAATTCACATCATAGAATAAGTTAAAATACTCGATTTTTTTCACATTGCAAATCTTTAAGCAATGATGTCAAGATGAACTCGCAATTACCCGAAACCCTATTTCACTGTAAAAAGAATTCAGAAACGTTCCTGAAAATAATGACTGCTAAAATCTAATTTTCGCAGTAATTTATCTGTGAATGTTCATTGAAGTTTCTCCCAAAAAATCTGTAACCTTTCTAAAAATAACAAGGAATATTTCTGGAAAATTTAGAAACCTTCTCAATGAACCAAACCTGAAATGAATTAAGAACCTCACAAGAAAACTTACAAATGTTTAGCGTAATAGCTTAGCGCCGTCCTTGTTCACTAGGAAGACTTGTGGCTCAATTTAACAAATATGGGCAAAAGTATTTCAAAATAATTTCAAACCCAAAATTCCTAACATCTCATTTCCTATAATTCGATCAAAGCAATAGTGTCCGGAGACTGCACATTTTGGTCCTCGTTTAGAGCTCATCTAACCTGAACGGGCAGTTAAATAGATTTTAACACTGGTTACTAAAAATATTTTTTACAATTGCACTGTAAAAAATGAGGTGTTGATTTTACTGCATTATACAGCTGATTTCAGAGTAACAATCTGTAAAAATTGCTAATTTTACAGTAATAAACTGGAACCACTGCTGCCAGTATTATACTGCTGTTTTCACAGTATAATGCAGCTAATTTTGTGGTAATAAACGGTAAAGTTGCGATAATAAACTGTAAAATTGCTGCTTTACAGAAATAAAATGTGAACTTGCTGGTTTTACAGTTTATTACTGTGCATTTTACTGTTTTAAACTGGAACATATGATGCCAGTATTATACTGTAAAAACAGCGGTTTATTTTTTAGAGGAGAGTGGGGTAATAGGGAGGTTAATGCTATTGAATTGAGTTGGGATACTTACATAGTCACTTGAAAACATGTGTTTTCTTAATTAGCATTTTCTATCCCCTGAAATGAATTAAACATGGTCAATGTCGGAGGTCAACCTTCAGAGGAGCACTATAACGGTTACTTACCAATACCTATGTAACAAACTTCGTTTTATTTAACCCGTTTATACCCAAGTTTTATTTAACATTTTTTTTTTAATTTTTATCTGCTTAAAACTCTTACATGGAATGATTTGTATACATTTTAGACTTAAAAAAGTTCACCGTTGTTATATTTATTACGTTATTTAACGTCCTGTATATGGGATATTTTGCAGATATGTGAGCAAAGTACGATCTTACTTGACTTTACTTTTGCAAAGTAACATTACAGAAGCCATCTCTGATCAATTTTAAGCAAATTGTTTTAAAACAGTTTATTTTTATGAAAAATAAGTTCGCAAAAAAAAAAAAAAAACTTACTCTGTGGCTACCCATGCTGGATCGCTACTTGACTGATTTATCTGAAAATAGCTGCCAATAAACGATATCCAAATGGTGGCTCTAACTTGTTTTCTCAAGAAAAAGATCTATTTAACCCGTGAAATGCAGCTTTAGTAAAAGGATATACCCATTACAGGTTTTTGTATGCAGTAACTAACAAGCGTCCCCTTTTTAGGCTACTGAGCATAAATGGGTTAAACGTTAGTTTGCTGCTTAGTTAGTTTATATTTAAAAATCAGGTGTAGTTATGCAGTTGGATTTCTTTTACCCCTGTTTATATTTTCCCTAAATGACCAAAAATCTTTCCACATAAAGTTACACATTTTCTTACATTTACGATGATCCCTAAACAACATTGTTGGTTACACGGTAAAATGATCCCAAAATCTTAAGCATGTCTGAAACTGTGCGCTTGAAATAAAAATAAATCATTTTCCTTTCAAAGAGCCACAAAGCACTTGAGAAGATAATTTGTTTCCAAGAGATTTTATTACTCACATATCTGCAGTTTTATTAGTTTTCACTGCGTTTTGGTTTATAAAAGAATTCCTTTTGATCATTATACTAGTGCATGCGTTTCCAATTACCTAAATACCTAGGGAGTATGCGAATGGTATTTCAAGGAAAGAAATCCCCCATTATGGGTTGTTTAATTTATTGCTAGGATATATTTATTTGTCTGACGAGATGGGAATCTGAATCCTTAAGTCTGAACAAAGTAGTTGGTAGTTTAGTAGGATACCATAACGAAATGGGTGAAAGCAGAAAAAATTATAAGAAATAAAAACTAACATTGTGCTCAAAAACATAAATAAGTGAAAAACATTAACTTCGCGTAGCAGTTTTTAATCTAACACTTGATAAAACAAAACCTCTATGCATGCTTTCGTTGCAAAAGACGCCATTTTTTAGTTAAAATTTCTCTAACATTTTTGTTTAACTATTACCAGTAGTGTTCAAAGATCTTGACCAAATGTCTCAAAAAGTTCAGTTAACAATTGCAGCTCTAAAAATATACGCACCTATTGTCAAACTTTATAAAATTACTTTCTGTGCTTTAAGTAAAAATAATTACGAGAATTTTAAAGGCAGTAAATTGCAAAGAAACGAAATTCAGTAATTGTGTTGCATTTTCATTTTTGAAAAGAATTACGTGATTAATACTAATGTACTGCAATAACTTGACTTCATATAAACGATTGATATTTTTGAGTTTTAAAACTCTTTACTACAAAACACAGTTTTGCCTAAATTTTCAGGACTCATTATTGATAAAACAAAAAGTCGACCTTTACTCCAAATAAAATAAAAACAAGATCTAAACTTTTGTGAAAATTCACTGAGTTTATTTTGGAAAATCGAAAGTTTACATTACTATAAAGTTTGAATTCTTTTGCAAAATAATTTACTCGAAAACAAAGTAAACATATCCAGCGCAACCCGAGGGAAATCCAATGTGGTTTCAGCCATGCATTATAAAGTACATTCGGGGATGATTTTCTTACATTCAGCAATTCTCCCGAGCAATTTCTCTAGCGTTCTTTCTTTTTCCAAGATCTAAAATATTCTTCTGTAAATACAATCTTAAATGAGTAACATATACAAACACAGAATGCTAGAAAATGTCAGGCGTTGAATTTAGTTCTTGCGCTTAGATGCTTAGAAATAGACCAGAACAGCAACAAGTACCTT
This sequence comes from Uloborus plumipes, assembly GCA_038373865.1. Taxonomy (NCBI): domain Eukaryota; kingdom Metazoa; phylum Arthropoda; class Arachnida; order Araneae; family Uloboridae; genus Uloborus; species Uloborus plumipes. Next base: position 121,590 of record JAXGGA010000137.1, read on the forward strand.
ACCTTTTAATACAGTATTAATAAAATGTTTGCTTTTTACTTATTCATCTAACTTTTGTAGTCATTAATGCAAAAGAACTCTTGCCTCATATTTCATATGCTACTTAACAATTTTATTTCTTTCATATAGAAATGGAGGCTACTTTCAGCTTTATTTCATAAATATGCGTGTTTGTTTCACACCGAGCAGCGTACTAGCTTTTAACCATTTGCTGACTTGTGTATTTCCCGAGACCGACAACCATTCTTTTATGTGCACCATTATCGACAAAGGCCTTTGTCACAAAACTTTTGACTCCCAGTTTCAACACCAGATGGAGGCACCTAGGCTCTATCAAACGCAAACTGTACTAGGAATTTAATTTTTCCAAAAATATTCCATTCCAAACGAGTACTCGGGAGATTTTTTACGTGCCGCATAATCGTACGACATAGACACTGTCGATTTTTGACATCTTAAAAACTCATCGACTGGAGCAATGTGTGATCCTGACCTTTTGGGCTTGAGAATCCAGAGTCCTAAACATTCCACCACTCTGTCGGCATTTTATATGAATTGTATTTATTTTCTGTTTATTTATTTATTTATTTTTATTTATAATAAATGTTCAGAATCATTAAATCTCCCTCTCCTTATATTACAATAAAAACTTAAAACTTCAAGTGAGATCAAAAAATATTCAAAACATGTCATATTGACTAGTACCATTTTACCTGATCGAAATATTTTTGAAATAACAGTATTTTTTTTTTAAAAAGAAGTTCTGAAATTGATTTTAAAATCCCAATATTTCTGCATAGGATGTTGTTCGTAAAATAAGATAAGCTAGCTGACTCGTTGAAAGCATTTGCGTTCAATAGGCAGAATTTAATAGCCTGGTTTTTCAAGAGTAACTACTAGAAAATAGAAAAGGACAAAAGGTGACTGGTATGTTTATTTTCCACAGATAGCAGTCAGTCTTTAAAATGCTGTTTTACTTTTTCAGAATTATGGCGTATACTAATAAAAAATAACTTTGAGAAATAATCCATTTGTTTTTATTATGAAAAGAAAAAATGAAACCGTTGTTGTGTATATTATTAAATATAAGTATTTACTTTCACTATATAAATGAGTGAAAACTACGTGAAACGAAATTCAAACAAATTACAAGTACGTTAAATTTCACGTTAACGTACTTGAATATCATTAATTTGAAAAAAAAAACTAACTATTAATTTTAGTTGTAAAGCAGTGCCCGGAACTTTATCATTTAAATCAATTTAAAAATTTCATTTTTTCGCAAACTCTGAAAGCCGTAAAGTTAAAAAACTAGGAGAATATATTAACTGTCATTCTAAGCGGTTGCGTGCCTAAATACCATTAAAGATTTGACTTTTAAAATTGTTTTCGATGTAAGAGGGCTTGAGTAACATGTGTGTACTCTTCCGTGTTCTAAAGAAGTTTTATTCGTTTAACTCTACGTTTTAATGCTGATAACTGATTAATAGCACACTAGCAGCATGCTACCACAAAGAAAAATCTTAGTGGGGTGAAATACCAATCAGAACATTGACTAGGGTCAGGCAGGTTAACACTTGTGAACATATGCAGTTATAAAAAGTGAGGAAGTGTCGGAGGGGGACAAATAATATTGGCGGTGTGGACTTCAGAATCACTGATGCTTCGTGAATCAGCTTGAACGACGGCGAGTCTTTGCCTTAGTGTGAAGTGTCGCACAATGGATCTCTTAGGAGCCAGGTGGACGATTTTACGTGTGGTTGAAACATTGGAAAGATTGAGGATGGTAGGTTGAAGTGTAGCAATGGGTCTCTTATAAGACATCTGGACGATTTTACCAAAGGTTGAAACATTGAAAGATTGAGGGTGGTCAGTTGAAGTGCAACAATGGGTCTCTTAGAAGACATCTGGACGATTTTACCAAAGGTTGAAACATTGAAAGATTGAGGGTGGTCAGTTGAAGTGCAACAATGGGTCTCTTAGAAGACATCTGGACGACTTTACTTAAGGTTGAATCATTATAAAGATCGAGGGTGTTCGGTTGAAGTGTGACAATGGGTCTCTTAGAAGACATCTGGACGACTTTACTTAAGGTTGAATCATTGGAAAGCTTGAGGATGGTCGAAGTGCGAAAAGTATGGTTGCGGGAATCAGCATTGCTCATATTAGTGTTTCACGACTTTGAAGAACATTTCTAACTGCAAGAACAGCTGTTCGACGGGATGTGAGGGGTCCACTACAAGCAACAATGGCAGAAGACATCCTATAAATGGTCATGCAGAAAAAATAGACCAAATGGCAGACAGCAGAAGAAATGGTAAAACACAGAATATTTTTTTCCCTTTTCAATGAGGCTGCGTAAGCATAACGCCTTTTGCAAATTCAGTGCGATCTCCCGATAAAGCATCCAGTCTTTGCATATGCCACCATTAAGGTGCTGATGAGTAGGCAGAAATAATTTTGACTCCTATTTACCGCCAGATGGAGGCATCTGGGCTCTCTTTGATGTGAATCTGCACTAGGAATTTAAATTTGCCGAAAGGTGATCAAAGCCAAACGAATACCTCAAGGGATCTTTTACATGTCGCATAATCGTACGACAGTCAGTTTAAGTATTTTTCATATTCATTCATGATGAAATATGTTTCTCTTCACAATTGAATGTTTTCTGCTTTACTGTTAAGTTTTAAAAACGTTACTTAGAAATCTGAATCATAAGCAATAGTCATGAATATGTTTCGTATAATTCAACATTTCTTGATATTTACCGCATTTTCCAGTCACCCGATAATATGAAAAAGATATCAATTTCAATTATGCTGTGTATTGTGTAACTAATTATTTGGAACCAAAATGTTGGATAGGTCAGCTCCTCTAAAGAAACTCTAATTTAAATAAGCGGGCTTGACTTTTGTTTTTACTAAGCAGTTAACTGATTAAAATAAATCAGAAAAATACTTAGCAGCAAACTAAGCAGTTTCACAAATTTATATGGTATTCAATAACTACAATCAAATAATACATAGTAGAATTTTCGAGGTACTTCTTTATGGAACTAGATAAAAATCTACTGGAATAAAAGAGATAGGTGTATCGTAGGGGTAGAAAGATAAAGATCACGAAGCAAAACGATTGATTGACCCATTAAGAGATGATGGTGTTTATACACACGTTTATTCTTCAGTTCGTATAATTTTTTCGATAATCTTCTAGCTAAGAATGAATATGGTATATAAGATTTTCCAGTAAGCTGGTAAAACTTGTTGCATAGTTTTTTCTGGTATCTACTATAGTTTCAAGATTTTAAAACGAATTTTATTGTTATTCTGCTCAAATGATTTTACTCCTGATTGGGTGTAGAAATTTGCTGCGTTCATTGTAGAAAAATTTAGTAACATTCCTTGAATATAAAGCAGAGTTGATGAGCCTAATTTCTGCGAGTAATGAATGTGACAAAAAGTTGGAAAGTTTTCCGACAAAAGTCAGTAATGCTTCCTGAATCTAACCGGAAACATGAACATACTATTAAATATGGCCGAAAATATCTAATACCAGATTTGCTAGCAATTCTTGCTGGGAAATTGACAAGACTGTTAAAGATTATATTTTGCTCTCGTCTGCGGAACAGCCAATATGGCAGGACCGAAGCAAAACGATAGATGAAGCATCTTATAAAGAAAGTGGGTATATTTTTACACTAATAGCTAAAATTATTTTTCACTGAAGTAAAAAGACTGCGTTCTTGTAACTTGTAAGGAGACAGGAAGCTTTTCGCATGAACAGTTGTCCTTCACATGGAAACTAATGGAAAAATGTGAAATTCCGAAATGTTACCTGGAAGTAATATGTACCTTTTTGAAATTTTCTTACTTTTTTTAAAGAAAATTTAATAATTAAAGAAATTATTAACTATGCTTTATCTTTTGTCTCATTTTTTCGGCATATATTTCAGCACGTCTACTGTAAATAATGAATAAGAGTATCACATAGCATTAATGTTCGACGTTGCCATTTTTACTTTAAATGATGCATTCATTATAAATGTATACAGTTCTTGCTAAATAATAATGTGGAATTTTGAATGTAAGATAAGAAAATATCGGCACTTTTTTTCAAAATACACGGGTAATTGTACTTTATCTTTTCAGTCAAGTTGTTTCCCGGGGAACGTGGGGTGAATAATTTCATTGTACGAAGCTCAAAATGTCTGATAGATTACTTCAGTGTGAAATTGGAAACGATAAAAAGTAAAGAACGAAGTGAAGTAAAATCTATACTAAACGTTTGACTGAGAGAAAAATGTAAGATGTAATGCCTCAGTATATTTTTAGATAAAAGTTCAAGATTGAATTCTTCAAAGTAATGCTTTATTTATTCAGAATCATTTATTATTTTCACACATTGTAAAAAAATTTGAAATTCCACATTCTCCTTTTTTAAAATCATTTGAAAAGTTGTTTTGAAAAATATAAAATACATTGTTTGATTTAGATGCATAAAGTATTAGCTCGGAAATTTCAAGTTCCTTTTGTTCAGAAAACAAAGCATTACGTAGTTTAAAACTTAAAAAAGGTTTTTATTTTGAAATGGTTTGGTTTATTTATGTATCATTTGATGAAAATTTCTGTTAATCATCAAATAGAAAATGCTTCATTACAAAAATATTTTATTTTTCACTTTGCCCCATGGCTTTTTGCGGTGACAATTTCCCACTTTTTTTTTTTTTTTTTTTTTTTGAAGTTACAAAATAACTACCAAAAATGAAAAATAATATTTCAACTCAAGTTGTATTACAAAAGACATTATTCCTTTGTTGTGTACAATAAGTTCAGGAAAAAATGTCCAATTTGTATATTTTGAAGCAGGTTTGTTATCTTAACTATTTCACTTTGCCACACATTCCCTACTTTTTTTCATGAGTTACTTTTTGCGACACACTGACTCTGATTATCTAGTACTTTGGCTGCATAGGAAGCCAAACTAATAGAATCTCAAACTACTAAATATCTCAGAGTCTTTCTATTAGGAATAAAACTATTTTCTGCTGGAAGAGAATCACAGAACATATGAGAAGATAATTTGTTTCCAAAGGATTTTATTTCCCACTTTTCTGCAGTTTTATTAGTTATCTCAGAGTTTGGTAGCAATTGCTTCATAAAAGTGCTCCTTTCGTTCATTATGATCTTGCTTGCATTTCCATTTATCTAAATACTCTGGGAACACGTAAAATGTGCTTAAACGAAAGAGTTTCTCCGTTACGGGTTATTTAATTTATTACTTTGATACTTTTGTCTGAAGAGACGTTAATTGCAATTACTGCGCAAACCTGGAATAAATCTCCGTGCGTGTTTATTATGGATGTATTGCTATAAAATAAGATTTAATGAAGTATGCTGTAATTTGGAAATATTCCATTTTGAAAACATAAATTTGAAATTAATTATCTAGAAATAATTGCGAAACATAATACGTCAGTAATTGAAATTGATTACAATTTTGTCCTTAATTTTTAAAGTAGTTATTTATTTTTAGCAATTATCAAAACCTACAGTTTATTTCCTAAATAGTTTATTGCAATAGTAAATACCATGCAGAGAAGTGTTCTGAAGTGGTCCCTAATAATATTTGAATCAAAAATTTACCTTCTATGAAATTAGTGAGAAAAGATTTATTTATTCACTTTCGCTCAATGCAGTGTGTGGAAAAAGCGGAATTGTAGTTAACTGAATTTCACATTTACTTGACTATGGAAGAGTTAAGTCTGCTATTCAGCAAGTTGTTAAACTGTAGAGCTTGATGGTATTTAGTTAGTAGGTTTTTTTTCCGGATGTCTAGAGTGCTAAAACTACCTTCTTTGAAATTAAGTAAAGCGTTCATTTCGGCTTATTTCTGCTTAAATAAAATTTCCCCCAATCTTTAGTATTTAATGCAGTTACTTTGTTTCACTCGTTCGATGAATGCCGGGCCAAAAATCATTCATGTACTCTAATGGCGACTGGCTCACGATAAATCTGACCTATTCACAGAGACGTCAAACTTGCCTTTTTAAATAAATATTTCTAAGAACGAAGGATCAGTTTTCATCTGCATTAAAAAAACACTGTTTCTAGGGTCCCATTTAAACAGTTAAACCACTTTGGGCTAAATAGAGAGGGGACCCCAGATTACTTTACAGAAGTAAAACTTGCACAATTTTAGTATCAAGTTTTATAAAGGGAACTCATATACACACACACACAAGCAGTTCTTGTACAGTGCAGCAAAGTTGCCACTACCATGCAGCAAAGTTTCTTGTAGTATGTAGGAAGATAAGGTACCTGTTGACTGGTAGTTTAAGGGAAAAAATCATCCATACCCAAACATCTCTTTATTAGCTTTGAGAACATTAAAAAAATATATTGCCTTTTTTACGTTATGTTGTTCGCTGCGTAATGATTTCATGGACGCATATTCTGTTCTACATTTAATGATCGACAAGCAGTTCAGTCTGAAATTTCAGGCATCTTTTGAACACGTTTAGGCTTATTTTAGAACACTTTGAAGCAATCTGTATTGAAGAAAGACAAACACTTATTTTCAGCAAACTTTTATTAAACGTTTTTAGAAAGTAGCTGAGAAATTTTTTTGAGCTCTGGCAGATAAACTTTTTTTTTCGAACATTTTGTTGCATACTTTTCTCAGCACAACACTTGAGAAGCACTCCTTTTAGTATACCAGTAAGTAGGTTTCGGGGTTATTTTTTTTAATCATCTCGCCAAACAGCTGTCAGTCGCAGCCAAGGGAAGACATTCTTCTCGACACCAGTAGATGTCTATTCCATGCAGCAAAGTTTCTTGTCGTATGTAGGAAGATACTACCTGTTGACTGGTAGTTAAATAAACCTGCTGAAATTTTTATTGTACGAAGGAAAGCGATATCTTAACCAGTGTGCCCAAATGCTTTCTCAATATGTTCTCAAATGTTCTCCTAGATTTAAATTTAAGAATTATCTTAAGCGGGAAGGAACACTTGGGGATCACATTTTAGTGTACTATCAGACAACTGGAAAATTTTCTTCTGAATTGAAACGCTCCAAATATATTTTCAATGAATATTAGAAAGTTGCAGTGTAGTAACACACTCACACTATCACCATTTCAGAACGTGTTTTTAAAGTACAGTGAACTCTCACTTATACGCCGGCCCAAGAGACCAGCAGAAAAAGGCGCATAAGTGAGAGACGTATAAGTGAACAAGCCTATTTAAAGGACTAAAACGCAACATAGGTTCTAATGAGAGAGTGAATAAGACTTTTTCTATAGAAAAGGGACATATTACTACGCTTTGGCAATTACTGTAACGTAACTACAATGATCAAGGGAAAACACAAAGTGTAGCATACATTATTACAAACTGTTCCCTTTAAAACGATCCATGATAGATAATTGTCCCTTTCTAAACTCTAGTTCATGGGAAAAAATGCTTTCCGTGAGCAATAAAGGCAAAAGATTAAAGAGGAAAGTGACGAAAAATGCTTATTTAAAAAAAAATGAATTATATTTTTTACATTTTAGAGAAAATTCGGCGCATAAGTGAAGTATTTATCTTTAGAGAGACGCATAAACGAATGATACTATCATTGTTTTGCCATGGAAAGTACTGGGACCATTCAAAATTGTCGTATAAGTGAAAAAGGCGCATAAATGAGGCGACGTATAAGTGAGAGTTCACTGTATTAATAAAATAAATGTCATGCATTTTGCTATTTGATTTCATATTCAGAAACTCAAAAAGGTTCCTCATTACTATGATGATACGCGAGTATATGCGGTTTTTTTTATAATATTTGCTTCATTATGTTTTTACTATTTTTCAATTTTATCACAGTTATAATATACATCGTTCTTATTCTACTAAGAAAACAAAATATCCCTATAAAATCGGCCATTCTCTCTTCAAAATCAGCCTTTTTCTATTTTAACTTACTCAAATAATTTGTTACCCTAGCAGCATAATCTCATCGGCCGATGATCGGATTCGATGGGTTCTCATCGGTAATTGCTCCAATATGTCTCATCGGCCAAACAGAATCCGATCAGCAAAATCCGATGAGTTTAGCTCGAAAATCGATGAGATTTGGATCAATTTATGAGCAGTGCAGTCCCGTGCCGATGAATTTAGGATCAATTTTGGATGTTCGGCTTATTTTCATCGGGAAAGTTGATCGGAAGGATATCGTTTTCCGATGAAAAGTAGCTCATCGAAAACCGTGCTCGGATACTGATCGGAACGATGTCATCGTGCGTTACAGAATCAGTTCACGAGAAGTCCGATGATCAGCCGAGCAAAATCCGATGAGTTGATGCTACTTGGGAAGCTTCCCTCTAATAGAAAATTAGGTGCTTTCAACTAGTTAAGCAGTTTGACTTTTATAAATTTAATCAGATTAATTAAGTGATAGCAAAAAATGTTACATTTAGGTATCGACGAATATTCTTTACAGCAATGATTTCCAAAATATTAATTTTCAGTAAGAAGTAAAATAAATATTAAATCCTAATATTAACGTGTTTTGCAAGCTTAAATTCCTTTCCAGAATATTTTTTATATGAGACTAAACATAGAGATAAAAAAATCATGACAGCTTCTCAATTTTATGAAAATATAAGCAGGATATATAAATTTTGCTTTGCCAAAATCAAGACTGAATATTAAAAACAGCAAAGAAACTAATAAGATACAGGGAAAATTTTTAATTTCAAATTTTTATTCGAAACATTTTACAATTAAAATATACAGGGTGTCCACTCCAATCGTGGACCAATAGCTAATTTCTAAACCGTTAGAGATAAGCATATAGTTTATTTAGGAAAAAATCTCCAAATTACGAAAGGAATTTTGGGTCTATTCAATGTTTTTCAAAAAATCAAATTTTGAAAGAGTTACGAAATTTAAATTTTTATACAGCCCCCCAGTCCTATCAATCATATTTAGTAAAACATTCTTGACACTGTAACGTTTAAAACTAAAAAAAAATCACTCTTCTACCACAAAAATTGACCGAGTTATGACGTTTTGAAAAATCAAGATTTTGAAGGATTTCGCATACGGTGCCTTAAGCAATCGCTCGATGACGTCATGAAATAATACAAAATCTTGATTTTTCAAAACGTCATAACTCGGTCAATTTTTGTGGTAGAAGAGTGATTTTTTTTTAGTTTTAAACGTTACAGTGTCAAGAATGTTTTACTAAATATGATTGATAGGACTGGGGGCCTGTATAAAAATTTAAATTTCGTAACTCTTTCAAAATTTGATTTTTTGAAAAACATTGAATAGACCCAAAATTCCTTTCGTAATTTGGAGATTTTTTCCTAAATAAACTATATGCTTATCTCTAACGGTTTAGAAATTAGCTATTGGTCCACGATTGGAGTGGACACCCTGTATATTTATATTTAAAATATTTAATTTATGTTTTTAGTAAAATAATTCCATTCAAAAGACTAAATACATTTCTTGCATGTTGGTAAAGATTTGATTTTTTTTTAAATTCCGAATTACCATTTATTCAGACTTTTTTAAAACTACTTCGTTGAAGCTTATTTCAGTATTACACATATGAAATATTTCACGTTTATAACTTGCAGCAAAATTCGAACTCTCTCAACAATTTAAAGGAAGGATATTTGTTTCAAGCCTATAATACCCTATAAAGAACATAAAGTGAAATACGTGACTATGACTACTGAACTAGCCCTATAACTATACTACCTGATTGTTATAACTTCCGAATAATTCATGACTTTCGTGGTGTCAAACCCGCGATTCTTTCTCAACGCCGGTATTTTTCGTAAGACACCTTCTATGGTATATAGAGCGTAATCTAAAGATTTATGGTTGCAGTTACAGTTGAGTAATCTATTCCAGAATAGTAATAACATTGCCCCTTAGATTAGAGAGAAAACGGGAAATCATGTTATAAAAGGAAAATCGTTTTCGCGTACTTGATAGTCCTTCCAAGAACGGAAAAGTGGATGCAATCTTGGTTTGGTAAAAGATTTAGTAAATTGAATTTCCCTAGATTTGCATTCAAGTAAATGTGGAGTGCATAAACTGGTCACGTGCTTATTTGACTTTAAATTCCTTCAGTGGTGCTGGATCATTGGGATGAAAAAAGGATTTCTGCTCACGCATGGCGATAATGTTTGGCTGACGACTTTTAAAGATTGCAGTGTTTGGGTAAGTTCGAATGAAATTCAATAAAGGGATAATGCTGTCAAATTTTAAAATTCTGAATATGAAGGTTTTAGAACCTGGATTCACTCATTAACATATAGTGATTTCTAGTAGGATTTGATTCATTACTGAAATATTCACCAAGGAAGAGATAAGATTAGTTTAAAGTTACTCTTTATCAGCATATATTACTGGAGAAAATATGCTAAATGATAAGTTTTTGTTCTGAAAAGTTATTCAAGGTTTTTTTTTTTTTTTCATTTTGCATGTATCAGATATGTAAAAGAACCATAACTCTAAATCAAATTGCCCTCTTGTTATTCAACTAATTATGTAATTATCTAATTGAAATTGAATTTCTCTAGATTTGCAGTCAAGTAATTGTGGAGTGCATAAATTGGTCACGTGCTCATTTGACTTTATTTTCCTCCAGTGGTGCAGGATCATTGGGATGAAAAAAGGAGTTCTACTCACGCACGGCGATAATGTTTGACTGGCGACTTATAAGGACTGCAGTGTTTGGCTAAGTTCAAATGAAATTCAATAAAGGGATAATGCTGTCAAAATTTAAAGCTCTGGATATGATGATTTTATGGCATTAATTCACACTAAAACATACACTGACATCTGGTAAGATTTGATTCATTACTGAAAAATTCACCAAGGAATAAATATAAGATAATGTTGAAATCACTCTGTATAAGGGTAATAGTAATAAGAGAAAATATGTTAAATGATAAGTTTTTTTCTGACAAAAAAAAGAGTTTATTTTTCATTCTGCATGTATGGGATATTTAAAAGAGCCATAACTATGAATTAAATAACCTTCTTGTTTTATTCAACTAGTTATGTAATTACCTAACTAATACCTAACTAAAATGCAATTTCTAAACTTTCTATATTATCTGCAACTGCTCAAAGACATTTTTATAAAAAATAATACTATGATGCAGTGAATGACGTTTCTATTAAATACAATGTATATCTACTGCTGTCATTGCTTGGCAGAGTTTTAACAAAAAAGCGTAAAAAGAAGGACAAAAGAAAAAAATCGGTTAAAGAAAAGAAGAAAGAAGGGGGGAGGGGAGAAAAATAAGCGAAATGATGCAAAAATACACTTATTCGGCAGCTTCTAACACACTTAAAAAAAAAAAACATGAATTGAATCTATTAACGAAACCAACTCATATGGAAATTCTAAGAAAGCTGTTATACGGGAATGTGGAAAAAGTTAAATGGTAAAATAATTTCAGTTCGCAGCACCATCTATCCAACAGTATTTCTTGATATAGCTTCATTTTGTGGTATATGGAAAATAATTTGTCACAATGAATTGTAAAGTTTTTGTAATTAATATTTGAAAGAAAAATTGAGATCTGCTGATGTTCAGTGCAGTACATTCATTTCGTTAATATCAGACATGTTTTAATTTTAAATGTTTAAAACAGCTTATCGAGCAAACGCAGGCAAAAATAAATACTACTCGTTTGGTTATTCATTCATTAATTAAATCCCTAACGTGTTCATAAATTAATTCCTTTTTCTGCATTCCTCGTTCATTAATTCACTTTTTTAGTTAATCATTCACTTACATTCTTATTCACTCAGCTATTTTATTCATTCATTCATTTTAGTCCTATCTCTTAATATATTTATTTGTTTATTGTTGTAATTTTTTTTTTACTTTTTTCATTTAATTATTTATTTATTTTTTTCATTTACTTGCTTATTTATTCATTCAATTAATGAAAAATGTGTTTAACATTCAAATCAAAATTATTTCCCCAGAAAAATATTTTATTTTTCAACTCTTCCATACGAAAATTTCAGATTTATTTTTTTCGTAGGTACAAATTTACTTCTAAAAATAAAAATTAATATTTTAATACGAGTGTTACTGTAAACAAATATGGTATTTTTCATGTAATTTAATTTACATAACAAATTTCCTGTTTCTTCCTTCTGAAAGAAAGTCAGCTACCTTAGCTATTTCACTCTGCCCCAAATTTTCCTGTACAAAGTATTTGCTTCCCACAGTACATTAAGGACGCTTGGTGCAATCCACCCTCTCCAAATGTAAATAAGGTTGTTATTGCAGCCCGGCATTTCATACCTTCGCGAACGCTGAATTAAGAAGAATATCATCCGGAAGCAATGGGGTGGAGGAGGGTAATCAAACCCAAGAACCATTGGTTTTTGCTTTTTTGGCATTCCTTATATGGTTTAATGTATCTGTTAATGAAAAACATTCTGTTGTTTAGAGGCTTGTTGATTTTTCGGAAGAAAAGTGTGTTTTTTTAAGGCCAAATCAATCTTCTCTAGGAGAAAATTCAGAATAATAAAATAATACCGCGGAGAGATGGCGGATTGACTGGAAGCGAAAACGGACCACTTCATTTTGAAATTGGTAGGATTAGCGAGAACGCGCGACTTCACTGCTTACGCCTTCTTGAAGATTCAACCTATTTTAATATGAAGCGGTCCGTTTCAGCTTCCAGTCCATTGGCCATCTATCAGTGGTCTTACTTTTTATACAAAATTCCAAATGCCATGTTGCAACCGCACTGAAGAATAGTTCATTTTTAAATTAGCAATCCATCGTATAAAAATATCTGCTATTATATGTGCGACAAAAATATCTGTTGTTATATGTTTATTTTTAAGTTAGCAAACCATCGTATAAAAATATCTGCTATTATATGTGCGACAAAAATATCTGCTGTTATATGTGCGATATTAAATTTGTATAGTCTCGATTTTATATTGCAGTTTTAACGTGTGAATATACGTACTTAAAATTTTTTGTGACACACTGTATGCATACATATTTTACTCCCTCATCAAGTAGTCTTGTTTTTTAAATTCAATTAGACTTTTTTATTTTAATGATGTTGAGTTAATTCATATATTTATTATTTATTTATTAATTTTATCCATTTATTTTTACTTTTAGTTAATTTTTTTGTACATTTAGGCAGTTACGTACTTGTTTTCTTTGTTTATTTTATTTATGTGTTCATCAAGTATTTCCATTAGTTTGTATCAGTAGTGTGTTTATTTAACCTTTTTATTTAGTATTTTATTTATACCTTATCTTAAAGGTAATATTTTATATTACCTTTTGTATCAGTATTTTATTTATTTATCTATTGATTTATTTACATTTATTTTATTTTTCTTTTATTTATTTATTTTTATTTTGAGAAATTTGAATTGAAGAACAGGAGTTCGAATTACCGGAAAAAATTCTCTAGTAAAATTGTTCATAAGTTTTTGTAAGATAAATCTGTTTTACTAATGACATTTTAACGTACCGGAACACATTTGAAGAAATATTGATTTAAACGTCAATTCACGCATTCAATTTCAAAAGTGGTTCTCCTGCATAAATCATTGTTTTCGAAAAATGAGATATTTTAGGATAAAAACGGAAAGAAAGAAACTTTTGTGTAAAATATGGATTATTTTCTTTTATTACCTCGGGAACAAAGCACCGTATAAAATGGAATTCGAACAATAAATTTCAAGTCCGCTAAATTTCTTGTTAACGTGCTCGAGTATCATTAATTCTAGAAAGGGACTAGTGGTTCATTTAAGTTGTAATGCAGTGCCATGGACTTTATCATTTAAATCAACTTTAAAGTTTTCTTTCTTACAAACGCATGGAGAGAAAATAAATTGAAAAAACTCGAGGAGCATGTTATCTGACATTCTTACTAGTTGCGTGTGCGAAGATTTGACTTTTAAAATTATTTTAGCCACAAGAAATCTTTTGAATAACATGTTTTTATGCTATGCATTCGTCTTAACGCTATAAAAGTTTCATCCTTTAAAACAAGGATTCTCTTTAAAAGAAATTAAAGGAGAATGAAAAAGACGTTTTTAAATAAAATATTATACATATTAATTAAAATAATGAAAACACATTTAAAAATCAAAGAAGAAGCGCTATAAAAAGGGAATTAAAACTAAAAATCGTTTCAGTTGCATTATTTCACAGCAATATACCTTCTAAAAAATACTACAGATAGAAGACGCAACCCAAAAACAGTTGGATTATGTTTTGTTGTTACAGTGAATAATCACTGCAACATTGAATAATCACACTGTAAAAAAATAGGAAAAAAAATCTCTAAAACATTCCTCGAAAATACTAGGCACCTACTTTGGCTCATAAAACTGCTTATGACATACCTAGAAATAATTAGGAAAGTTTCCCGCTAATTATCTCTAATCTTTTCATCAAAAGACAGGAACTTTCAAAACGAACTTATACAGATTTATGGTAAGGTTCGGCATCTTCAATTTTAACCAGGAACGCTCCTAGAGCAATGTAACGAACATAGTCAGAGGTAGAGCCCCGTTAGCGGAATCCTTTTTACGGTGGTATTTTCTAAAGCTAAGGCAGCAATGGTAAGTAAATAGAGGACCATCTTACTTTCTTGCAATTATTCAGTGTCTAAAGACGGCATATGTCTTTCCTTGAAGCAAATCCACCTTGGGCAAGCCGCAATTAAATTACTAAATGAAAGCACTGGATGTACAGTCATAGAGAAAAAAGAAAAAAAACGAAACACTCGCTCGTATTCGAAGACTCTTAACACTAGAGACACGTGTAATACGAGTATGTTATTTTTTCAGGAATAATGTGCTCTATAAATGTCTACTGATAAATTGTCGTTAAAGGGACATCTTCACATAAAAATCGGCATCAACTTTAAAATTTTCTATAAAAACCCTCCTTTTTTATCACATATTTGTGATCAGCAACATCATTAAACTTTGTATACCAAATCGTTTTAAATATGCTCCAGCCGTTGCTTCACAATTGAACTGAGAAAAAACCGTCCCGTAATGTTAAAAATATTTTTGATGCTTGGGCATATAATACCTAAATCACGATAGGTACGGCAAAGTTTGTTTTTTTTATATCAAAGTATGAACCAACCCAACAATAAAAAAAGTCATTGACTTCCTCTCAGATAAAATTTTGAATTTTTTATGAATTATGAAATTAATATTTGAAAAAATGATGATCTGGAGCCATATAATATTTTGAGATAGAAACAATCTAGAAGGGGTTTCAAAGGAGAATCCAAAATGGGAGCTCAAAATATCCAGTAGTTTTTGAGATATGCTAAAAGAACCATTTTTATGAACCATATACAACTGTTCAAACTGAAACAATAGCAGAGAATTTCTATGCAAAGAAAGAGGAATATGCTTATCTACCAGTTGCAGAACATGCTCATTGTTTTTATATAGTATTTAGTTTTCAACAGTTATAATATGTTTTTGCGTGGACACTTGATTTTCATAGAAAACTGTGGTGTCTCGGAAGGTTATTTGAAATTACTTGTGACGATTAGACGTTTCTTTTTTAATTCTGAGCCAAGGTTTTAACATTTTTGCCAATCCTAATACAGTAGTTTATATAAATACAAGAGGTTACCTTTTAAGTTGTAACCTCTCTAGAGAAGGTGTGTGCTGCAACGGTTAGAGTGCGTAGCTAAAAGTATGCATCTATCTTTGTTTAATCAAAAAGATAGAATGTTGCGTTTTCCCTTGAACTCTACACAGTAGGGTTTTCTCTTGAAAATTACAAAAAATATTATAACTTTAACAAAACCCGAGAATTTTGAATTAATTACGAAAAGCAAACGTGTTATTGCGAGTAGCTTTAGGTAATTTAAACGAAAAAATATGATTTGTCTATTCTTTGTAAATTTTGACCTTGAAAGTAGCATTTTAAATGTGGTGGTGGTCCTTAAATATTTGGTCGGTCATAACTTTTGTTCTACTGGTCCTAAAGTGAAGCCGCTTGGTACCCAGCATACTTTTGGCCCTCCGTACCTAATTATGTAACCAAATGTAGGGGTTCCCATTTGACAATTCAGACTTTGAGTTCATTTTCACTTTGTATATAGCTCCTTATCAGAATTTGACTCACATAGTTTTAAAGAAGACTTAAATCCATGTCGGAAGACACCTTTCTTTTGTTTTTGGTAAGTATAGCAGCCGAATAATTCAGAGTGTTTCGTTTTTTTTTCTATGACTGTCCCATCAGATTGTTGGATAAAGATCTATTTTTAAGTGTGAGAAGTTCGCATTCATGCAGCTAGTATCAATGCAAAAAACTTTTTCTCAAAACACTTAGACTCAAATCACACGAAATTGGTGGAAACCCGCGAAATCCCGGATTTTTACCTAGAAATGATCTGTAAAGTTTCAGAATTTTCTTATAGTTATACATTTATGAACAAAATGTTTGCTTGGAAAAAGTTTCAGTTGACTGAATGCGCACGAAAAAGTGTTCCGAATGTACTTCGATAAAAAGAAAGTGCACTCAATGTTCTCTATATGTATCTCGTTCAGGATATTTAATAAATTTTAACTCCAGGACATATTTTGGATCAGATTGGGGGTGCATTTAAAAACAGGTTAGAAACACCTTTAAGAACAGGTTGAGGGTACAAATAGGAACAGGTCAGAGACTTATTCAAGAACAGATATGGTGTACATTCATGCATCTCATAAAATCATTGCTTTCTTAAATGCCACATTATTCTTAACACTTTTCTTTCACTGGCTGTAAATAAATTTCATCAATGTGATATTAGCAGATATTAGCCTTAATGAACAGCTGGTAATAGACATCGCCTGCATAAAGTTTACAAATACCTTTGTGCTATTGATGTAGAAAAAATTACAACGTTAAGGAGGCACAAATAAGCAGGGATACTGCAGACACGTGTTTCGGCGTTACAAGGAACGCCTTTTTCAATGCAAAAAATTTTGAGCTTGCATACATAAGCTCATTTTTTTTTGCGTTGAAAAAGGCGTTCCTTGTAACGCTGAAACACGTGTCTGCAGTATCCCTGCTTATTTGTGCCTCCTTAACGTTGTAATTTTCTCTACATCGCCTGTATGTTGAACCGCCATTCCTGGTAGAAAGCCAGTAATGGGCAATCCGACTGCTGCTACATGAGTTTGATGAAAAATTAACCGCAAAAATACTGAAATATGTAACACATCTTTTAGAAAACAATGTGATAATTTAATAATTGTTAAAAAAGCGCGTGCTGCAAAGTGTTCAGAAAGGAAGTTTGCTCCATAAGTGTTCAAAAGCGCACTTCCCATCATCCTCAACAAAAAATATGATAAAAGCGCAATACGTGTCAGTATTCAAAAGTACTTCTCAAACGCGTTGCCAAAAGAGCTCAAATACATTGAACCAAATAAGTGAAAATATAAGTCAAAAAATGTTCTTAGAAGTTTAAAAAAAAACTCAAGGCATGTTTCTAAGAATTTTTTAAAAAGGCACTAGTGTACACGTACAAAAAGTGTCTGCAGTTTATATTAAGAGTGATTTTGTAGTAAAACTCATTATACGTTTTACAGCGGTGACGGGGAATGGAAGATATCTGTGATGTAACATTTACGAATTAAAATAATCGCTAAAGGAAACTAATGAAAGTAATACAAAATCCTAAACCAACCATGTAGCCAGTCAGGGGATATCGCCAACGAAAAACGGAATACAATGTTGCCTTAGTAAAAATAGTCTCAGAAAAAAACTTAAATATTAAAGTAAAAAGAGAATGGAATAAAGAAATATCTTGCTTTCCCCCAAGCCTTAGCATGGAAGTAGGTTAATGATGTGGGGAAAATATGTGTTCGATGATAAATCTGTCTACTAGCTCACCTCCCCAAATAATTTTTAAGCTATCCAATCCGTTGCAAAATTTCCATTTTCTAGATGATCATACTAGGACATTCTACACTCACACGTACAAAAAAAAAAACATTTTTTTTTTTAATTTTCGAAAACAAAAGGTTTGGGATTTGTGCAGAAGCGACATTTCAACATTTCATTTGAGGGAGCGAGATTTTTAAACCTCAGTATGGAAAAAAATACATGTTGGTTGGCAAAAAGAGGTCCTAAGATGAATTTAATATTAAGAAAAAATAGTTATTAAAATAATTTAAATTTTTATGTCTAAATATTTAATTATTTCTTAATAAATCTACAATGATTGGAATCAAGAAAAAAATTGTTTTCTTCAATATCCAGTGTCTTGTGCTGTCTCAAAAACAGCTATCTTTTCTTATTCCGTTGTTCTTATATTAGAGTTAGAAAACACATATTTCCGATTCCTTTCTTTTTGAAATAATCTAGAGGAAACTGTTTCGAGTTTCATCAACTTTTGTTGAAAATTGACAAGCTTTTTCAATTTTATTTTGAACGTGGTCATTGATTTGTGGTATACACATATAGAGCGAATTTACTCGTTTTTTTTATCATTCTGCGGAAGACTTTTGGGAGTGCAACCGCCCCTTCTTGCCCCCGTTATTTGCTGTCCCTGGTTTTGTGTGAACCAGTAAAAATTATGAAACTATTCTGAGAAGTTATTTTGTATTTTACCGTTGCAAAATTTCATTTTCTGAATGATCTTACCAGGACATTCTACACTCACCACGTACAAAAAAAAATTCGAAAATAAAAGGTTTGGGGCATGAACCAGTAAAAATCATGAAACTCTTCTGAAAAGTTATTTTGTATTATGCATGATGGAATATGTAAAGTGGTTCTATTCTGTATTGCTACAAGTAGATGGTATTTTACAGTATGATAGTCTGAAGATACTTTGCTTATTAAGAACCTTAATTTTACTTTTAAGAATAACAAAATATTTTATGTCATTGACTAATGGTGATAGTCTTCAAATAGATAAAAAAATCTTTGTCTCTAGAAACCGATAGATAAAGGCAATGTTCTGCTAGAGTTACGTATATTTTCTGCTTTCAGCTGTGCGCCAAATGAGCGTCAAAAACAGTACAACTATTTGTCTGTTGACTAACCTTTAGGAACCGGGCGGTACACATGTTGTACCATAAGCCTTTTTTCTTTAGAGGACGGGGTTAAAATTTTCACTCAAAGCGCTGGAGCCGGGGATTTTTCAAGGTTTCATACGTCTGATAGGACAATTTAAACCTTCTCTTTTCAATGGAAAAGAAATCAGCGGTTCAACTGTCGTACTACATGGGTCGAAGGAAAAAATTCTATATGAACAGCCCGGATCCGAAAGGCCAAAGCAGATGTGTAAACTGAAAGATTTTGCTGACAAAAAAAAGATAATAATACATAATAACGAATGAATTACACTTTGTTAGAAAAGTTTTTTCCCCTCCATTTCTTGAAAAACAAAAAGGAAATGAAAGTTAGAAATAAAGTTAACGAATTGGTGATTTTTTTTTTTTTTTTTTTTTTTTTTTGAACGAGTGTGTTTACTGAATACACGTCTTACTTTTAGTCCTTATTTTAAACATCTTTCATCATTTGGAAGTTTTGTTCATATATGGATGGTCATCCATTATTATTTCAAACAGAATGGAAGTATCGCTTATATTTCCAAGCATATATTAGTATATTAATTACAAGGCAATTTGCTTTGGAAGTAAGTATTATTGCTTCAAAAATTAAGCGTTCTAGAATAGTTTGATGTTTATAACCAAGCTTATTTTTTCCTTTTTAATCAGCTCAAATAAAAAAAATTGTAAATTTATGATGAGCAACAACAGTTGAAAATTGGTAAATCAAAAATTTCCATTTTATTTGATTTTTTACTTTTATTAACGTCAACAGTTGTAAAAATTTCCAATGATGATGTATTCCTTTGGAAATGAACCAAAATTAGTCTTTACAGAATGTCTTAAATACTAAAGTGATGTAATAATAAAATGTAAAACCCACAGAGTGTTGTGAAAAAAATAATTCATTTAAAAATGGAAAGAAAATCAATTAATTAAACTCTAAATAGTGAATTCTCTTTTGGTACTATACTTCAATACATTATTGATTTTTAGCAGAAGTTACTATAGATTAAAATAATTATATTAAAATAAATTTAAAGCTGTGATTGATAAGTATTGCTTAACATTTGCCAACTACCAAATTAGTTAATTTTTTTTTTATTTTAATTGCAATATAATGCTGGTGCTAAGTTGTACTTAATCGTGTTTACCTTAAACACATAATATGTTACCAAAATTAATAACTTAATATGAACATATTTGTCGAATACGTTTAGATTGAGTGATTTCAGATGACGAGTTTATTTCCGACGATTATTTTTTTCCTAGTTGTAACTTTTTTATTTTATATATGACCAGTTTACTCCACTAGACCCTGGTTCCTTTTAAGAACAATTTGGTTTTTTTTTTTCTAAAAAAAGAAAAAAGTAAAAGACAAGAAAAAAAGATATAATACCAATCATGCGTTTTTTTTTTTTTTTTTACTTTTTTCTTTTTCCCTATATACATTTTAAAATTCTACTAAGAAAAATTATAAGACCATTGAAAAAAGAAACAGTTAAATTATAACCACCTTCTATAGCGTTTGGGTAGTTACGTTTGCTAAAATTTCAATAAAGAAAGATTTTCCTTTTAATAATGTATCATAACTGCAACTGTAACAAATCGTTAAGTAATGCATAATTTTATTTTTATCAAAACAAAAAAAAACAACATATTATACACTGTAATTTGATACTTGAAGTTGCTGCTTTTTTTATTCGAGCTATGCAATACATTTTCGTCAGCTAATTTATCTGGAATGATATCGGTACTTACCTGTCACTGTAAAAATATTGAGTAAAAGAAAGAAAAAACTTTTTTGTGTGAACTTACATCTTTTCGCTTATGTTTCTCTGAAAAGATTGCAGATTGCGTCATACGTTGCATGTTACAGAAATTTTTGTAGCAACTTTTAGTATATGGGAGTGAAGGATAAATTTCTAACTTCAGTCTTTTTATCCATAATTTTGAAAACTGAATATTTTAGAGTAGTATAGAATCAAGATTTCAGTAACAAGAAAATAAAAAATGCATTTAGAAATCTACGACGCTTTTTTATAACGAAAATAAATAAATAAATAAAGGAAAAAAAAACAGCGCACTTTATTTCGCTTTTGTGATAACTGCTTATCAAAGTTCAGAACATTTCGTTTAAACTTAATAATTTACTTTTCATGAAATTTTCACATTTCTAGGTACCTTTTTCGAAAAATACAGTATTTTAAAAATATGTCTTTGGTTTTTTTCTTGCATAAATAAGTTGAGGTTAAACTGCTTAGGTTTTACTGCTTTCTTATTTTTATAGCTTTGTTTTTGATATAGATGTAAAACAGAAGATAATATTCTCAACATCCCATTATCATTACAACCACCTACTAACAAAGCTGGAAATCTTACACATTCTTCAATTCAAGAAATACCAGTGTACTGCCACACTATAATGAACATAACTTGCAAAAGTAATGCAACATAAAACACAAAAAAATATCACCTTCACTCTAAGCAGTTTGTTGCTGTATAATCTTGATCATGTTCATTTAATGAAATCAAATGTTGGATGTTACAGACGGTTGTATAAGAAGTGAGATAATAATCTTCAGAAAATGAGTTCTATTGCTATAGTATGATAAAACGAAAAGATAAAGATTGCGAGACAAAATGATTGATTGCCCCATTAAGAGTTAATGGAGTATACATATGTATTCTACAGCACATGTTATGATTGTGTGTTTTGTATACCAATGAAAAACATAAAATATTTGCTTTTCCGAAGAAAAGAGGAATTTGTTTTTCTTTTTCTGAAGCATCAGAAAATGGAGTTCGTGTTCTTATTTCGAAGTACTTTTTTAAGCATGACGAACGGGTAATTTTTAAAATGCAACGGAAATTATTTACACAATGCGCTGTACCATAACCTAGATGTGTCCTTATTTAAACTAAAGCAGTGAAAATATCTTTTTACTTTAATAATAATAAAAAAGCTGAGAAACTACACGACGTTTTGTGGCATTTCACAAGATTTATGATTAAATAAAACGAGGCTAGAAACGAGCAGAAATCCCCTCGTATGCATTTGAATCTGAATTATCTGTGCTCCTTTTGCAAGAAGTTCGGCTATTATACTAGATACTCTTGTTTATTACTAAATGTACTTATTTCAATTTCATTTTTGTAATATCGCAGTCAACAATGTAAACTAATACCTAACAATTCAAACACAGTATCAAGAAGCTGCAGTTTAGAGTTTTGGTTGGGCAATTTAGTCTGGAACAGCCAAACCCTAGCTACATGCAAATAACCTCGTCTAACTTCACAAAAGCATTTTTTATAAACATACTAGTAACAGCAGAAAATGTTTTCGCCCACTAGTTAGAGGTTCGCAAACATAGCCGTTTGAAAGAAAATCTGAAACAAATATGCAGGATGAAATTTAAAGAAATCTGCAGTTCTACATCATAAACTTGAAAATTAAAATGGAAACAATTTAACTAAATTTTTGCAGGAAATTCGTCATCTCTGAGCATTCAACCTTGCTTTATGTCGATACTCCTGTTAGATACAAACAGTGAAACTGCCTGATGAATTTAAATTTGGCTCTTTTCCTAAATTTTGGGCAGATTTTATGCCTAGCGTCCCTTTTTAGGGACGGTCCAAAAAACGGTCTGAATTTCCCCAAAATGAACATTTCAACCAAATAATAGAGTTCAACTAGTACCTTGGTATTGTTTCAATTCGTTATTAACATATTGCAGCACATAACCATTGTAAACTGTGTTCTGTAGCAGTTTTAACATTGATCTGTATCAAAAATGACATCGTTCACAATCTCAAGAAAAAAAAGCTACGTTTTCAAAGTTGTTCCCAGCTTCCCAGTTTATGTTAATTGATGATTTTATTTCTTCTTATAAAATGTCTTTTCAAATAGTATATCGTAGGTAGAAAAAAATATTTAGCAAAAAAAGTATGTACCCTCTGGGGTCTATCGTAACTTTTAACTGACGATTTTTCTTTCCTTAATAAAAAAATTATTTTTAACATAATATTTTTTTAATTATTTTTCCTGTCCATTAAACACTGTTTGTAACCAGTATACAAAACATCTTTGAAAAAAAAATGTCAAGCATTAATGGGTTAACAACAAGTATACGAGGGTAAGTAATTTCTGCTCCAAAAATGTGTCTCAAGATGCTCTTTCAATTGTCTCATGTGTCATTTTTTGTATTATTATACCATTCGTGTGATTCCCTGGTGATATGACAAGCTGCAGAACAAAAAGGAAAACAAGCGCAAAATAGCTGTATGAATTTATTTATAAAGTCACTGATTCCGATTGAATTAAAGGGGCCAGTGGATGAAGGTGATATGTGACTATTTTTGAAACTTATTTTTTACCATGGATAAAAGCGATAAGTTCATCAGTATCATGTCCGCTTAGTCACAGAAATGGTTGATAACTAAGAATATGACCCAGTTTTACCTGTTGAGAAAAACCCATTAAAAAAAATAGCACAACATTTTTTTTTCTTGAAAGCTTTTTCTAGAAAGTTACATATCATTTTTATCCACTTGCCCCTTTGATTACGTATAGTAGTTATTAATGACATCGAATAAAAAAGAAAAAACCTACTCACCATACTTAAGTCCTATTATGTTAGATTAAATGCCTAGTAAATAGTAGACATCGAAAAGTGCAAAAAAAAAAAAAAAGGATGATTTCGCTTTTCAAGGGTTAAATAAATAAAAATTCAGCTCTAAAAGAAGCAAGCGCTGAATAATTCACGATGTAAGAGAAAATTTCATTGGTAAGGGTTTTAATACGTCTGTATCACTGCATCCACAATCTAGTCACGTAGATTTAGCATTAGCATCGAAGGTTAAAGGTGTTGTTCATACTCTAATTTAAGGTAAATTCTAATGAATTTCTAATGGGGGAAGATCAGTACGTGAGCGAAATATAAGAGAACAATAGCAAATTGATTCTTCGAATTCCGCAGTGAATTATGTTTTCCAGAATTCAAGCTAAATGTTTTATGTATGTGCCGTAATTCAAGCATTACTTTAACAGAACTCAAGGGGCCTTTAGTTAGATTATTACTTAGATTAAGTAAAGTTTGTACGAACTTTACTTCGCTTCTTTAGACTTAAAAAGAAATTTCTTCGTCTTCAGGAATTCACATTTTACGCTGCAAATGCCAATAATAATCAACTTTAAGTATATTACATAAAACGAATATAATTACTCTAACTGTTTTTTTTTTTTTTTTTTTTGCAATCACGATTGCTTTTTAATCTCACTTGACTGAAAAACAAATTTTCTAGGATTTTTGATTTTTGAGAGAGTATGTGTTACGAGAATAACTCTAGCTCGTTCTTTTTAAATTATAAAAGAGATTCATTTTCGTCATCATTGTTACGAATCGTCTGCGGTCTGCGTTTATTTTTTAGCCTACTTTCCGTTAAAAACAAAAGAAAGACGAAAAAAGTATTAAAAGTAGCTTAATGCATCTAAAAAATATCGCCAAGTCCAAAAATATCGCCAAGTAAAAAAAATATCGCCAAGTCCAAAAAATATCGCCAAGTAAAAAAAATATCGCCAAGTCCAAAAAATATCGTCAAGTAAAAAAAATAAAAAGGTAAATTGAATATCGAAAAATTAAAAATTTGAAAGTAGGGTATTGAGATGGGGAATTTGTGTGTCGGTCGGTCGGTCGGTCGGTCTGTCTGTCCCCCCCCCCCTAATAACTTTTGAATGAACATTCCGATTTGGACAAACTTTTTTTTGTTGGACAGATCTCGGCGAGTACAGCTCATTCCATATTTGATTTTTCGATTTGAACAATTTTTGGTTCAACTTTGAACCGTTCAAAAAACCGGTCCCGCGAAGCTAACTTTTGAGTGAACAGTCCGATTTGAACAAACTTTTTTTTGTTCGAAAGATCTTTTCAAGGATACTTCATTCCCGTATCTACATTTTCGATTTGAACAATTTTTCGTTCAACATTGAACCGTTCAAACAAGCTGTCACCTCTAATAACTTTTGAATGAACAGTCCGATTTAAACAATTTTTTTTTTTGTCCGAAGCATCTCGGGAAGGATACTTTATTACCGTATTTTAAATTTTAAATTTGAGCATTTTTTCGTTCAACATTGAACCGTTCAAGCAACCTTTCCCCACCTAATAACTTTTGAGTGAACCGTCTGAATGGAATAAACTTTTTTTTTGTTTGAAAGATCTCGGAGAGGCTTTCCCATACATTTCCATATTTCGCTTTTTGATTTGAACCATTTTTCGTTCAATATTGAACCGTTCAGAAAAAAAATTAACATTAGTGTCTACGGGGAATTTAAGTTGAATGTTGATTCTGAACTTAAAGTCGGATTTCCTTCAAACTAACTTTGTAAGAAAATGGTTTTGATAAATAGTGTTTGTAAAGTACTTTTCTGAGTAATCTTCTGTGAGGACTTTGATTCCGACTCCGACTCCGCAAACGTGGCGGAAATGCAGGCTCAGAAAAAAAATGACTGACTGTGCAGACGATTTTTTGTTTATTTATTCATTTGTTTTATTTTATTTATTATTATTATTATTATTTTTTGGCAGACGATTTTTTTCGTAACAAAAATTTTTCATTCACGAGAACATTTTATTCTTTATTTATATTTAATAACTGGCAACCGATTAAAAGTGAAATTCGAGACATTTTATTAACGGACGAGTTTTTTTTTTCTTTTTCTTTTTCTTTCTTTGATAAAATACGTTTTGATGCTCTTTGTACTTTTATTTATTTATTTATTTATTTATTTTATTATTATTATTATTATTATTTTTAAGCAATGGAGGATTTTTTCTACGGAGAACTGTAACAGTTGCACTCTTTAAAAGGTGCGACAAAGCTTTATTTATTCGTTAATTACTTTTTACGTGTCTTTTTCATCTGATGAGAGGGGTATAGTTTGCTTTTCGAAATCAGCTCTATGTGCTAAAAAGGTATGTTTGACATTTTCAGTTTCAGATAATCAAGAGAATAATGATCAGATGCGAGAATGC
Source organism: Uloborus plumipes (assembly GCA_038373865.1). Taxonomy (NCBI): domain Eukaryota; kingdom Metazoa; phylum Arthropoda; class Arachnida; order Araneae; family Uloboridae; genus Uloborus; species Uloborus plumipes. Next base: position 147,713 of record JAXGGA010000137.1, read on the forward strand.
CGATGTCGATGTACGGGAGAGTAGGCTCGTTTAGTTCTTGACAGAACTTCTTGTTAAGACTGAACTTAAGCAGATCTTGAATTTAAAACTTTTTCATATTAGTGTAAAATCACGTTTGTTCAGGCAGCAATTTTCCCATACAGAATACCATTGGGGGAGGGTCGATACTGAGGAATATCGGGTTCTGAGCAAGAAAGTGTTCTGAAACTAACCAAATACAAGCAGAAGATATGCTCTCGTTTTAAAATAAAGTGAATTAAAATAAAAACATAATGAACACTACAACGATATGTAGGCTTTATGAAAATAGTAGGTTTTAACTAATGTTTATGAGACCACTTGTGCTTTATACCATTAGCTCGATAAGTTAAAATGCAGAGTAACTAAAATGAAGCGTAAATAGTTTCAAAAAACGAGGAAAGAAATGTCATAGATCATTTCCTAGCAACGGTATGGGATTCTTCGTGTTTCCTCCATTTTCCTAGAAAAATAAAGTATGTTTGAAAAAGTTTCCTGAATTGCCGCATGTTGCATAAATGCAAACTGATAACTGTTGAAAAAAATATGTTTTGCCAATAAAAAAAGGCATTTTTCAAAAAAAGTATTTTGCTTTTTGGGGCAATTACAGCCCGCCCAGATCTGCATCTCTGATAAGGACGACTGCAGGCAAATAAGCTATTCGTTATTTACTTGCAGTTCTGCATTAGCTTTGGTTACGTTTGCCAAATTATTTTAGCAGCTTTTTGGTAAATCAAGATGGTACCAGGTCCTCAAGAGAAATAAATCTATGATTTTAAAGGTTCGTGACTTTAACGGACAATCTTTATTTTTATTTTATTTATTATTTTTTTTGTCACATATGTTTGTTTCCGAATTAAGGTACGTTAGCGGCTTATTGTTCTTTGGGAATGTCCTTGATTTATTTTACCGCGTAAAAAGAAAAGTGTTTAATATTAAAATGTTTCTTAAGTACAAGTCTTCTCTGCAAATTTCATCGCATATCATACCACCGTGCACATAAGAGCTGCCTTCACTAAGAATTTAATTCTACAGTCAAGTAGTGCAAAAGTAAATCAAATTGTTCCGTATTGTTAAATCTTAAAGAACAGAAGTTTTACTTTCGTTTATGTTTACAATTTCAAAGAACAATATGCTCCTACTTATGAAAAATATTTTGTTCTCATAAGCCTTATAATGCTAAGAGACATGAAAAAAGTCTTTAAAAGCTACATAGAATTCGAAACTATAAGCCTCACTTTCTAGTTATATACGTCTTTTCAAAACACATTCCTAATTATTGAGAATGTGCAAGAAGGTGAAGTACTTTACTCATAAACTTTTAAAGTTTTCAAGAAGTTTTCTGTTTAATATTCTGCAGTACTTAAGTTTTAAAACTTCTAAAGTTGTGAGAATTTTCAAAAGTATGTTATCGGTGATCGCATTTCGTCATTATTCAAAATAAACGCAGTTTACAAAATTCATCCTAGCAATAAAAATAGTAAGAGTTTTAATAAATAACCTGAAATATGCTTTTTAGTTGAAATCAAACACACACTGACCTGTAGTATATAGTAGGGGAATGTGGGGCAAAGTGAAATAGTGAAGATGGAAGAAATTAGATCTAATCGCAGAAATTAGAAGTTTGTTCTAAAAATCTAGCGTACATAAAGACGGAGTAATGTATTTTGTAATACAACTTGAGTTTAAATATTATTTTTATTTTTGGTAGTTACTTTGCACCTTCAAAAAAAAAGTGGACATCACTGCAAATGAATGCTTAAGCAAACGAAATGAGCTATTTCACTTTGCCCCGCGTGCAGTTGATTAATTACATTGAACATTTTAAATAAGTTAATTCAAAGATAAACTAATAAAGATTACACTGGACATCAGTAGACCTCAATTAATATTTAAAATGATTATTACAAAAATTTATCATTTTGTAATAATAAGAAATATTTTTGAAAAACCAAGAATATTGCAATAAAAGTATAAAATGACTTAAATAATTTTTTTCGTTGATGTTTAGGACGATTTACTTTTTGACAGGAATTAACGATATTTCTAGGAACTTAGTTGAAATAATTGTTGGATTGGTGGCGCTGCAAACTAAGAAAATATTTTACCATTTCACTTTGCCCTGCTATATCATTTTGCCCCACATTTCCCTATATGTAATATTTTCCAGCTATAATGTTATACTCATAAAATATTTCGAAGCGTTGCAGATTATTTTAGGGACTTAACGAGTTTCAACCATTCTCCTGTGAAAAGCAAGTTTTTTTGCAAAAATGTTTCCTGAATTCCTTCATGTTTCATAATTGCAGACTGCTGTAAAAATATATATTGAGCTACCAGTTTAGAAATAAACTAATTTTGATTGCCTGTTTCGTCTTCAGAGCAATTACAATCTTTCCAGATTAAATGAGTCTCTCGCGTAACAGGTTAAGCCCCAAAAAAGTGGAACTGACTTATCCGGTATTTTGGTTTCTAAAGGGAAAGCGTGGAACAACCACTGCTATGTGTACTCAAGTCATACGCGGATAAACTCTCGATTATCCACAAGCGGATTATCCGCAAGGGTCTCAGGAAAAAAAATCTTAGTTAGCCTTATTCTTGTTGAGCGAAAATTTTGTAGCAAGAAACAAGCACAATGGGGGATAGTCTAAGATCCCACCGCAGTTTATCTACACTCATAGCGTACACTCATGACGTATATTTCAAATTAAAGCTGATTTTTTTCTGAACGTGATGCACTATGTCCGCCTGTGTAAAAGTGCCCGAAACCTATAGGCAGCCTGGCCTAAACAGGTCACATGAATGCAGTATTTCTACACTCATAGCGTACACTCATGACTCATATATCAAATTGAAGCTAATTTTTTTCTGATCGTGGTGCACTAAGGCTGCCTATGTAAAAGTGGCCGCAACCTCTAGGCAGCCTGGCCTGAAGTTTAGGGTCCAAAATTTTAAATGGTTATAAAAGACGGAAAAATCGGTCGATTCTTTTGCTTTTTTTACTAAAAGTATTCTTAATGTGAGTACTTTTTTGAAAAAAATTGATGAACTTAAATTTCAAAAATTGCCGATAGGGGGCGCTTTAGACTTTGGAGCTAAAAACAACTACTTTTTACCGTTTGTTTTCATATTTTCGTACTTGATTCAAAGAGTTAAAACTCTAACTTAAATTTTGAGCCCAAAATATCAACTAATTTCCGGTTTTTAGCAATACTCGGACCAAACGTCAAAAATTGTGTTTTTCTGCTTTTCAACTAGTTTTTTCATGTAAAAAAATTATTAAAATCACCTGATAATGTTAAAATAAAACCAGATGAACCCTTTCGTAACTAAAAAAAAGAAAAAATAAATTTTTTTCCAACATTGTTTTTACCCAGAAATTTTGTATTTTACAACTCCGAAAGTGTGCATTTAATTTTATTTTCACATTATTAGTATCGCCATATGATTTTAATAATCTTTTTTATATGAAAGGACAAGTTAAAAAGCAGAAAAACACATTTTTTGACGTTTGGTCCGAATATTGCTAAAAACTGGAAATTAGTTGATATTTTGGGCTCAAAATTTAAGTTAGAAGTTGAACTTTTTGAATGAATTACGAAAATACGAAAAAAACGGTAAAAAGTAGTTGTTTTCAGCTGCAAAGTCTGAAGCACACCCTATCGGCAATTTTTGAAATTTAAGTTCATCAATTTTTTTTTCGAAAAAGTACTCACATTAAGAATAATTTCAGTAAAAAAAGCAAAAGAATCGACCGATTTTTCCAACTTTTATAACCATTTGAAATTTTGGACCCTAAACTTCAGGCCAGGCTGCCTAGAGGTTGCGGGCACTTTTACATAGGCAGCCTTAGTGCACCACGTCCAGAAAAAAATTAGCTTCAATTTGATATATGAAACATGAGTGTACGCTACGAGTGTAGAAATACTACATTCATGTGACCTGTTTAGGCCAGGCTGCCTATAGGTTTCGGGCACTTTTACATAGGCGGACATAGTGCATCACGTTCAGAAAAAAATCCGCTTTAATTTGACATATACGTGATGAGTGTACGCTATGAGTGTAGATAAACTGCTGTGGGATCTTAGACTAGGAGTTTCCGAAATTTCAAAAGTATTTTTTTCTGAAAGAGCATGCTTCAAAACATAGGAATTGACCATTGTTTTAATTTTTTGACACAGTTATATATGTTTTATGAATTATTTTAACCGGGGCGTAGATGCTATTCCGAAAAAAAAAAACATCTGCGCATGACGTCAGTAATGCACGTAAGTGCGAAATCTAATTGTTTGTAGTGAGATGACGAACGTCGTGACGTCACCGATTTCTGCGATTGGACAACTCAAATCAAGCAAAATGGTGTTATTATTGGAAAGAGAGCTGTTAGGTGCACCACTGACGTCACAAAAAAAACGCCCCGTTTTCAAGGTAGGGTATTTAAAAAAAAATAATAAAAAAAACTGTTGGGAAAATTAAAGTATTTTCCAAGCCCATGTTATTTTTTTATATCATTCTATCAATTTCAGTAACAAAAAGTAGTACTTTTGACTGAAGGAAACTCCCCATTGTAGATTTTCCAAAAAGCACGAATTTAAATTTTGTTTTTTCTTAACAGTCCTTACCCAAGAGTGTGGTGTACTTCATCCAATAAATTATTTTACCTGTACGTCATTGTAAGTACCACTTCTTCATAAATTGTATATACTAGAAAACCTCAAATGCAAATAAATTTTTATGCTGTGACTATAGTCACTGTTTGTACAGTCATAGAAAAAAAAAAACGAAACACTCGCTCGTATTCGAAGACTATTAACACTAGAGACACGTGTAATATGTTATTTTTTCAGGAATAATGTGCTCTATAAATTTCCATTGGTAAATCGTTGTTAAGGGGTCGTCTTCATATAAAAATCGGCATCAACTTTAAAATTTTCTATGAAAACCCCCCTTTTTTATCGCATATTTGTGATCAGCAGCATCATTTAACTTGGTATACCAAATCGTTTTAAATTTGCTCCAGGCGTTGCTTCACAATTGAACTGAGAAAAACCCGTCCCGTAATGTTAAAAATATTTTTGATACTTGGGCATATAATACATAAACCACGATAGGTACGGCAAAGTTGGTTTTTTTATATCAGAGTATGAACCAACCCAACAATAAAAACGTCATTGACTTCCTCTCAGATAAAATTTTGAATTTTTTATGAATTTTGAAATTAATATTTGAAAAAATGATGATCTGGAACCATATAATATTTTGATGGAGAAACAATCTAGAAGGGGTTTCAAAGAAGAATCCAAAACGGGAGCTCAAAATATCCAGTAGTTTTTGAGATATGCTAAAAGAACCATTTTTAGGGATTATATACAACTGTGCAAACTGAAACAATAGCAGGGAATTTCTATGCAAAGAAAGAGGAATATGCTTATCCACCAGTTGCAGAACATGCTCAGTGTTTTTATATAGTATTTAGTTTTCAACAGTTGTAATATGTTGAAAGCAAAACGATTAATAAAACAGCTAAGTACATTTTAAAACTGGTAGACAATCCAATTTTTTGTCTATTAGTGAGAAGTCTGCATTCATGCATCATGTAGCAATTCAGAAAACATTTCACGTGGACACTTGATTTTCATGGAAAACTCGGAAGGTTATTTTGAATAATTTGTGACGATTAGACGTAATTTTTTAATTCTGAGCCACGGTTTTAACATTTTTGCCAATCCTAATACAGTAGTTTATATAAATACAAGAGGTTACTTTTAAGTTGCAACCTCTCTCCAAAAGGTGTGTGCTGCAACGGTTAGTGCGTAGCTATAAGTATGCATCTATCTTTGTTTCATCAAAAAGATAGAATGTTGCATTTTTCCCTTGAACTGTACACAGTAGGGTTTTTTTTCCAACTTTAAAAAAATATAACTTTAACAAAACCCGAGAATTTTTAATTAATTACGAAAAGCAAACGTATTATTGCGAGTAGCTTTAGGTAATTTAATCGAAAAAATATGATTTGTCTACTCTTTGTAAATTTCGACCTTGAAAGTAGCATTTTAAATGTGGTGGTGGTCCCTAAATCTTTGGTCGGTCATAACTTTTGTTTTACTGGTCCTAAAGTGATGCCGCTTGGTACCCAGCATACTTTTGGCCCTCCGCACCTAATTATGTAACCAAATGTAGGGGTTCCCATTTGAAAATTCAGACTTTGAGTTCATTTCACTTTGTATATAGCCCCTTATCAAAATTTTACTCACATAGTTTTAAAGAAGACTTTAATCCATGTCAGAAGACACCTTTCTTTTGTTCTTGGCAAGTATAGCAGCCGAATAATTCAGAGTGTTTCGTTTTTTTTTTTCTATGACTGTACACATCACGTTTTAAGAGGGATGCAATTATTTTCAAGCGAAAGAAATTTTTTATCCTCCTTATCCCTTATTTTATACTTTTTTCGGATAATCCGCGATTTTCGTTATCTGCGGTACCCATGCCACCATATTCCGCGAATAATCGGGAGTGCACTGTATTGAAAGAAAATAGTAGCTGAGCTACAGATGCGTTGACTGATCGATGTTTGACTTTCTTTGTCTATTTCTATATGAAGAGACGATTATGGCAAAATAGGTTTAAAACAAGTGCGAGTTGTTAATGAGTCTAATTATAGGAAACATTTCCAATGAACTGGAGTTAAGTTTGAGAAATAAGTTCTATATTTACCTGATGTGGCATTTTATTCAGCTTACCATCACTTATTTTACGCCAGCGTAATCAGGGACAATATTAACGTGTTACCAAATACTTGAATCATGGCTGAATCCAAAGCTGTCTTGGAACCAAAGGGTCGGATAGGTCAACCAATATTCTATAGGGGTTTTAGTACTGTTTGATATTTTATCCGGCGACCTGCGACGCAGTTGCGCATGCCTCATGTCTCTACTGATTTTATCAAAATATGGGTAATAGTGATAAGAGTGATAAGGAATGTTTGGAGATATTTTATTGTTTTGTTTTTCGTTTGAATCATTTATTTGAATGGTTGGTTTGCGTTGATTTTTTATTTTATTTTATTCCCCTTCTTTATCAGTTCAAGAAAAATAAATTTAAACAAAAATGCTACCATGGTGCATGTTCTTAAATCAAGCAGTCACCCCTTTTTGAAGTAGAACCGTTCAACAGTGCTAGGCGCGGTTTTCGAGGTCGGACAGTAATATGTTGTTCATTGCAGGCAAATACGCAGTTCGTTGTTAGTTTTGCTGCTCTGTATTAGCGTAGGTAATATTTGCAATAATGGTTCTGGAGCCTTCCTGTTAACATAGGATATCATTTTAAAAAAATAAAAAAAAAAAGATTGAGAAATATATCTAAGTTTTAATTGAAGGTTCCTGATTTATTCCAAAATGTGACTTGCATTCGTTAGAAGGGCTTCTGAATGCTTAAGGGGAGATTCCAGAATCGTTTTAGGACGGCTAACTGACTTTTTGCCAGAAAGTTTCCTGTTTTTTGCCAGATAGGCAACAGTCAGAGTATAGGCACATTAGCTGTCCGTTAATGTCCCAGAATGGCTTTGATTTTTTTTCCCGTATACAAATACGAGGAGTGTATAATGTAAAGGTTGATAAAATATAAATTTAAAAAACTAACTATTATTAAATAGGTTTTTAAACTGCAATAAATCGTACAAAAATAGCAGTTTTTTTATCAATGTTGAAAATAAAACATTCACGAAAAACCATATAAATGTACTCTTCGGTATAATAAGTTGAATCTTTGCATTAAATGTTTTCTAAATTTTACCGTTTATAGTTTTCTACTTGACTTTAAATTCAATGACATTGATGAACGTAGATTTTTCGTGTCACTTATTTTATGAGCATTATTTTTAATTTTTGAACCTTTTAGGAACTTTAATCGTTAAAATAAAAGTTCTTTATAAACATGTCATTAAATTATTTATTCTTTTAACTTTTAGAAAAAAATGCTTTTTTTTTCTAAACAATGAAAGAACGTTCCCAGTTCTTCCACATGAGTGGCGTTTTTTTTTCTTTTAATTTTCGTATTTGCATTTACTCGTATGTTAAAAATTTACTTTCATACGTTCATATATTCTGATTTTATAGGCCTGAAAAATTCATAATATACATCATTTTTCCGTTTAGAGTTTTTCACTTTCAGAACCGTTTTCGCTGTACTATTTCACGTAAATGTAGTAATGTAGTTAGTTCTCTTAAAGATAATTAGCACAACTTACACAGCATATGTTGTATCATTAAAAGTTAAGAACTTTTTTCTGTTTAAACTTTAAGGTTAACTACATCTTATTATTGCATAGAAACATGCAATGAGATTAACTACGTAAATTTTCTTTTAAGAAAAGAAGCTTAACCCACTGTTCATAGAAAATAAAAGTGTTTTTTAAAAAGATAGAGGACTTCACTTTGCCTTTTTTTTTCAACTAATAGTTCAACTGATATTCATTAGGTTGGTACAACGTGAATCATTAAACAGAGGTCAATGTTTCAGTTTTATGAACAATAAAAAAATTCGATTAACAAAAAGGATTTAAAAAAAACTAATACATTTGTTTTATGACATTCTTCTGTTATCAATAGATAGATTTTTGCAAGTAAAATCAGTAATTCTATATAAATGTTTACCTTTATAACTTTTTTTCACTTTGAAAGGCAGGTACTTTTTCGTTATACGTACTTACTTCACTTACACTAAAAAAAGGATTCAAAAATTTTCTTAGAAAATAATGGGCAGCAAATGTGCGTAATTTCCGGGTCATTCCATGTGAAATCAACAAGCCTCAAAACTGGACTATCACCAATTTCAAAAAAAATCATAGGGTTGAATACGTCTATAAAGTGACACAAAAAAAAATAGTGTTTAAAATTTTTTTCAGCTGTTATTTTTTTGTGGGGGACACCCTAAAAAACTCGAAAAATGGCAAAAAGTAGAATTTTGGTACATACAATGATTTAATTTTCTGAGCTTCTATTGCAGCTAAAGTCTTTTGTTATATGTTTTTTTAAAGCTCTTTAAACAAGCTTTCATACGATATCTGACTTGACAAGGTTTCGTGATGTTAATATGTCAAGGTCACCGAAAGCATTATTTGACCTTGAATATCTTAGTGTATTTTAAAAGTGTATTTTAAAACATCTGGAAAAAATGTATGTATTACTTCCCAATGAAGTGTATGTGTGGTAAAAATTTCAGAATGGGATCTGGATAAAAAGGGACATAGACTTTTTACACTCTTACCACTTTATTGCAATGCCTATGACTCCTGAAGATATATAATACAGAAATATTGCAAACTGTGAAATGCTAGTTATAAGTGACGGTTGGCATATTCCACTTCTTATTTTGAGAGGTTATAAATCATTCCTGTAGTGTTTCTCCTAGGGTTCACTTTCGAAAGCAAAAATTTATAAGACACACCATGGGATGTGGCAAAAAAATGCCACTCTGCTTTAATCCCAAAATCTGATTCATAACTCAAGTTAAGGAAATGCAGTCTGTTTCTGTACCGTGAGGCAGCTCCATCACAGAAGTAATAGATCAAACTTGGTTTGGTGGCATTATTCATTTTCAAGATTCAACAATGAGAAAATTTATGAATATATATCTTGTCATAATTTCAGACTGCCTCACTCATAGCAGTTCACCTTTTACTAGAGCCAGTCAGCAAAAATGATTTATGACAATCCAATCATGACACCACGACAGTTGTTTAACTGGGCAAATGAGCATATCAAATCAATAAATTTTCAATATTGCACAATTGTAGATTATAAACAGGAAGAAGAGGCTTTGAAATCCAGAAAAATTGACATCCTCAAGAACAATACCAGGCACTCAGAGTGTTCGTTGTTTCATGCCATTAAATAGGAATCAGATGCAAGTGATAGCATATTCATTTTCCAACACTATAAGCATTGAACGTACTACAACTGTCAAGGGCAATCTTGATTGCTCAGAAATGGTTGGATTCTTGACCTGCAGACATAATGGATATTGGTGGGTAGGGTGGTTCTTAGCACAGCTGAAAAAATCAAAATGTGAAAATCAAGCTGTTACATCCTCATAGACCCTCAAGTTCTTTCTACTATCCTGACTTTGAAAAATGTTTTCAACGTGCTTATAAGTGCTATTATTTAGAAAGTGGACCCTAGGAGAAACGCTACAGGAATGATTTATAACCTCTCAAAATAAGAAGTGCAATATGCCAACCGTCACTTATAATTAGCATTTCACAGTTTGCAATATTTCTGTATTATATATCTTCAGGAGCCATAGGCATTGCAATAAAGTGGTAATAGTGAAAAAAGTCTATGTCCCTTTTCATCCAGATCCCATTGCTGTCCCATTCTGAAATTTTTACCACATATACACTACATTTGGAAGTATTTTTATATATTTTTTTTCAGATTTTTAAAAAATACTCTTTTTGAGATATTCAAGGTCAAATATTGCTTTCGGTGACCTTGAAATATTAACATCACAAAAACTTGTCAAGTCAGATATTGTATGAAAGCTTGTTTAAAGAGCTTTAAAATGACATATAACAAAAGACTTTAGTTGCAATAGAAGCTAAAAAATTGAATCTTTGTATGTACCAAAATTCGCCTTTTTGCCATTTTTCGAGTTTTTTAGGGGGTCCCTCTTAAAAAACTAACAGCTGAAAAAAATTTTAAAAATCATTTTTTGTATCACTTTATAGACGCATTCAACCGTAGGATTTTTTTCTTTTTTTTGAAATTGGTGATGGTCAAGTTTTGAGGCTTGTTGATTTCACATGGAATGACCCTTCCTTCAATTACATATTTGGAAAAAAAACAGAGAAGTTTCACACTTAAAGCCAGTAACTTTCCTAAAACTACGACGGAATCTCTCAGGCGGAATTCAGAAATTTTCTTAATCAAAGCCAGGCCCGTCATTTAGGGGGGGGGGCGGGAGGGGGTCAATTGCCCCCCTCTGACTTTGAGAAATCATTGTATTTGCATGTAAGTGGGCGTGGTTTTTTATCTTTTCCTATCAAATTGCATTGTGTTTGGACCCTTTGCCCCCCCCCCCTCTGGAAAAACTAGAAATGACGGCCATGTTCAAAGCCTGTTTCGTTTCTAGATCAAATCAATAACCTTCTATGTGTTTACTGTAATAGCTTAGCACCATCCTAGTTTACCAGAAAGACTCTTGGCGCATTTTAGCAAACACAACCAAAGCCAATGTAGAATTGCCAGCAAATACCTAACTTCTTATTTGCCTACAATTCAAACAAAAATATACAGAGCCCTGAGACTACATGTTCCTGTCTCAATTTGGGCTCAGTTAATCTGTATAGGCAGTATTCGCGATAAAGGCAAAGTTTTCGATAAAAACATTAAGTGAGTATGAGTACATATTTTGATCCTGGTTGTAAAATAAACTTTTCACAAAAGTTGGGAACCTGCATTCATGCAACTTGTATGAATTCTGGAGACTTTTTCGCGAAGATACTTGATTTTCACAGGACACTGTTGAAAAATCGTAAAATCCTGCACCGTTGCCCGCAAATAATCTTGTGAAGTTTCTGAATTTTCTCAATGGGCATATTTTAGAAATTAAAATCAGTGATTCTATATCAATATTCATATTTATAGCTTTTTAATTTTGTCTTTTATCAGCTTAGACACACAGGTACTTTTCTGTTATACGTACTTCACTATACCCCGTGTAACGAGAGCTGGCGTCTGAAAAAAATATATTAATTTACCACTCTCCGCACTTTCCCCCTTATGGTTGTCATAGTTACGGAGCTGTGGGCTTTTTCCCTCTTAGTTTTTGCAACAATAGTTAAATGCGAACGATTAAAATTGCTTTGTGCGTAAACTATTATTCAATCAACTGTAAAAAAAATACTTTTTGAAGTATAAATATAACGGTTACCCGTGACGGTAGGTCTTGCTAGAACAAACTATTTAGCACTAGATTTGTTAGAAAAGTTTTTAAAAAAAGAGACATGAGGATATAAATAAAAGCATAAGCCTAATTCGATAAACATAAAATAAATGAAATGCCTCAACAGCAGTATATAACAAGAAGTTCTGTCAAGAGCTAAACGAGCCTACTTTCCAGTACATCGACATCGGCATTCTAGCATCTAATCAATATTCTCTTGAATATCTGAAACTGAAAATTGTGTCAGACATACCTTTATAGCACTTAAAGCTGATTTCTAAAAGCAAAATATACCCCTCTCATCAGATGAAATTGACACGTAAAAAGTAAATAAACCAGCAAATAAAGTTTCGTCGCACCTTTTAAAGAATGTAACTGTTATAGTTCTTCCGTCGAAAATTTTCCCAATCGTTTTCAAAAGAAAAAAAATAATTAATAAAATAAAAGTACAAAGAACATCAAAACACATTTTATCAAAGAAAGAAAAAAAACCTCGTTCGTTAATAAAATGTCTCGAATGTTATTTTTAGTCCGTTCCCAGTTGTTAAATATAAATAAAGAATAAAATGCTCTCGTGAATGAAAAATTTTTGTAAACAAAAAAAATCGTCTGCCAAAAAAAAAACAGAAATAAAAATATTAATAATAAAATAAACAATAAAATGAAGAAATAAACAAAAAATCGTCTGCCCAGTCAGTCATTTTTTTTCTGAACCTGCATTTCCGCCATGTTTGCGGAGTCGGATTCGGAATCAGAGTCCTCACAGGAGATTTTTCAGACAAGTACTTTACATACATTTTTTATCAAAACCGTTTTCTTACAAAGTTAGTTTGAAGGAAATCCGCCTTTAAGTTCAGAATCAACATTCAATTTAAATTTCCCAATAGGCGCTCATGTTAAATTTTTTTCTGAACGGTTCATCATGGAACGAAAAATGGTTCAAATTGAAAAGTGAAATATGGGAATGAGTCTCTCCGAGATCTTTCGAGCAAAAAAAGTTTATTCAATTCGTTATTAGGTGGAGTTATTAGGTGGAGAAAGGTTGCTTGAACTGTTCAATGTTGAACGAAAAAATGTTCAAATTGAAAATTTAAATACGGTAATGAAGTATCTTTGCCGAGATCTTTCGAACAAAAAAAAGTTTGTTTAAATCAGACTGTTCACTCAAAAGTTATTAGGGGTAACAGCTTGCTTGAGCGGTTCAATGTTGAACGAAAAAATGTTCAAATCGGAAATGTAAATATGGGAATGAAATATCCTTGATAAGATCTTTTGAACAAAAAAAAAGTTTGTTCAAATCGGACTGTTCACTCAAAAGTTAGCATCGCGGGACAGGTTGTTTGAACGGTTCAAAGTTGAACCAAAAATTGTACAAATCGAAAAATCAACTATGGGAATGAGCTGTACTCACCGAGATCTTTCCAACAAAAAAAAGTTTGTCAAAATCGGAATGTTCATTCAAAAGTTATTAGGGGGGACAGACAGACCGACCGACCGACCGACAGACACACAAATTCCCCATCTCAATGCCCTACTTTCAAATTTTTAATTTTTCGATATTCATTTTACCTTTTTATTTTTTTAACTTGGCGATATTTTTTGGACTTGGTGATATTTTTTGGACTTGGCGATATTTTTTAGATGCATTAAGCTACTTTTAATACCTTTTTCGTCTTTCTTTTATTTTCAACGTGAAAGTCGGCTAAAAAAAGAGTGGAGCTGTTATCTTTCGTACGGTTTCCTTGGCAATGACTCAAAATTTCTAAACTTACAGCGCCCATTTCAAAGTAACAGGTTATAATCGCAGCGATTTGTTTACTTATTGTTTTGGCAAAATTGGAACGGAAAAAAAAAAAAAAAACGTTTACCGTCCCGGCATATCTGTTTGCATTCCTTTCATATGACATTTTATGGAACTGTTAGGGTACTGCTCCACATCAGCAAAAAATGCGAGCGAAAAGCAGAAACGTAAAATGAATTAAATGGTTATTTCTATGGAAAGTACTCAGATTTTCGGTTTCTGCCTTCAGTTTCGGTCGCGTTTTCCGCTGAAGTGGAGCAGGGCCCTTAATGTTTGTTTAAGATTTGAATTTATTTACTTGGTGGAGTAGTCATTATTTTAACGGAGCGTTTAATTACGCCTTATTAAGTCTCCCAATTATTTTAATACAAATTTTCATGCTCATTAATGTTTTTTCCTAACATTTTATGCTACTTTATTGAATATTTTAGCGGATTATTTTTCATTTAAAGGGAACTTTTAGTCGCATGTAATATCTTTCATTTGTGTAACAGTTCATAGCAAAATATTGCATGATATCCTCAAACAAACAATTTTACGTCACTTAGACCATACATTGCGGCAGTGAATAAAATGACAATTAATTACCTGAATAATAATATGCTAAGTCACGAACCAATAATAGAAACTTCCAGTACAAAACAAAGTAAAATGATAGAAAAGTAAATCGCCCAAAAGTCGCTTATTAGAATGAAAATTACGAAGCGGATTTCTCATTTGACGAATTAAATTTACAAAAAATTTAGCACAAAAATTGAACCCCATGCATTTAGATGTATGAAAAAAGTATTGTGGCGTTAACGATTGGTCTTAATGCTACTATGACGATGCTGTTTTTAACAGTATAATACTGGCAGCAGCGGATCCAGTTTAAAACAGTAAAAGCAGAGTAATAAACTGTAACTAGCTATTTTTTAGTTTATTACAGTAAAACTAGCAATTTTACCATAAAATTAACTGTATTATATTGTAAAAACAACAGTATAATAATGGTAGCAGAGGTTCCAGTTTAAAACTGTAAAATGCATTGTTTATTACTGTAAACCAGCAATTTTACAATTTACCACTAAAAGTAGCTATTTTGCAGTTTATTACTGTAAAATTACTGTCAAAATAGACATATTATACTGTAAAAACAACATCTATTTTTTACAGTGTAATAAGTATTTCAAATATTATACATATATTTAAATATTTCACTACAAAAACAACAGGCGCAGCAATAAAAACAAAAAATCCTAACGAAAAGCATGAAAGCATTTGGATTGAAAAAATTAGTATTAGTTATTCATATATGAAAAAAAGGATTACAAGCTTAACCTTTAGGAACCGGGTGGTACACATGTTGTACCATAAGTCTTTTTTCTTTAGAGGACGGGGTTGAAATTTTCACTCGAACCCTTTGCAGCCGGGGATTTTTTTAAGTTTTCATACGTCTGGTACGACAGTTTATACCTTCTCTTTTCAATGGAAAAGAAATCTGTGGTTCAACTGTCGTACCACCTGGGTCAAAAGAAAATTTTCTATATGAACAGCCCGGATCCAAAAGGTTAAATATAAAATAGTTTTCCCAATTCTTTTGTTGATGCCACAAGTACACGAAATAAGGGAAAAAATGCACAGTATTCTAGGTAGTAGGTTTTATTGATATTTTATATTGAATTTCCTTCTTTATGTAATCCATGTTTTTCCCATCAACAGCTTTTAATATTCCTTTTTTATTGCCATGTTAGATTAATCGAGCAATGTTGCATAAGGAGAAGATCGAAAAATTTCCTTTTTTTAAAAAAGATTCTGCTGCTTTAAAATTTTTTTTAATTTAGTTAATGTAAGTTTAATGGACTTATATGATTCAGCAAAACGATGGAAAAAATCAATATTTTCTGTATTGTTTATACCCTGTGTAAGCAAAATGTTTTCCAATTATTTGCTAACATTTGTAGTCCCACATCATTAACCAATTACATCGAATACTAAAATCCATCAAATCGGTCTTTAGATCAGCAGCTATTTTTCCACCATTTGTTTTCATTTTTTTTCCTTGTTTTGTGATTTTTCTTTTACTTTTAAGCAAAAAAAAAGAAAAACAGCATTTTTGTATTGCTTGCACTGGATTGATATCAAAAGAGAATATTATTTCGAAGTTTAGTTTTCAATGTTGCTTTTCCGTGAAATTTAAAATAACTGTTAGTATTTGGGAAGATTAGGTACCATTAAAGCCAACAATGTCAAACATGACTGTACTTGAGATCAATTAGAGCGAAATATTATCACTTTATGCTGAAAGAATGCTACGAAATAAAAAAAATATTGTAATTCAAATATCTCTCATGATGTATGATTATGATGTAAAATCAGCATGTGAATAAAACTAAAAGTTTGGTAACCAATGGAGCTTTTAGCAAACTGTTCATTTTACCCCATGTGTTAATTTTCCTCCACTTGCCCCTATCTACGTTTCAATGTAAATAAGCGTTTTGATCTTCTGTAAATGCGATGTCTAGCAATGTGACATAACCTTATTTTCTGTGTTAAAACGGTTACAGTTTCAATTCTAACAAAAATACAAGGTAAATTGCGTCCTAAGTATGAAAGTTCCTTCTTGCAATTGCTAAATGTATTTAAACTATTCATGATTGTTTTCCAAAATATAAAACAAAAAATTTGGGAACCAATGGAGTTTTTAGCAGATTGTTCATTTTACCCAATCTGCTTATTTTCCCCACTTGTCCGTATCTACGTTTCAATGTAAATAAGCGTTTTGATCTTCCGTAAATACGATGTCTAGCAATGAGATGTAACCTTAATTTCTAGGTTAAAACTACTATAGTTCCAATTCTAACAAAAATACAAGGTAAATTGCGTCCTAAGTATAAAAGTTCGTTCTTGCAATCGTTAAATGTATTTAAACTATTCAAGCAAATTTTCCTCACCAAATTTTGGGTGGAATATTAGCTGCATTAGTAATTATTATTTCCTTTACTTAATTTGCTACAAACATGAGTTTGTGCAATACGTAAAAATATTATTGGATCTTAAAAGTTCCCAACTATTTATTTCTACATTGATAAACGTATTTAGTGTTAATTTATAACAAGTATAAACCACAATTGAATGGAGTTTTGCGTAATTATCATTTAGAATTCATTGTGCAACTGCATCTTCTGAAATTATAGCTCAATAAAATACATATCACCTTGGCTAAAATAGAGTTCTAATGGGAAGTATTTTCTGCCCGTACTTTGTTCAACCAATTTAATTGCTTTCCCGCAGGCAGCAATATGGGTCTTACTTTATTGCTTTCTTCCAAGATCCCATTAGCGCAAAACGCAATGCAAATTATTTTGATTTGTTTTACTCGATGTAATAGAATTGATATAATTCAAAGGAGAAATAAGAAAGGTATTTATTTTAATATATTCAGAAGTTTTAATTGAAATTTTAATTTTAAGAGAGTCTCACAATGCCTATTTGTGTAGTTAATTTTAATTTAACGTTTCATGAAATATTCTGTCCTATTTGAAATTATTTTAGGTATATTTTGAGAAAATATTCAATTTAAGAATTGTTTATATAAAGCTTGTTCTCATAAACGTTTATTGAATTTCAAAAACTGCCATTTAGATAAGCTAAAGTACTTTTATCGTTAATAATTACTAACGTTTATTAAGTAAAAATCTGTATTCAATCAGTATGTCCCAAGCTGCAAAGTTCTTTTTCAACACCAATGTTTTGTCTTTGTTAATGATTTCAGGGTGTTTTAAAAACATAATAAATGCGTAGTATTTAAAAAAATGTAAACATAGAGACTTTTAATATTTGAACATCCAGTTAACCTATTAATTAAAAGCAGAATGAAGTTTACAGCTATACAAAGAGAGGACATTAGAAAGGAAACTGATTAAGTGCCGCCATTTTAAAGGGAGTTTAAATTCCTTCCGTAGTTTGTAATTAATTAATTTGTTTATTTATTTATTTACATATATTTATTGATGTATTTATTTTTATGTACACTGTTAAAAATGAATCCTGTTTTTACAGTATAATACAGCTAATCTTATAGTAATAAACTGTAAAATTTGCTGGCTTTACAGTACTAAACTGCAAAATTGCTAATTTTAATTTTTTACCGTACATTTTACAGTTTTAAACTGGAACCTCTGCTGCCAGTATTCTACTGTAAAAACAACAATTCATTTTTTGCAGTGTATGTGTTCATTAGAAAGTGATTTTTGGGCCAGATATTAAACGTTCTCTTTTTTGTTAGAATTCTAATAATTTAAACGAAGAAGTTGATGTGATTAATTAGTCTATTGATCATGGAAGAAAGCCTTCTCGTGAAAAATTAACTTCACAAAACAAAACAAAAAAAAAATGTAAATGCTCTATCAAGTTCCCTTTCTTTTGGTTTTAATAATTATAGATTTTTTCCCGTTCACTTTTCTAAAACGTTCGGAAGTACTGGATGTGACCAAAAAATAATAACGCTAATTCTTACTACAATTCATTTTGCCGTAAATACAACAGCTAATAAAAAAGTTAGGTTGAATTATAATGCATCTGAACCTCACAAGTTATTGTGAAATTCGGAAATAATTTTCCATCCTTGTTATGCTAATAAATAGTAGTTGAGAGACTTTATGGCATCACCAGAACAGCAGCCGTAAATCATGCCAATTTATCTGTGAGGCGTCAGGGTAGAGTAAAAAAAAAAAAAAAACCTGCTGCTGTTTGATGATTATTCCCCAAAGGTATGCACTGAATGTATACTGTACACAATGTTATTTTTACAGTATATTACAGCTAATTTTATAGCAATAAACTGTAAAAATTGCTAATTTTAAAGTAATAAGATGAGAAATGTCTGATTTTACAGTGCTAAACTGTAAAATTGCTAATTTTACAATAATAAACTGAAACTGCTAACTTTACAGTTTATTACCGTTTATTTTAGTTTTAAATTGGAACCTCTGCTGCCAGTATTATACTGTTGTTTTTACAATACGATCCAGTTAAATTTTACGGCAATAAACTGTAAAATTTCTCATTTTACAGCAAGACACTGAAAAATTACTAGTTTTTTAGTTTATTACTGTGCATTTTACAGTTTTAAATTGAAACCTCGGCCGCCAGTATTACACTGTAAAACAGCAGCTCATTTTTTGCAGTGTGGCTCTCACGTCAATTTATATGGCAGTGTGTTGCTACGTAACAACACCCGTGACGGCATAATCGATAAGACATTGGACGTAACCAGAGGGTCCGTAGTTGAGCCTAGCCAGTCGAAGATTCAGCATGTTCACTAACAGTGACTGGGGAATGTTGAATTTGTTCGTGCTCACGAAGTGCTCCACGTTCCCATTCCAAGCAATACTTTTGTGGGTGATGGACCAAAGATTACTCGGTTCCTGGTTTGAATAAAAAAAAACAGAGCTCTCTCCAGAGGCCTATCAAGTGGTTAATTTGATGAATCGGTGACGGTAATGCCGTCAGTGTTCTTGGAGATAGAACACGATACTGCCTGATACATACAAAGTAACCGTTCGGTAATGGTAAATGGTTTCTTTTTAGTAAGTGAAAGCATCACTATTTATGTAAATGAGTTGCTGCTCCTGATAATAAGGCGCGGTAGACTCTGAACCACTTCCTTTACATTTTTTTTTCTTTTTTTTTTTTGGAAAAAAATTACAAAAAAAACATTTTTTAAATTTCATTTTTAAATACAAAAAATTGAAACATATAAAATATGTAGATTTCAAGTTGAATATGTAATTTTTTATAAGTGTAAAATCATTTAGTTTCATCCGAGTTTTCTCATGATAATAATTACCTGCAACTCATTCGAGCCCGAGATAGCTCGGGATAATTGGGCAAGCGGTTAAAAAATCAAGAAAAATGTTACGGTGTACAATACTGTGAAATGGAGTGCTAACTGTTCAGTAAAGTTAACAGTGATGTTTACAAGGAGAAAAAGTAATCGCAAAGCAACGTGATTTATGATGTACCCCTTTCAGTATAGTAGATAGGAAGCTCAAATATTACTGAAGAACTCACGTGCTCGATATCACTGCTTGAAACGCGTTTGTTTATATGGCGAACTTGCCACATTGTTCTTGTTTTTCTGCCGTGACATTTTACAGTAAAATATAATTATACGGTAAAACGTACAGGAAACAAAAATGCCATTATTTTACTGTAAAAGTTCAGGATTTTTTTGCCGTGTATTTTCTAGTACATCTGCTTAACCGATTCAAAACCCGGAAACTCTTATAGTCGAAACACTTTTCGTAGAGGGTTATTCCATGGTGACTAACGTAACATTCAGAGCTGATTTTGTAACTGTTTTTACTTGTAACTTGAAGGATAAAAAAAATTTTTTAGTTATGCTGGTGTATTTACAATGTACATGGTATCTATGTATCATTTCTGCAAAGAATTTTAAACAAAATTACAGACAGCATATATTTTTTCAACCAAAATTGCAACGTGACTAACGTAACATTTTTGCAACACTGAAAATGAATGCTCATGTTGTGAGGCGAAAATTTCTCAAAGTTAAGCAAGTGTTAAAAATTGAATGATATACATTAGCCCCTCATTATATCGCGCCTCGTTATATCGCTCATTCGGCTATATCGCTCTTTTCTTTTGTCTCCAAAAAACTTTTAATTCGAAACCATTTTTGAGAAAATATGTAAGGTGCTCAGAAAAGATCTCTTTCTCATTTATTTTTGTCATCAATGAACAAAGCGAAGGTTCTTCTATACGACTTTGGATTCTTATTTCACCAAAACAATAGGTTAATTTTATGTCTGTATACATATTTTTTAAGACCTGCACATTGTAACAACAACTGCGGCAAGTTATATTTTTTTGTTACTTTTGACTGAAAAAAAAATCTAATGTTCGAATAAATAAATTTTTATGTATGTGCACGTATAATTTACTTGCATGCTGGATAGAAAACTATTTTTAATGACTTCGGTTATATCGCGCTTTCGGACATATCGCGCTTTTTCCTTGTCCCCCGAAAAGCGCGATATAACGAGGGGTTACCGTATTTGAAAAATGTGTAAAGTTGGCTTTTAAAAGCATAAAACACATTTATTAAGTTTCAATTTTTTTGTCTTTTGTGTCACTTTTACTCAAGATGGAGTGCGACTAACGTAACCATCGGATAACAAGCAGTAAACACACTACAAACTATTAATTGTGGCTAATCTCAGTGATGATTACGAAACTTTTTCAATTTATTTTAACTTCTTATGTTGTATGATTTTTATTTATTTATTGTTTTTAATACCCTTTTCACTTCGATATTTTTTTTTCTTCGGCTGAGGTTGACATTTCTATGGAATGACCCTAGAGTATTGAATTAGTAGCAAAAGCGTCTTTTTTATGCGACACTATTCAGAAATAAGTTTTTAATTCTGATATTCCGAGAATTAGAATATCGTCTAAATGAAATACTGCTTGAAGTGAATATTTAATTGTATTTCACAAGTTTTCTTTGGTATTTGGTGAATAAAACTCACAATCAAGCTATAGCAAATGACAGTATCACGACAAGTTTTTAATAATTTTGTAAATACCACAGTTTTTTTAATGCATTTATCTACTTGCGACAAAATATATTTAATGCTTTACTTTGTCATGAATAATAGACTGATTTTACAACTTTTTAGTAGCTTTTTCCCATGAAAGATTATAGTTTTGATTTTTTTTTTTTTTGAAAAGGACAAAAAGAAGAAAAAACGAAAAAGAAAAAAACTTTGGAATTTTGAGTTTTGTGTAAATGTTGATTCTATAAATAAAATTAAATCACAATAAACTAAAATAATTGTCAGACATTTTGAAAGAAAATACTTGGAGATGTGTGCACCACATCCTTAACTCGGGATTTCTTCGTATTCCCTAATTAATTGCACAGACCCTAGATACCTAATTATGAACAAAATTTGTTCAAATATTTTCGTTAGATCAGATTAAGTTCTTTACTTCGTACGTAATTGAGTTAAGTCATTATTTTTAGATGGAAAAACCAGTTAAGCATCTAATTCCTTTTAATTGCATTTAATTTCGGGAATCGTGATACACTCCTTCATTTTGTATTAGGCCATTCCATGGAGAAGTGGAAATTTTGTACCGGATGAGACAACTCATATATTTTACTAATAATAATACTTTAAGATGTCCATCAACAAAACTTTTTTGTTTATGAAATCACGGACATATCTGCCATTTCTTCTGCAAAAAGGCCTTCTCATTACCTTTAAAACTATTCCTTCTAAATGAAATACATAAGCTGTCACATGTGGGGCCAAAAGCTATCTTTTTCGTGCACTGTAAAAAATAGATGTTGTGTTTACAGTGTAATA
Source organism: Uloborus plumipes (assembly GCA_038373865.1). Lineage (NCBI taxonomy): Eukaryota > Metazoa > Arthropoda > Arachnida > Araneae > Uloboridae > Uloborus > Uloborus plumipes. Next base: position 169,853 of record JAXGGA010000137.1, read on the forward strand.
CAGCTAATTTTATAGTAACAAACTGTAAAACTTTTAAATTCTACAGTAATAAACTATAAAATTGCTCATTTTGCATAAAATTGTAAAAGTGCTGCTTTACAGTAATAAACTGTAAGACTACTAATTTTACAGCTTATTACTGTGCATTATACAGTTTTAAACTGAAACCTCTGTTGCCAGTATTATAGTATTATTTTTCCAGTATAATGCAGTTACTTTTGTGGTGATAAACTGAAATTACTGCTTTATAGTATTAAACTGTAAAATAGCTAATTTTACAAATTAGTACTGTGCAATTTAACCCCGACACTCTGCTGCCAGTATTATGCTGTAAAAAACACTTTATTTTTTGCAGTGTAGAATGGCCCCTTTACTGAGACCCTGCCAGTATTTAGTTTAACCTTTAGGAACCGGGCGGTACACATGTTGTACCATAAGTCTTTTTTTTTTTAGAGGACGTGGTTGAGATTTTCACTAGAACCCTTTGGAGCCGGGGATTTTTTCAAGGTTTCATTCGTCTGGTACGACAGTTTATGCCTTCTCTTTTCAATGGAAAAGAAATCTGTGGCTCAACTGTCGTACTACCTGGGTCAAAAGAAAAATTTCTACATGAACAGCCCATGTCCAAAAAGAAAAATATCGAGTACTTTGGAAGAATATGTTATAGATTTTTTTTCCCATTAGTCATTACTTAAAGTAAGTTTTAAGCAAGAAACGAAAGTAAAGAAGCCAAAATACCGTAACAAACTGGAAATATCTTAGTAATGCCTTTCAAGTTTAAGTCCTTATTTGAAATGACTGATCCGAAAATAGGTTGGCGTTACTTAGCGACTTTCTCAAAACCCCCAACGTTAAACCTTTGTAGAGAAGTATGTACCGCAATTTTACCAAAATATATTTTCCTGCATTGGTTTAAATTTATGAGAGATTGCATAAAAGATTTTTCTCTGCACTAACTATTATCTTTGTCATGCAAATTCCAGATTCAACACGGCTACGAGAAGTCTTTAACCCATTTATGCCCAGTAGCCTAAAAACTTGACGCTTGTCAGTTACTGCATAAAAAACCTGTAATGGGTGTATCATTTTACTAAAGTAGTTTTTCACATGCTAAATAGTTTTTCTTCTTGAGAAAACCAGTTAGAGCCTCTCTTTGGACATCAGAGTTTATTTATTGACAGCCATTTTCAGACAAATCAGTCAAGTAACAATCCAGCATGGGTAGCCACAGAAAGTAAGTTTTTTTCGGAACTTATTTTTCATAAAATGAAACTATTAGAGATTAAAACTAATTAGAGATGCCTTCTGTAATGTTACTTTGTAAAAGGAAAGTCAAGTAAGGTCGTATTTTGCTCACACATCTGCAAAATATTCCATAAACAGGACGTTAAATAACTTCATAAATATGGCAACAACGAACTACACAGTCCAGTCACATTAATGTGACCACCACGTACTTTCGACGTCGACGTCAAATTACCAATCACAAAAGGCACTTCGTAGCACAATGCAATTGAGGGTGTATAAAGGGTGTGTGAGGGCCTTGGAAACCATTTCTATCATTGGCGTAATGCAAAAACGGAGCTATTTATCTGACGTCCAAAAGGGCATAATCATTGTCTTTCGGGGCAAGGTTGGAAGCATTTCCAAAATGGCTGAGTTTTTGAACTGTACGCTTGCCATCGTGGTAAAAGTGTACCGTGCATGGCAAAGGGGGACTGTCAAAAAATCAGCGACGTGGAAAATGTGGTGCACCAGGAGCCATAGATGACAGAGGCGAACGAAGGCTGTGGAGATGCTGTATGGTTGATAGACGGGCTACCGTTAAGCAACTGCCCCCCCCCCCCCCAACGTCATCTCCCAAACTACTATTTAGCGGACGTTGCTGCATCTGGGCTCCCGAAACACAAGACTGGTTCATGCAGCTATACTGGCTACTGTCCATCGACGACGAACCCTTGAATTTGCACGCCAGTACCGCAGCTGGATGTTTATTGAGTAACAACAGGTAGTATTTACAAATAAATCACGTTTTATGCTCCATCGGGCACATGGACTTTGGCGTATCAGGCGTGAAACCGCTGAAACCAAACACCCTCAACCATTGCCGGAACGGTCCAAACTCGAGACGGGAGCCTTATGGGCTGGGGAATGTTTTCCTGGCATTCTCTGGGCTCACTCATCATTTTGGAAGGCACGATGAATTCATACAAATAAGCATCTGTCTTTGCGGACCATGTCCACCCCTATATCTGCACTGTTTTTCCTCAGGATGATGGCATCTACCAGCAGGACAATGCGAAGTGCCATATAGCTGCCAGTGTACGTGCGTGGTTCGAAGAGCACCAGAGGGCGTTCATCCTTCTTCCCTGGCCAGCAAACTCTCCTGATTCAAACAGAATCGAGAATGTGTAAGACCATATCGATCATGTTATTCGCTCTATGGATCCTCATCCGCGTAATCTAGCCCAGCTGGCCACAGCATTGGAGTCAGCATGGCTCAAACTACCAATGAACACCTTCAGGGCCCTAAACAAATCTCTTCCTGCACGTCTCGTAGCAGTCCGCTCTGCGAAAGAGGGTTTTTTAGGCTTTTGACAAGTGGTCACATTAATGTGACTTGACTGTGCATTTTAAGCCTAAAATGTATGTAAACCATTCCAAGTAAGAGTTTTAAGCAGATAAAAATTGAAAAAAATTGTTAAGACAAACTTGGGCATAAATGGGTTCAAGAATGCTGGATTCAAGAGCATTTTATGCCGTACACTGATTAAAACTATTGTGTCCAACAAATTAAGATGGGTTACACATTAAAATAGTATTCATGCTAAATGATTTCATGTAGACATGAGGTATGGAACCACGGTGATATTTTCAACTACCGACTCGTAAATACACTGGCATTGCCCTTTTGTGCTGCTACATAGAAAACACAAATTAGAATCAGATTATTCTTTATAAAGCAGTGAGTAACCGCCCCTAAGCAAGGGCTAAGGCAGAAACATGCAATACACCGCCAATTTGGTTATTTCCATCCATGGACTGCCGTCCATGAATCGAAATATCCAAGTTGGCGGTGTATTGCATATTATTCTTCATCTTTTGTAGCCTCTCATTTTTATACGGAAATTCATTCAAGTTATTAAATGCCAAAAATGGTGCGGTTAGAATTATTTTTCTTACTTAGAGATACTTGGAAAACATATAGTGCACAATTTCCAAACTCGGATAGCTGGCATTACACATTTTCTAAAGTCCTTGTTTGGAATGATGCAAAATTGAAGAGGAAGTTTTAACACTTATGTCAGTTTTTTCAAGCAAATTGCTGCCATTATTTTAGTGAAACTCGTGGGTGTTTACGTTTGGTATGTCTATGAACTGATGGGGTAGTGTAGTTTTCTTATGAACATTAGGTAAAAAAACACCTGTTTCTACATTAGAAGGTCAGCTACCTTAAAGTACTTGAACCAGAATTCTATAAGTTCAAAATGTTTAAAGTGGAATTAAGTTTTAAGTATGATTTTAAAATCTACTTTTTCTCTCGCTTATAAAATACGTAATGAATTTATATTATCTTACACGAATGCAATATTCGTAAAATAATCATTGTTATTTAGCTAAATATAATGATTATTTTACGAATGTCATCATTATTACTGTCTCAATATTATTATTGATGTCTCAATATTATTTAGCTAAATACAACATACAGTTATACCTCCATTAATCTGGACCCAGAAAAACTGGGCTTCATTTAAGCCGGACACTCATATGTATGTACGTACTGTGAAAATAAACAACGAATTAGGGCAATAATGTTTTTTTTTGTACACTGTAAAACCACAGGTTGCACCACTCACTTTAAGGGTAAAACGTTGTAACACCAGCGGCACCAACTGAGGGGTGCCACTTGACTCCCTGTGGCACACCTTAATGGTACCATTTGGCTTTTCAGGGTGCCAAGGAACATTCATGGGGTACTATAAGATACCCATGAAGTGCCATAGGACACCCATAGGGTGCCACATGGAGCCAAATGGCACTTTCAAGGGTTCCATAGGGAGTCAAGTGACAACCCTCAGGGAGTACCGCTGGTGCTACAACATTTCAATCTTAAAGGTGCGTTTTGCAACCTGTAGTTTTGACAGTGTAGGTTATTAATATCTTTTAATACAATTTTGAAAAACGTTACTACGCAGATTTTTATTTCATTCTCTCAAATTCAAAATAAGTATTTCACTTAGAACACTAGTTTATGTACAGTCATAGAAAAAAAAACGAAACACTCTGAATTATTCGACTGCCATACTTGCCAAGAACAAAAGAAAGGTGTCTTCTGACATGGACTAAAGTCTTCTTTAAAACTATGTGAGTAAAATTTTGATAAGGGGCTATATACAAAGTGAAATGAACTCAAAGTCTGAATTTTCAAATGGGAACCCCTACATTTGGTTACATAATTAGGTGCGGAGGGCCAAAAGTACGCTGGGTACCAAGCGGCATCACTTTAGGACCAGTAGAACAAAAGTTATGACCGACCAAAGATTTAGGGACCACCACCACATTTAAAAGGCTACTTTCAAGGTCGAAATTTACAAAGAGTAGACAAATCATATTTTTTCGATTAAATTACCTAAAACTACTCGCAATAATACGTTTGCTTTTCGTAATTGATTAAAAATTCTCGGGTTTTGTTAAAGTTATAATATTTTTTTGAAATTTGGAAGAGAAAACCCTACTGTGTAGAGTTCAAGGGAAAAACGCAACATTCTATCTTTTTGATTAAACAAAGATGGATGCATATTTTTAGCTACGCATTAACCGTTGCAGCACACACCTTTTGGAGAGAAGTTACAACTTAAAAGTAACCTCTTGTATTTATATAAACTACTGTATTAGGATTGGCAAAAATGTTAAAACCGTGGCTCAGAATTTAAAAAAACGTCTAATCTTTACAAATTATTCCAAATAACCTTCCGAGACACCACAGTTTTCCATGAAAATCAAGTGTCCACGGAAAAAGTTTTCTGAATTGCTACATGTTGCATGAATGCAGACTTCTGACTAATGGACAAAAAATATGATTGTCTACCAATTTTAAAATATACTCAGCAGTTTTATTAGCGTTTCGCTTTCAACATATTATAACTGTTGAAAACTAAATACTATATAAAAACGCTGAGCATGTTCTGCAACTGCTGAATAAGCATATTTCTTTTTCTTTGCATAGAAATTCCCTGCTATTGTTTCAGTTTGCATAGTTGTATATGGTCCCTAAAAATGGTTCTTTTAGCATATCTCAAAAACTACTGGATATTTTGAGCTCCCATTTTGGATTCTCCTTTGAAACCCCTTCTAGATTGTTTCTCCATCAAAATATTATATGGTTCCAGATCATCATTTTTTCAAATATTAATTTCAAAATTCATAAAAAATTCAAAATTTTATCTGAGAGGAAGTCAATGACGTTTTTATTGTTGGGTTGGTTCATACTTTGATATAAAAAAACAAACTTTGCCGTACCTATCATGGTTTAGGTATTATATGCCCAAGTATCAAAAATATTTTTAACATTACGGGACGGTTTTTTCTCAGTTCAATTGTGAAGCAACGGCTGGAGCAAATCTAAAACGATTTGGTATACAAAGTTAAATGATGTTACTGATCACAAATATGCGATAAAAAAGGGGGGTTTTCATAGAAAATTTTAAAGTTGATGCCAATTTTTATATGAAGACGACCCCTTAACAACAATTTACCAATAGAAATTTATAGAACACATTATTCCTGAAGAAATAACATATTACACGTGTCTCTAGTTATAGTAGTCTTCGAATAAGAGCGAGTGTTTCGTTTTTTTTTTCTATGACTGTACCTTGTCTCGGTTTATATATTTTTTATATTTAATACACAGTGTCATTGATTCGGACGAGCCAGACCCCCTATTAGGCAGGATTAATGGTTCTATATAGTATTTAAAAATAAAAATATTCATGAATACAACGTATGCGGCATTTATTAAATTTTTTTCGTCCCCACGTTGTTGTTCCATTTTCATATTTATATCCACCGAACAGATTCTCATAAATATTCTTTCGGTATCCCTTCGTTATTTACGTCCAAAGAAAATTAGTTTCCTCTTAACGCACAAGAATATATTAAATTCTGACTTTTCATCCATCATTTACAGACATGTGTATGCTGGAAAGGTACTTATATTCTGTTATAAATCATTTTAAACTCGGAAACTTAAGAGTCTTCGATTTTTTTTCTCCGGAAATCCATTTCCTTCAAGCATCATTTTTCTTCGCCAAAGTTGAAATACCGCATTGAATATAAATATATAAGTATTATGCAACCTTATAAATAGTTGCGAATACTATGTTCATTTATGTAAAAAAAAAATAATACGGAACTAACGTGAATACACTGTAAAAAATGAATTTTTTTATTGCATACTATAGTTAATTTTATGGTAATAAACCGTAAAATTTTAAAATTTCACAGTAATAAACTGTAAAATTGCTAATTTTACAGTTCTAAACTAAAAATGCTGATTTTACAGTAATAAACTGCAAAATTTTAATTTTACAGTTTATTACCTTGCATTTTACAGTTTTAAACAGGAACCTCGGCTGCCAATATTACATTGTGGTTTTTGCAGTATAATATTGTTAAATTTAACGGCAATAAACTGCGAAATATCTAACTTTACAGTAAGAAACTGTTAAATTGCTAGTTTTATAGTTTATTACTGTGCATTTTGCAGTTCTGAGTTAGAACCTTGGATGCTAATATTATACTGTATAAACAACAGTTCATTTTTTGCAGTTTTTGTTCAGTTATGAAAAAAAAAAAAAATACGGAACTAACGTAAGTACTGAACTATTTTATTCGCTCAGAAATCCAATATAATTGTTGGTTTTTTCAATTATCTTTTCGAAAACTTTGATCAAGTAAATGTATTAACTTTGAATATGTATTCGAATATACTTTTTGTAAATGTTAGTTTTTCCTCGTCGTCTTTTTTTTTTTTTTTTTAATACAAATTAAGCAACCATTTTTAGCTCAAGACCAATTGAATAATGGCTAAACCCATGAATAACGTACTTTTTAACAGTTTTTCCGCACTTTTTCATATTATTCACAATATTTACCTTTAATTTAGAGTTTATCCTGTTTCTTATAGCTAAATAGAAATAACTTATACTTTCTACCGAGTGAATTATCTTTATTCGTGAAAGAAAAAATGAAACAAAAAATGTTAACAATATTATTGATCAAATAAGATAAGAAGTACTTGCTGTAAAAGTGAAATGACTATGCTTTACTTTTGAATAGCACTCAGGAATCTTAATTTTCCACTCATTGTATTTAAATCACATCAAAAATGTACTTGAAAATAACTACTTAACACGAGAACTTGAAAGGATCGATAAGAATATTTATTTCCAGACCACATAAAAACCCAAAGAAATTTCATCTTGATAATGCAAGCGTAAGAGTTAACTTGTTTAAGAGTTTAGATACGCTGCTAAAAACGGAATTTACTTCAAGAACATCATTATTTTATTTTTCTTTGCTAGATCATAAACTATTTCAAAATCTAATAAATAGTAAAATACGTAAGTTCATTTTTATGTCGAGAACTGCTCTTTTGTAATTGACTATATCCTTGTACAACATTTTAACAATGTTACTTAATATTATAAAGTAGTTCATGGCATAAACTCATATCTTAGGTTTTTAATGCCTTGAAAAAAATTCGTTTACTGAAACTAATTGCAATGATGTGAAAGAATAGCACTTTTCTTACTGAAAACGAGTAGTGCAGTGATTCTAAGCTTTGTTAAATTTTTCGAACCTAGTGCCTTAATTCCTGAGTGCTTTACCTAGTGGACTGAAATCTTTTAACCCTTTTTTCACAACAACCGTTTTTTCATTTCCGAAGTGAAGTTTTCCGTATAATCTACCCAATCAAATCTAAACCCTATTTATCTATCTGTCTATCTATCGGTCTGTGTACGTATGGATGTCCAGCTAACGGTCGCTTCTGATTTTCTATTAGTCGATGCTGGTGATGAAGAGCTGGTTTCAGCGATGGCGAAAAATTGCGAAACTTGGCTTCATTTTGGGATTTCTCTCCAAATTAGACTTAAAAAATGCTGCCAATTTCACAATATTACTTTCATTTCTTGCCAAGCGTATAGCTTTCTGAAAGATATGATGTTATGTTAAAGTGCTGGAGACAGTGAATCTAGTTGCCACTGACAACTAGCATTTTGAATAAAAAGTCAGCACAAAGCTTTTTCTTTTAATTTCCTCAAACAGTAATAATTAGTCAACATCAAACCTAACTTAATGAACAAATTCTTTGTTATATATCTGCTGCATGCAGAGTTTTGACATTCAGTTTAATTACTTTAATTTATGAAAAAAAATGTGTTCTGCTTTATTGTAAAACATTAATGAAGTTTTAAAAACGTTACTTAGAAATATAAATTATAAGCAAGTCATGAATATTTTTCGTGTAATTCAACATATCTTGCCATTTAAAACATTTTCCAATCACCCGCTAATATGAAAAAGATCTTATAAGTAAACAAGCATATTTATTACAATTTTATGTTTAATTAATTATTTGTAAATAGAAATTGGAATAAATACTTAAAACTAATTAAGTACTGGAATCGCTCTATTTATTTGTCTCGCCTCCTAATTGCTTTTCCTATAAAAATGCATTGATTTACAGAGTCAAAAGAATTTTTCGTTGAGACAAATACTTTGAAAAGGTTACTTAGTCGTAAATTTTGTCATTTGAATCCCTTTTCTTTAATTGGATCCGATAATTAAAATTTAAGTTTTATAGTTCCGAAGATATGTTTGAATTATTTAGGAGGTAGTACACACTGTGTTCAATAAAATGTGTAAACATCCCAATGCATGCAGAATGTTGAAAAATGCGAGAACTCTAAGCCAGCGCAAATAATATTTTGTTCATAATAAGTTGGTTTTAATAATAAATGGTGTTTAAATGATTCAAAGCATAAATGTAAAGGTCACTGTGATGATTAAAAAATATAGACTAAATGTTAAAGTAGAAAGTATTGCACAAAACAGTTTTCGAACCCAGATGAAGATACGTGGGAATCGAAGAACCTATTAATTAGGGGTGTTCTCAAACCGTGTTAAGAGAAAACTCCCTACGCTTTACAAATAGATCATTCCATTACTTAAGGTAAATATGCTTCATATTAAATGTCTTTATACTGGTTTAAAATCTTAGATTTTTCGTAATCCCTTAACGAAAATAACATTAACAATAATGCAAAATGGAAGGGCATTATGAACTAAAATTAAACTCAAAAGAACGGCTCTTACCCAAGATTACTTAAGACCTTTTAGTGTCCGAATTATTACACTTATCTACCAAACCGTATCCTTTTTTATTAGCCTACTTTCCCGTTAAAAATAAAAGAAAGACGAAAAAAGTATTAAAAGTAGCTTAATGCATCTAAAAAATATCGCCAAGTCCAAAAAATATCGCCAAGTTAAAAAATATCGCCAAGTCAAAAAAAAATATCGCCAAGTGAAAAAAATAAAAAGGTTAAATGAATATCGAAAAATTAAAAATTTGAAAGTAGGGTATTGAGATGGGGAATTTGTGTGTCGGTCGGTCGGTCGGTCGGTCGGTCTGTCTGTCCCCCCCCTAATAACTTTTGAATGAACAGTCCGATTTGGACAAACTTTTTTTTGTTGGAAAGATCTCGGCGAGTACAGCTCATTCCCATATTTGATTTTTTGATTTGAACAATTTTTGGTTCAAATTTGAGCCGTTCAAACAACCGGTCCCGCGATACTAACTTTTTAATGAACAGTCCGATTTGAACAAACTTTTTTTTGATGGAAAGAACTTTTCAAGGATACTTCATTCCCGTATTTACATTTCCGATTTGAACAATTTTTCGTTCAACATTGAACCGCTCAAGCAAGCTGTCACCCCTAATAACTTTTGAGTAAACAGTCCGAAAAAAAATGACTGACTGTGCAGACGATTTTTTGTTTATTTATTCATTTGTTTTATTGAATTTATTATTATTATTATTATTATTTTTGGCAGACGATTTTTTTTTGTAACAAAAATGTTTCATTCACGAGGGCATTTTATTCTTTATTTATATTTAACAACTGGCAACGGATTAAAAGTGAAATTCGAGACATTTTATCAACGGACGAGTTTTTTTTTTTCTTTGATAAAATGTGTTTTGATGTACTTTGTACTTTTAATTTTTTTTTTGAAAACAATTGAGAAATTTTTCTACGGAAGAACTGTAACAGTTACATTCTTTAAAAGGTGCGACAAAACTTTATTTATTCATTTGTTTACTTTTTATGTGTCTATTTCATCTGATGAGAGGGGTATATTTTGCTTTTAGAAATCAGCTTCAAGTGCTAAAAAGGTATGTTTGACATAATTTTTAGTCTTAGATAATCAAGAGAATAATGATCAGATGCTAGAATGCCGATGTCGATGTACGGGAAAGTAGGCTTGTTTAGTTCTTGACAGAACTTCTTGTTTTCTTCTTCTTTTCTTTTTTTCCCCAAAAGTTTTATTTGCTGAATCATCCTCTTTCCACAAATGACATCAAGTGTTCAATTCCAGCCTTTATCCAAAGTGGAGGAAAATAAAATGTTTTGTCACGTTGACAATTTCCACTCATGCATTATACATTTTCTTTAAAAGTATTCTTTGTTGTGTATTTATCAACTTGATAGTTTTAGGATTTCCTAAAGAAGCTTCTATTGTTTTCATACTGATGCAGCTTTTTTTCTTCGAGAGGCAGATTTCAATACTTTGACAGGATTCTTTTATCTCACTGACGTTCCTTAATATGTTTGTTTTAAAGGGTGAAAAGTATTAAGAAGGAACGATTTGTGTCGATGAGGGATAAACAGTTTGAATAAGAAGTATGCACTTTCAAACTGAGAGATGTTATTTAAAAGAGAGAAGTGTCAACGTAAAATGACTTATTGTGCAAGTTTTTTTTACTGAAGTTTGTTAGTTTTGAAGCCAATGCTTAAAAATTTACCCCTTTTTTTTTTCAATGTCATCATCTCATTTGTCAATAAAAACCTAAAACGCATGTACTGGCTGATTTTCTTCGGTAAAACCTTCTGCGTATTTGCGCATGCGTCAGGTTTTCGCTGCTCTTACCAAAATAGAGGTGATCGGTGAGATAAAAATAAGGGGAAGAATAATAAGAAAACTTTTGAGAGAAATCAAACAACGTAGAACGATGCTGATTTCAAATACATAGTTCAGTTGAATATGTCAAAAGTATGGCAAATGCAAGTTTTAAATTGAAAACTTTAGAAAGTTCCCACTCACAACCCATCACCCCTTTTTTATTTTTTTAAGTGGAATGGTTTTCCGAGTGCTAGGCGCGGTTTTCACGGACGGACACTAATTTCTAATTTTTACTTTAGTACACTGTTAAAAATTCGGGAAGCTTTTCTGGTAAATGTTACTGCAAAATGTAGCGTTTACCGTACAGAGTTTTTTTACAGTGAATTGTACCGAGAAAAAAATTGCGATTGCAGCGCCAATTGATCACCACGTGACTTACTGCGAGATACAGAAGACATCCTATTTGCGCTCTCCTGATGTGTCTCATCTCTGGTACCGTGGATAGTTAAGCAATGTGAAAAAATTGGGTCCCGGGTTCGATCCTTGTCATTCGTATCTCGAGCTTTTTAATTCTTGTTTTCTCTTATGTAAAATTTTACAGTAAAAAATATTTTACGGTAAAAGTTACTGGCAGCATGGATGGCAGTAACTTTTACCGTAAAATTTAAGGGAATTTTTTAACAGTGTAGAATATTTATTTACAGCGTAATGTTCGAAGGAACTAAAGCTGCACACACTGTAATTGAAATTCAGAAACGATCTTGGGGATGATATGCCTAAATGCTTTTTGTAACACATCTGGCAAAAGAACGTTAAAATGTCCCACTGACTTTCCTTAAGTTTACTTGAAACATTTCTGAAGAATTCACAAAGCTTCCCAGTAAAAGTCAGTCACGTGTTCGAAGTAAATCAGGAACCTTCTAAGAAAATTTACATATCATTGTTGTGAAACTGGTGTGGCACAATCCTAATTATTCAAATAAACTTCTAAAACGGTTTTTCCCAAAATTCCTATAGCTGATGTAATATTGCAAGTAAATACTTGAAAACTTGCGTGACTGCAATTTGCTTTGGCTGGTAAATGGCACTTCTTCCTCACTTGTTTTTAAATCGTAATTAAAATTTAAAACTTTAATACATGTTTTAAATCTTAATTACTGCGTATAATTTGTTCAGTTAACAATAATCAGTTCTTGTACTGTATATTATTTAAATTTGTACCTAACAGAAATTTTATTATGGATAATAAACAACAACCTTTATCATTCTTTTGGAAGTGATTAACGTATAAAATTCACTTTTAAAAGAGCGCTGTAAAAAGTGGCTAAATTGTTTTACCAATAATGTAAATCAACGAGTTACAATTCGCATTCACGACGCTCCTAACTCCGAAAACAATTATTTTGTTACGCATGATTTACTGGAATCCGTCATCGACGATTTATCACATATAAAAAAATATTAACTTTGACAGCTTATATTTTTCTTTCTTTTTCACATCTTTGGTACTATATGTTTCAAAATATTTCGATATAATGTGAAAATCATTTACAAATAATTTACTTAATTTGTATACAGAAAACCAAACACATATGCCAACTAATTAACCGAATTCCCTTTTTTCCATTAGCTTCCCCTTGAAATCCAGGAGCAAGTAATGAATATTTATGGAGTTTTCCTTCCTTATCATGATCTATAATCCTACAATGCCACTAAATATGCCTCTAAATGTTAAATGGCCATTTATTTCCACTAATTCAAGACGTAAAAATGAAATTGTCTTTTTCATTTGGTCAAAAATATTTTTTCTGAATGAAAACTGGATGAAAGGCAAAATCACTAACAGTAAAGAATCCATTAGTTATGCAGTTCCCTTTCACTGGTGACACACGGAAAAACAGTACTGCAATATACATGATTTCAAGTGAAAAATGTTGATATAAATGGACTCCTAATGAACAAAAAATACTAGTAGTGACTGTAAGAAGAAAACTTCGGCATAGAAAATTGGATAAAATAATTAGAGCTGATGTCTTTTGGAAAAAGGTAAGAAAAATACCTTGGATAGCTCTTAAGAAAATGTGAAACTTCTATTTCTTTTATTTTAGGACTTCATTCCATGTATTACGATAGAGTTCAAGTTAATTCAAAACAATGGTATTTTCATTTTTTTAGCTCGATAAAGAATTACTATAAATTAATTACTGCACATACAATCAAAAAAGTTTTCAAGAGGGTGAAATTAAGTGACAAGGCTTTGCTTTTAAACAAAAAGGATATGCTTAAATATAACCTATTTATACACTTGCTGACAGAACATACCTATAAAAACAAAGAAAATGTGCACTGAAACATTTTATTGTTGTTCAGAAGTCAAAAAACTGTCCAAAAGGTAAAGTATGTTTTTTAATTATTATTATTGAAACCCCTTAGTATTAGTTTTATAAGTTAATTTTGACTTTGAAATCAGAAAAAACGTAGGATAATATTTATCGTCTGTGCCTTCTTAAACTGTTTAAAACAATTATATTATTTATCAATGATTCAGTACCTTTTCTTAAACAATATTATCATTTTAATATGAATATGATAACACTGCATTACAAAAAAATAAAAAAACTCAAAATGCTTCTGACATAACTTCCGATTCTATGGTAAAATGCACCCCCTCCCTCCGAATAAAAATATGGTCACCGTTTTTATCCCATCACGTTCCACTGTTTTAAAATGGTATCCACATTCTTTTTTCACTTTTCTGCAGTTTCATAAGCATTATTTCTATTTTGAAGGGAAGAAAGCATTAAATTAGCCATTAGCACTGTTCTGAAAGATTAGAATGATTCAATGTTCAACAGCATGAACGTTTGAAGCGAACTGGATGATGAGGATATTCCCTCCTAAGCTATTTAAAAAAAATCATCGAAACGATATTTTTTTTCTCTATGGGTGTTCTTCAGAATGTTTTCATTTTTTCTTCGATGTAAAACTTCTCATGTCAAAATATTTTCAAGTCGTATTTTTTTTTAATTTTGAAAATATCAAATATTGCATGCGGGTTGCACCGCAGATCTTCAATGAGGAAACTTTCTGCATCATTTATATTTATTGAAGTCACATTCAGACATAAACGACCTAAATGTTTATCACAATATCAGAAAATTATAAACAATGCGGTGCAGTGCAAACCCCGAAAATATAAACTCAGAATGTAAGAATATTTTATTTAAATTTGTGTCGTAATTATGTACCTATCGATGTATTGTAAGTTGGGAAAAAGGTAAACCATACGGGAATGGTTTCTGGAGTTTTGTGGCGTAACTAGTTTGCTCTCATGCTTTTAAGATTAAAAAAAAAAATAGAACATGAAACTTCAATTGGACAAGGCTTACACGAGGAAATCCAATACTCTGGTTTTACACAGAAAATAAGTCATATTTTATTAAAAGGATCATTTTACAGAAAAATAAGCAAAAATTACATCAGAAACTTTTTTTTTTTGCCTCACAGTGTAAATCGTTTAATACTAAATCAGGAATGAAAACACAGTAAAGTTTCATTAATAATTTTTTGATCAAATTAAAAATCGGTTTTATCAAAATGTACTCAGTACAATAGAATAAAAACAGGCACAATATTAAAAATATCTTTGAAAAAAGTATATTTATTTTTAATATCATATCAAAACATGATCTCAATACCAAAGTCATGTATGATTTAATCATTCATAGAAAAATTAATTTCGAACTCCCTTCCATAAAATTTAAAGACATCTATATTAAAACAATATTGACACTTTCTTAACCCGAAATATCCCCTTTCGGCGGGAAAAAAACAAAACTTCCAGTTTAAACTCTAAACGGCAAAATCGGGACTGGAAAGTTTACTTTCCAGTGTTTACTTGAGCTTACATTGCCACATTCAGCTGTCGAAAAGTCAAACATTTTCCTTCCTCGAGATTGAAGTTCACCGAAGAATTCGATTACCATCTATCTAGGGCTTTTTCAATAACCTTCCCTACTTCTTATTCTATTTAAGAGTTTTAAGAGTAAACACGAAAAAAACGAATTTCACTGGGGAACATTAATATTAACGGAAGGTGTTTTCAAAAATAGGGAAATCGATACGCGTGCAGCAGATGTTCTTGCTTTTTATAAATGCATATAGTGAAATGTAACTTAATTGGTTTCTAATTCTAATATTAATATTACTAGCTTATTACTTGGCGTTGCCTGAGTGCTTATTAATACAACATAGCTCTAAAAAATTATTTGAATGAATTCTATCCACATGGGCTTGGGCATTGAGCATACTTATTACATGCTAAAATGAAATATGTATACATACATCTATTTACATATATATAAATTTTGTACGAAGATTATCAGTGATAAATTTGAGGATAAGACTCTTACGTGCTTGCTCTTTTATGCTCTTCAAATAGGTTTTATCAGATATAAGTCAATAGATCTAAGTCAATAGATCTGTTTTTTTCCTCATTATTTTCCAGTTGTATTAATACGTTGTGTAATTAGTAAGAGTAAAGTAGGGTAAGATGACGAAACTAATGTCCAGAATTCGTTTCTTGCTCTAGGGTGTGAAATACAACTTTTGAACTGATATTCAAGACGTCTTTAAAGAGTTTAATTTAACTTTAGAAATTAAACTCTGGGTATTTTCTTTTGAAATATGAAAAATATGTCACCTAAAATATGAAAAATTTTTCGTTATTATGCCTCACCTATGGGGTAAGATGACAAATGGAAGTAGGTAAGATAACAAAGAGATGAAAATAAATATTAAGAGAAAAAATGACACTTTAAAAATTCATACAAACAAATTAAATTGGTAGGAACAACATTTTCCCCGTCCCAAATCCAAACAATATGTTCATAACATGTTGTTCATTTATCTCCCTTGAAAATAGTTCTTCAGTTGGAAAGAGCTTAACCCAAAGCGAGACACTTCTAGGTCTAGGATTAATTTTTCGAGATCCAGTGGTGTTTTGCATTGTGAGATTTTCCATCACAACCAGTGGCCGAAGTTTTAAGGCAGTTAGCTCGATGGGAGATGTGTCTATCTGCAAGAGAAAAAATAGTGAAAAATTAGTGAGGTTTCACTACCTTATTAATTCTGTAACCTACTCTCTTGCCCACACACCAGAGCCCACCACTTCCCCTATAGTAATCAAAACATGAGAGACAACTGGAAAGTCCTCTCCCATATTGACCTTAAAGCTCACAGATGCATGTTAGATCTATTAAACTTTCTTGAAGCAAACAGGACCCTGCTTTTCCCCGACTTAAACTAAAGTCTACCCTTAATCATTCTTTCTTTTGTTATCCATGACATCTTCTGATTAAATTTCTCTCATCTATCCCCATTACACAATCTTCCGTTCAACACGGAATTTGTATTGTCATCTTTTTCGTGTCTCTGTATTTTGTACGTCCTTTGTCTTGATGTCTCTGTATTGTACCCTGTTATTTGTCTTGTACTATTTCTATTATCTTTAATGTTTTAGTGTCATGAATAAATTTGGACACCGACTCCGACTGTCGGCTTACGAAAAGACCCTGGCAGTCATTCTACGGCAATCAGTAGGTGCACTCTTATTAATTCTGTATCTTGAAACCAAGAGTCAATTTCAATTTTTATGGCAATTTTCGTGCTCATCCAGAAACATACTTTGGAAGTAACTATTTTGAACCATTATACATTTTTGACTTTCAAAAGTGTTAAATGTGTTTCCAGGAGCCTGATTTGCTACATTAACTAGAAATAATTTATTTCGTGTTTTTTTCCCCTTGTGCTTTTTTTTTTTTTTTTTTGAACAAATTGAACCAGAACGGATATTTCCATCGTTGCTTTTAACAAAACTGGATCTGAATGCTTTCTAAGTCTTATGACTTAAAAGCAATGGAGTCCACTGCCCCTACCCCTCCCCGAGTTCATCTAAAATTAGAAAGAAGTATACATTATTTTAAGTTTTGAATTATCTCAAGCTGTGCAGCAATGTTGAAACATTCCATAGATTTTCATTCTTCTCAAAATCGATAACGTTTATATAAATAAAATAGTTGCATAATATAATCGATGTATTGATGTAGAGATTTAAAAAAGGTTTAACAGAAGGTATAGACCGATAAATAAATTTAAAATATACATATAAAGAGTGATGAACACAGAGAAATATTGTTGCAAAAGCATTAGGGTATGTCATAAAAATAAAAGTTTTTTTTTTCGACTTGGTACACGCACTTTCCTATGTATTCACTCATTTTGAGTTTATTGGTACAAAAAAAAGTTTTTCAAAAAATATTTTAGCTACCGGGAAAACGCAGTTTACATAAAACTCCAGTGTTTTTTTCAAAAAGTTCACTAATTTCAGGTTGAATACGCAATATAGCTGCGAGAGTTTCATAGAGGATTGTTCTGCTAACCTAAATGCATGTTTTTAACTCTAATGAACGTACTTTCCTTATAAAAAATACAGTTAAATATACATTTCGTGTCTTTTTGTTTTTAGAATGAGCAAAATTATCGGTAATCGTTCCTACTGAAACGGGTTACGCTTCTGGTCAACTGACACCGTTGTCTTCGTTAGGCAGTCAGCTGTTCAAGGGAAAATGCCACCTGCAACTGGGAAAGTGGCCCCCCATTTTATTTATTTACCTTCCTTAGCCACCCCCCCCCCCCACACACACACACAGCGAGATAACTTTTGACCAGCAGACGTTTTGACTAAAATGCCCCTCATCCTGCCTAAGAATTTTACATCAGTTGCGCTTTCCAACAAAAGGCAGGTTTAGATTCCCTTTTTTGTTTTATTAAAGGATGGATTGATTTCCACTAAAAACCTATTTTAAACATCGAAGAAGTCGGACTTATAGTTCGACTCTTCCGAAAGCTAGTGCCCTCGTTAATATTATGATGCGAGGAAATACCCTGGAATTTTTGTAGTGTAGTTGTAAGAAGTAAACGAAGCTACCTCGATGTTAGTAGAGCGACCGTTACTTCAGTCAGGTTTGCTGTGTCATCAACCGCGGCAGTTGCTATCACATCTAGTTTTTTGGTTGATTTTGTGAAAGCAGGTCATCTCGGTGAAGATGAAAAACATCTCATGTGAGATAGCAAAAAGGTAATTCATGCTAAAGAGCGTGTTATGAAGCACTCAAGAGCAGAAGAGAGTTCCAATATCAAAAAAAGTAACATTACTGAAATTTTTGTAGAAAGCAGGAAGCCCAACGCTCTAACTCTTAGTTACGATGAGAACACTGGTAGATTTCGGAAAAACATCAAAGAAAAACCGTAATAGATGAGCGTAGAGATTTCTACCCCACTCACTATACATCAGAAGAAGACAACAAAGGAAAAACTGGCTGAGCAATGTAAAATAGGATTTTGTGACTGGTTGAATTACATAGGTATAGACATTTGCCTTCAACTAATTGGCAGTGATACCTCCAATGAAATGTCTGGCTGGAAAGGAGGCATGCTACATTACATCAAAAAACTCCTCCATTACAGACTTTTTAGATCTTTCTTTCTGCTGGCTTCACATTAACGAGCAGATATTAAGTCATATAGTCGCAAAATTTGACGGACCAGCTTCTCTAAAAAAGGGATGGATTGGTATTGTTGGTAAACTCTTTTCCGAAGTTGAGTTTCCTGAGAAAAAAAAACAAAGTTTCCTGTATAAAAAACGGGTCTTTTTGGGCTATTCCGGAAAATTTACTCATTACTCTTCTTTGCTCTGAGGACTAAAGTAAAAAAGCCTTTGTATTTGACAAAATAGTATCAATTAGGGCTGGAAATAGTTCCACCATCAGTGAGCTTCAATGCTTCTGACTTCCACGGAACTGATCGACTGACTAGCAACAATTTCGGCGATATTAACAAGAGGCTCCAAAAATGGAATTGGCTTGAACTTTGTTTTTGTCTCAAGAAACTCAACTTCGGAAAAGAATTTACCTACAGTACCAATCCAGTCCTTTTCCGGAGAAGCTGGTCCATCAAGTTTTGCGACTGATTGACTTAATATCTGCTCGTTGATGTGAAGCCAGCAGAAAGAAAGATCTAAAAAGTGTGTAATGGAGGAGTTTTTCGATGTAATGTAGCATGCCTCCTTTCCAGCCAGACATTTCATTGGAGGTATCACTGCCAATTAGTTGAAGGCAAATGTCTATACCTATGTAATTCAACCAGTCACAAAATCCTATTTTACATTTCTCCGCCAGTTTTCTATTGTTGTCTTCTTCTTCTGGTGTATAGTGAGTGAGGTAGAGATCTCTACGCTCTACGGTTTTTCTTTGATGTTTTTCCGTATTGGTAGCTTTTACCAGTGTTCTCATCGTGACTAAGAGTTAGAGTGTTGTGCTTCCTGATTCCTACGAAAATTGCAATAATGTTACTTTTTTCGATATCGGAACTCTCCTCTGCTCTTGAGTGCTTCATAACATGCTCTTTAGTATGAATTACCTTTTTGCTATCGCACATAAGATGTTTTTATCTTCATCGAACCAAAATGGCCTGCCCTCACAACATCAACCAAAAGGCTATATGTGATAACAACTGCCGCGGTTGATGACACAGCAAACCTGCCTGAAGTAACAGTTGCTCTACTAATATCAGGGTAGTTTCGCTTATTTCGTACAGCTACACTACACAAATTCCAGGGTATTTCCTCGCATCATAATATTAACGAGGGCATTAGCTTTCAGGTGAGTCGAACTGTAAGTCCGCGACTTCTTCGATGTTTAAAATTGTTAGTGCCTTTTGATTTCCAGGTTTTTAGTGGAAATCAATTCATCCTTGAATAAAACAAAAAAGAGAATCTCAACCTGCCTTTTGTCGGAAAGCGCAACTGATGTAAAATTCTTAGGCAGGATGAGGGAAATTTTAGTCAATACGCGTCTACTGGTCAAAAGTTATCTTGCTGGGGGGGGGGGGGCTAGAGGGGTAAATAAGTAAAATGGGGAGTCACTTCCACAGTTGCAGGTGGCATTTTCCCCTGAACAGCTGACTGCCTAATGAAGACAGCGGTGTCAGTTGACCAGAAGCGTAACCGTTTCGGTAGGATAGATTACCGATAGTTTCCGGTTTTTTTTAAACAAAAAGAGACGAAATGCATATTTAACGGTATTTTTTATAAGGAAAGCAGGTTCATTAGAGTTAAATACATGCATTTAAGTTAGCAGAACAATCTTTAAAAAAACTCCCGCAGCTATATTTCGTATTCAACCTGAAAGTAGTGAAGTTTTTGAAAAAAACACCGGAATTTTATGTAAATTGCGTTTTCCCGGTAGCTAAAAATTGTTTCCAAAAACTTCTTTTTGCACCAATCAACTCAAAATGAGTGAATACATTGGAAAGTGCGTGTACCAAGTCGAAAAAAAAACTTTTATTTTTATGACATACCCTAATAAGCATAGAAACACTTTTAAAAGGATACCTGATTTAAAGTTGAAAACTACGCTCTTATATTAATGAATTTCCTTGAAAAATTAAAACAAACTATTTCAGAAAACAAAGTAATCATCTAGTTTGACGCATTTTATTCCACACAAACTCGTTCAATAAAGACGTGCAATATATACATTTTAATTAGAAAAGTAATTAAAGTAAGAGAACGGAAATACAAATAGTTCATTTATCGGAATACGCTCTAATTAGTAACTGTTACTTTCTGATTATACACAATTTAAATGCCCAAAAATCAAACAAGAAAACGCATAATTTCAGTTTTACTAAGAATCAGCAAAATTATTTGTTTCATTTTATGTTTATGCATGTTAAATTTCTTTTAATTAGTCATAGAATGATATGTTTTTGGATCGTCTTCAAAACGTCACAAGTAAAGTAGTTTCTGCTAATGATTATTATGAGCATATTGGCTTGTTTCATTGGCAAGGTAATTTATTAATAGCAGCTAAAATTAAATCTACCAGTTATACTACTAGGACAGTGCTACGTGTGTTAAAGCATTTTGTTCTTGTACAACTTGTTGTTGTTTTTTTCTTTTTTGATTAATTCAGCATTAAATGTGCCGAATCTGTTGGTTTTTTTTAAATTATTTTTTTATTTTTTCTGCATTGCTTGTCACCACTGTAATGGAGAAAATAAGTTTAGTAAAACAAAAATATTTCTTGATCACGAAATCAAAACTAGAATTAAGAAAGCAAAAAAAATGCAATTAAAAACGTTGGCAACTTATTTCTTCATTTTTAAATCTAAGACAATGGTATCAGTTTTGAATAAGATGGTAATTGTAGATGTTTTGTTATTCAGTTAATCACTTTTAAATATGATTTCTATTACTTAAATATAGTCATAGCTGGACAGTACTTTTTTTAATCAATTTAAATTTTGTTAACAATTGTCTAATTTAAAAAAATCGTTCCGATAAAAATCCAAACAAGCCTTTTTTTTCAGAATATTTTATTTTCAAAATACAGAATATCAAGCATTCAAAATACTTGAAAACCAAATAGTTCAAAGTACTTCTTTTTCTCTGATTTTCCATTTCATTCAGTATTTTTTTTTTTTTCTTTTCTTTCCGTTTTTTCCCCTTTAAATGAAACTAGTTACTAATGCGGTCATCACTACTTTTGGACATTTCGATTCTGTAAAAATAAATTCACTTCCAAAGGCAATTTTCACATAGAAAATTAATTTGTAATTATTACACGCGTTCATTTCCAACGCTCATTCTTGTTGATTAAAAGCATATTAAGGTAACAATTTGTAGCGCAATACTTCGCTCTCAACAAGCTATATTGCAAGCATCACAAAAGTGCTGAATAATGAGAGTTAAACGAGGACAAATCAATGAATGAGTTCATTGAAACATGGAGTGAAACTAAACACAATGAACGTGTTTACCGATGCAAAATTATCTTTTCAAGCATATAAATAAGTATAAAGCACTGAGTAACCGACCCCTAAGCAAGGGCTAAGGCAGGAACATGCAATGCATCGCTAACTCGGCTATTTCGATCATGGACTGCAGTTTCGTGCTTATTCTGCACTCATCAGCATGAAATACGAAATTAGCCGATTTGGAGGCAAAAATCCTCCTAAAGAGCAAAGAGATCTAAAAAAATTCTTATGGGAACGGTACGAGTTGTACCGTTCCCATGTGCGGTCGCTCGCTGGTATTCTAATTTCACATTAGCTACCATTTTTTTTTTTTTTTTTTTTGCTCTCTTTGCTTTTAAGAAGATTTTTGCCTCCAACTCGGCTACTTTCGTATTCCATGCTGAAGAATGCAGAATAAGCACGAAACTGCTGTCCATGGATCGAAATAGCCGAGTTGGCGATGTGTTGCATATAAATAAGTGTTATCGAAGAAAAAATTACCGGTGTTTTACGTGCCATATCTCTATCTTCTAGTAAAAATTGGTGAATAAATGTGAGATAAATAAAAAGTAAAGCTCGCCCCTTCGCTTTCTGCCCGTATGCAGTTCGTGGTTACCCGTACGTCATACACCGCAAAAAATGAACTGTTGTTTTCACAGTATAATACTGACAGCCGAAGTTCCAATTTAAAACTGTAAAACGCACAGAAATAAACTGTAAAACTAGCAATTTTACAGTTTCTTACGGTAAAGTTAAGCAATTTTAGTTTATTGCCGTAAAATTTAGCAATATTATACTGTAAAAACTACAGTATAATAGCAGAGGTTCTAGTTTAAAACTGTAAAATGCACGGTAATAGTTTATTATTGTAAAATTAGCAACTTTACAGTTTATTCCGATAAAATTAGCTGCATTATACTGTAAAAACAACATTCATTTTTTGCAGTTTATGGGTAATCTGATTTATATTTCGCAAGGTCGATTTCGCGATTCCCCCCGAATCTTTTCCATTTTAAGTAGGAATTGTTTTTGTACAGCTAGTGAGAGGTGTAGACTAAAAGATAACTATACTTAAATATAATGCATTCTAAAAATTAAAGCTAATACACTCTATTGTGTTTTCTGTATGATAAGCGCTAGTAAATGTAAAATTAACAAAAAATGTGAATTAAACAATGTGACAATCTTAAGACCAAATTCTGGAACGAAAAGTGTTTTAGTCACTAATCTTTACTTAAAATGCAAAATGAACAAAACAAGAACAATAAACAAATGTAACACATCGTTTGGATCGAATTTGGAAAAAAAATGACTACGTTTAGAGGTTAACAGGGAAAAACTCAAAGTGATATATTTTTAAAACATGCATATTACGCTATATTATTGGTACTCATATAAAACTATAAATTCATAGATGTGTATTAAACAAAGCTTTTTTTTTGAAAGACCAAGTTGGAATATCTTTGAAATTCGCATTTGAAGTTAATGAATGGTAAATGAAGTGAATAAATAAATGTCATGCCTAAAGAAAATAATTTTCAATGAGTAAATAATTTTGTGGGCATTTAAAAACAAGGTATACTAATCAATACAATAAATAATAATTTTTCTCAGATCATATTCATTGTTTTTTTTCATTTCTTTGAACTTTCAAGTTATTAAAACCTCCTAATTTTTACTACTTTTTTTGATGTATTTAAAAATCTAGAACATATTTAGAATCTCATACAGCTTGGATGACAGTTATAGCGAACCAAATTTATAATCCATAAAACCATAACTTTCGCGAAATATAACATCTTCCTTTAAGAACGTTTTTAAGAGAAATAGAGCACAATCCAGCGACATAGGATAATCAGAACTCGAGAGTCACGGTCCTAAATAACAACGTTCGAACCATGATCGAACAAGACAGCTAGTTTTGTGCTTAAAAGAAGCAATCTGTAACACAATCTCCCTTTGGGAATGGGGATCTGTTCGTTAGATGGGAGTTCGTCAGCCGTAAAACACTTTCTGAGTCACGGAGCTCCAGTCTAATTTAAGTTATTGATCTACAAGTATCACTGAGCAGGGGGAAACCTGTTTTCTGTTCGCATGAATAAGTATCAGGATCAAAACTGCAGGCTAAACTCACAAGAGATATTCGGGTTTAATATTTATTTTACTTGGGGAAGGAAGGATGAGAATAAAAAGAGCTCCGGGGTTTGATGTTTTTATTCATAATCCATCAATGAGCTGACTTTTATATAGGTCAGCTATACTCTGATTAATTTCATGGTATTGTGTGCAATTAAATTGTATGTGATTTTCTTTTTGTACATTAAAATGTTCTACGAACGTACGCTAAAACGAGGAAAGGAGTTTTAATCAGGATAAAAAATAAAAGACGAGAATCTTAGACCACTCTCAGTATACGTACCACAGAAATTTCGGTATTTTTATGAAAGTTGAACTTCATTCAGACTTGCTTAGTTGATTAGAACTTTTGTGATTCATCATTATAGAATGAAAAAAAAAAAACAATGTTTACGATGTTCTTCTTATTTGCTCGATTTTTGGTGACTATTTTGGGCCTCTTCGGTTTCTATTTCTGTGTGCATGTGTGTTTTACTTTATTTTTTATTTTTTTGGCGTTTAGAAAGGTGGCTAAAACTTTTTGTTTTAATTTTTTGGTTAGTGCGGCATAATTTTCTCTTCTTTTTCGACCTCAAATAAAATTTCTTTCTTCGAATACGATTTCTGGACATTTTTCAATTAGTTGTGACCGTTGAGAATGTGGATCTGTTCGTTAGATGGGAGTTCGTCAGCCGTAAAACACTTTCTGAGTTAAGGAGCTCCAGTCTAATTTAAGTCATTGATCTACAAGTATCACTAAGCAGGGAGAAACCTGTTTTCTGTTCGCATGAACAAATACCAGGATGAAAACTGCAATCTAAACTCACAGGAGAGATTCGGGTTCAATATTTCTCTTACTTGAAGAAGAAAGGATGAGAATAAAAAGAGCTCTGGTGTTTGATGCTTTTATTCATAATCCATTAATGAGTTGATCTGTGTATACGTTAGCTATACTTTGTGATTAATTTCATGGCATTGTGCAATTTAATTAAATTGTGTGTAATTAAATTACATGCGATTTATATGGTAAATGAAAGTCTTATACGAATGTACAATAAAAAGACAAACGGATTTTTAATTACGTTGGAAAATATAAAAGGAGGAGAATGTTAGATCATTTGCAGTATACATACTACAGAAAAGTCGGTAGTTTTTTTATCAAAGTTGAACTTCATTCGAACTTTTTTAGTTGGTTAGAACAGCTGCAAGTAACCATTATAGAACGGAAAAGACCAATTTTTACGACCTTTTTTTTCTGGCTTGTTTGTTCATGGCTATTTAGGGTAGTTTAAGCTTCTTTTTTTTTGCATTTATTAATCGCAATGAATCTCCCTTTTTTAAAATATTTGGTTACTCCACCTTAATTCTCACTTTATGTCTTTATTTCGAATAAAATGTCTTCCCCCGAATACGATTTTTGAGCATTTTTTAATTGATTGTGACCATAGAAAATGGTGATCTGTTCGTTGGAAATTCGTGAGCTGTAAAGCACTGTCTCAGTCACGGAGCTCCAGTCTAGTTTAAGTTATTGATCTACAAGGGGGAAACGTGTTTTCTATTCGCATGAAAAAGTATCAGGATCAAAATTGCAGGCTAAACTCAAAAAAGAGATTCGGGTTTAATATTTTTCTTACTTGAGGAAGAAAGGATGAGAATAAAAAGAGCTCCGGTGCCTATACTTTGTGATTAAAAAGGACAGTTTGTAATTATATTGTAGGTAGTTTACGTTGTGTGTTAAAATGTTTTATGAATATACGTATATACATCAGGAGAAGAATTTTACAAAATTCAAAATATACATACCAATAGAATGTTCGATATTTTTAAAAAAAGATGAGCTCCATTCGAAATTTCTAAATTATTTACAATTGCTATAACTAACCAAGATGAAGGAAAATGTTTTAATGTTCAGCACTTAACATACCAATCTATGAAGTAAATTTGAATATAAGAGTAACGGTAAGGATAAAAATATTATTTAGAAATATTATGATCAGTTTAAACTATTTATTTACAAGTACAGTACAACACCATTAATCCATACTAATAAGAGATCTATATAGTCCAATATAATGAAAGAATGGATTCAATACAAGAACCTAAAACTTGTGCGAAGCTACATAAACAAACTATTGCATACAGTAAAACTTATATTATGAATTCAACAAAATATAACTTAGAACTGCATAAGATAAAATTACTAAATACATCACAAAAACACAAAATACGGCTTACAAAAATACATTATGGAGTTAACTAGATTTTTATTTACATAGTATTTAGATTCAAATTTCTGTCTGCGTTATGGGAAGCTCCAATTAATAGGCTCTAGATTAATGAAGGTCTACTGTATTGCAACTTAACTATTTATGGAACAGAGAGAAACAATTTTTATGTTCAAATTAATAAGTATCAGGATCAAAACAATAGGATAAACTCACAAACTAGAGACGAATTTGTGTATCTTGCCCATGGAGTTCGAACTATTTAACTTAACACTAAAACTATACTACTTCTTCTTCCTAAAAATATTACTACAAATAGATTTAATGTAATTACAGTGAACTCTCACTTATACACCGCCTCATTTTTGCGCCTTTTTCACTTATACGACGATTTTCAATAGTCCCAGCACATTCCAGAGCACAATAATGATAATATTCGTTTATGCGTCGCTCAAAAGATAAATATTTCACTTATGCGCCGAATTTTCCGTAAAATGTAAAAAATCAATATATTTTTTCAAAATAATCATGTTTCTTTATTTTCCTCTTTCATCTTTCAACTTTATTGCTGACGGAAAGCATTTTTCTCCGCATGAACTCGAGTTCGGAGGGGGACATATATCTATTGTGGATCATTTTAAACGGAACAGTTTGAGATTAGGTGTGCTACAATTTTAGTTTCCTATTTCACATCGTAGTTACGTTACAGTAATTGCCAAACCGTAGTAATATGCCCCTTTCCTGTAGAAGCATTCTTATTCCTGCTCTCATTTGAACTGATAATGCGTTTTAGACCTTTAAATAGGCTTGTTCGCTTATGCGTCTCTCTCACTTATGCGCCTTTTTCTGTTGGTCCCTTCGGTCGGCGCATAAATGAGAGTTTACTGTATTTATTTTATTTCCAAAATTACCTTAACGGAAGGGCAGCATGATTCATCGAAAATGTTGTGACATAAATAAAAAAAAAAATTTTTAAACATGTATTGCATTTATTTTAGATATAATATAACAGATATCTTATATTGTTGCGTTTCAGAGCTGTTTCCAATCACATTTGAACTCCTAATCATTTGAAGCTGGAGCTCCTAATATTCTCCTCTTTGTTCCAAAACTGAATATTTTTCATTACTTCATAAATTACGTTTTTACAAAGCAGTTGATACTTCGTTATACGCAATTAAATGGAGAATCCATGGAAAATATATAATTGCTTGGTGCTAATTATTGAAGCCGGTAAAAAATCAAAACTGTCGGACTTAGTTTCCACTTTTTTACAAGAAGTACACATTAACGAAAATAAATTCCTGTATGAGACATACATTACCGGAAAATATTAGGAGGAATATTAATATATTGCAAAACGTTAACAAATCCCTGATACTGCAATTATTATATTTCATCCATTTTTTTTCATTTACTTTGAGAACAAACAACTTCCCCACTATGATTAAAAACACCAATGTTCCTAATTGGTCTGTATTAGCAAAAGTAATTACGATCTCAGTACAGGGGAAATGCAGACATCTGAATGAAATTATGACAACAAAACTAAAAACCCTAACGCTTATATTTTGTTGGTTTATTTACTGCAAATAACATGTATGATCTATAGTACCCATTACTGGGAGCAGTTCTTTCATACTTTACTCGTTATGATAACAATAAAAATGAAAAGAAAATTGCCATCGCATCATCACTGATAACAAGCGGTACATGTTGCTGTTCCCTTTATTTCGAAGAAAATTACTCCTATTCAGCAATAAAATCATTTCTCCCATAAAAATAATCATTTGCTTAAGTGAAATGTGTTTATTCTTGATGCTTAATTAAAAATCGTTTCACGGCATAAACAAAGCACTTTCAACGTTATTTTTGAAATTCGCTTATTTCTGCACTAAATAACCTTTTTTTAGTACTATTTATTTATTGTTTTGTGCATAACCAGTACAAAAGATTTATCTAAGATGTAAGTAGTCATTTATTTATATTTAAATAAAGGTTCATTGACTATATTTGAATGTTTTTAATATTAACAGAATTCTTAAAGTTGTTTTGGCAGAAAGAAAAACAAATAAGGCGCAGAATGGAAGTAGTTTACGAGGTACTAAATTAAAGACTTTAATATTTTTTTTTCTAAACTTATCCATTATTGAAATTTACGGGGTTTTGTGGCTCTCTGCTAGGAGCTTCGTTTTGTAGGTCGAACTACGTGCCCTCAGTACCCACCGGTGAACTTGGTGTTATTTCCTTAAATTCGAAGAAAATTACTCCTTTTCAGCAATAAAACCATTCCTCCCATAAAAAGAATTATTTGCTTAAGTGAAATATGTTTAATCTTGGTGCTTAATTAAAAATCGCTTCATGACCTAAACAAAGCACTTTCAACGTTATTTTTGAAAATCGCTTTTTTCTATACTAAATTTAACCCCTTTTTTTTTATTTTTACACTGTAAAAAAATGATTGTTGTTTTTACAGTATAATACAGATGATTTTATAGTAATGAACTGTAAAAATTGCTAATTTTACAGTAATCAAATGTAAGATTTCTACTTTTACAGTACTAAACTGTGAAATTGCTACTTTTACAATAATAAACTGCCAAATAGCTCATTTTACACTTTATTACCGCGTATTTTAGTTTTAAACTGAAACCTCTGCTGCCAGTATTGCACTGTTGTTTTTACAGTATAATGCAGCTAAATTTTACGGCAATAAACTGTAAGATTTCTAACTTTAACTAAAATTAAAATTGCTCGATTTACAGCTTATTACTGTGCATTTTGCAGTTTTAAATTGGAACTTCGGCTGCCAGTATTATACTGTATAAACAACAGTTCATTTTTTTTGCAGTATAATAATTTCATTTTTTCATATAGCCAGTACAAAATATTTACCTAAGGTGTAAGTAGTCAGTTATTTATATTCAAATAAACCTTTATTGAGTATATTTGAATGTTTGAAATATTAACACAACTCTTAAAATTATTTTGGCAAAAAGAAAAACAAAATACGGCGCAGAATGGAAATAGTTTATAAGGTAGAAAATGAAAGACTTTCAGAATTGTTTTAAATATTTATACATTGTTGAAATTTAGAGGCCTTTGTGGCTCTGTGGTAGAAGCTTCACTTCGTAGGTCAGACTATGTGTGCTCGATATCCACCGGTGCCCCAGGTGTGTTTTTCTTCTCCTTGTGTCGTGTGAATCTTTTTCGTGCTGTCATTTTTGTAAATATGTAAGTACGAAACGACGAGCCTAATTAACACCGGTTATCCCAATGTTAGTAACCATTTTATAACGTTAATAACACAAAGTAAGGTATCTGGTTAAATTCAGACCAATACACGGCCACAGAAAAGTATCTTTCAGTTGGACAAATTACTTATAGGTATCATTTCTGTTTTTTAGCTCTTAATTCTACGGTAGCTAAAAAACCTCATCATCTTAAAATAAAATGGTAAACATATTCTGCAAACTAAATGCGAATTTATTTTCCATTTGTAGAAACAATAAACCTAACGAGTGGGGTCATATCGCGATTCCTGATCAAAACAATAACTTGAATTCAAGACATCAAAGTTTAAATAAATGCCTGGGGCTGGATATTTTTTAATTTCATTTAAATTTTCTGCATATTGCGAAGACAATTTTTTACTGTTTCACCTGAGGTAGTTTTATAGTCTTCACATTAATAACTGAACCTACGTCCTAGCGAAAAGCGTCCGCATACTATACTAGTTCATAACTTTAAATACTGCAATAAGCGTAAGTGTACACTGCACTAGTCCAGTGAAGTCGCAGGCAAAACACAGCACACTACAAATGTGCACAGACATGGTCTTCTAATTGCACGCTCCATACTTATTATCACATTAGTAGTTTCATAGTTATTAGAAATTTCAATCTGTTAGTGTTGTCTACTAACAAAGAAATTTAAAGGCTATAGTCTGCCTCTGATAAGTCGACTTCTGATAGATGAGGCTCTAACGATCTTATTTGAAAAATCTGTGGGTGAAAGAAGACGGTTTGTGTTGCCAAAAACGCTCATCGGTGTTGTGCCATTCTAAGAATTTCTTCTCTTTCAACCCAAACATGAATCATCTCGTCTAAGTCCAAGTGCTTTTTATCAGATTTATCAGGGCTAGGCTATATCATTGTAAGTAACAAAGGAACAGACATTTTAACATCAAAGTAAGATCGGAAACTTTTCTTTCACTTCATGCAAGCTTTCAAAAACAAAATTAAATTTCCAAAGAGCTCTCTCCAAGTAGAACAAAGGCATGGCAATTGAGAAAATAGAAGATTTGAAATTGCTGCATTTATATTTTTATAGGACATAAAATTTCAGTCGTAATCTTTAAATCAGCATTCAGTAAGAGCAATTTTGCAAATAATTTGGAAACATCTCACGAACAAAGGTACAGTAATACGATCATCCAAATTTGTTTAAGTATTTTTCTTTTTGTAGAAAAATAAATTTCTATTTTAAATCATACTCTTGGATACGTGATCTCGGTTTGATTTTTCTTGCTTCCTTTTGAAGATAAATGTTACACAACTGAAGCCTTTTTCTTGAAGACGGATATTTAGAATATACTATCTGATTTTATAGTTTGGGAATGGAAGTAACTGAAGACATTTAACATTAGACATGGTTAAGATATATTGAAAACAAATATGTTTTTTTTTCTTTTCTTTTAATGTTAGCATGTATAAAAAAGTTAAATATTTCAAGAAGACGCCCATTGTTTCCCCATTAGTTAACTTACGTTTAACATTTTTTATTTTATTTCTTTGATCTTAGGCTTAATTTGAATAATGTTTTTTTTTTCTTTTGTTTACGTAAAGAGTTTTTTTTTTTTTTTTTTTTTTTTGCAAGGGCGCTGAAATTTTTACCCGCAAACTTTTTGCGTGTACGAAATGACGCAGTTGATTTTTAATTGTTACCAAAATGTTTTAAACAGCTTTTGAAGTGAAACTTCATATGCAAGAGCTTTAAATGTATATAATTAGACACATACGCATATAATTTTGTGTAAATAAAGGTATGACAAACTCAATATATGCTCTTTAGAAATTATTGTTGAGTAATTAAAATACTTTCCCGACATACAAAAATTTATCTTCTATCGTGTGTTTTCACGACACACTTTTTTTTAATACTTGACACTATTTTTAAATGTTTCTTTTTTGCTCCAGTTTAGACTGATAATGAGTTTTGTTACTTACAAGGAATCCATCCGACAGTACAATAATGAAAAACAAATTAAGTGAGTAGCAGCCGATAATTAAATAATTAGATAGTTAAATACTATTACTAAAATGCATTGATACTAGTGGTCGGAAGTAGTGCACTACAAGTAGCGAAACTACTGTAGTAGCTACATTTTTCAGTAGTTTGTAGTGTAGCGCACTACTTTTTTAAAAAAGTAGAGTAGCGTGTAGCGCGACAAAAATAGTAGTTTGTAGCGATTTCTAGAAACTACTTTTAAATTAAAACAATAAATAAATAAATAAATGAAAAAGAGAACGAATAAAAAAAACAAGATTTAATTGACTCTGACTGGTGCAAATAGCAACGAGTACAGCAACGGACGCAATGGGAAATGAGAACCATAAAAATATGAGATTGATCCTAAAAAAACAACATTTTGACGAAATATGTTCTATCTGTTTGATGTCATTCGTTTATTTGACATCATAACTTTTATATTCCTTCAAATAAGTTTCATGTTTCTAAATATTCCCTGGCAAGAAATTTGAAAAAAATGAAGGTTGAAGTCTTTCAATCTTTCAACTTATGAGTCCTTTTTTGCTGCGAATATTCGTAAAAATTGTAAAAAAAATCTATAAAGGACAAATTTTAGCAAAAAAAAAAGAGAGAGAACAAAAAGGAAAAGTAAAGAATGAATTCAAAGACATTTTCTAGCTCTATTTCGTATTCAAATGAGTTAATTTATTAATTCAAACCACTTTTCGAATATTTTCGGTTAATCCTCAAACGGTGTATGCTTTTTACTTATTTATTTTTTAAAAAGTAGCGAAGTAGCGACTACAATTCAAAAGTAGTTTGTAGTCGTACATTAAAAAAAGTAGTTGTAGTTGTAGTTAACTACATTTCTAACAAAGTAGTTGTAGTTGTAGTTCGCTACAAATGAAATGTAGTTTTTCCAACCACTGATTGAGACGGATCTATTTTTGCCGTTGTAACCCCGTTATCGAAATATGAGGTCTTAAAGTTTGAGGAAACTTTGAGAAAAAGCCCCCAAATTTCAATGAGTAATGGCAGATTTCTTGAATAACTTTACGTGCTAGCAGTGAAGTAGCGTGATCAATTTCTAGCCAAGTCTTTATTACTCATCTAGTCTTTATTACTCAGTATTCATTACTCAAAATTTCATAAGATTTTAGGACCTTATATCTCAATAACGGGCAGATGAGGGCAAATAATTTTTGCGCCAAAAATATATCTCGAGAATCTGTTTCGATTACCTTCCCATTTAAACTTTTTCCTTATTACTCTTGCCGTGTGTCCTTGGTTAGACTTAATATCTGTTTAGAATTGTTATATGTGAGAAATGTATTGCGAGCCCTCGGTCATACTATCATTCTGTTTCAACTTACATTATTGTCTTTACAGTCAAATAGCTCCAATATTAAAACTTTTTTTTTCTTTACTTCATTACTACTGTTACGCTTTATATTACCATTTGCTCAAAGTCTGAACAAACTAAAATACTCAACTTTTTTTTTTTTTTTTTTTTTTTGCTACAAGTTTTTCAATTTTTCTACGTTAAGCACTTTATAGGTTGCTCTTTAAACATTAAGGCTCTTTCATATTCTTCAAAATTTACTTATTCTTGTTTACTTATTTGTTATTTTATTCGTTGCGCCCCAAATTGGCTGCATATTTTTCAAAATAAAATCCTTAAGAGAATTTAATGCAGATGCCTTTCAATATTTACTGAGCGAAATATTCAACTGATAAAGAAGAAAAAAAAAGTCACTTTTAGTGCTTCCATTATGAATCAAAATTTCACGTAACAAAACTTTGCAATCCGTGAAAACTGAAAAAAAAAAAAAGTTTTAAATTTGCAAGAAATATGTTCTCCATTCATAAAAGATGTTTACACAAAAACATTTTAAAGATGGTTGCATAAACGCTTAAGCAGACTTTCTTGTGCTTTTATGCAAGATGCTTAATTTTTAAAATATTACGTTCATAAAACTTCCTCCTTCCTTCCTCCTTCCTTGCCACACTGATGATAGGTCTTAAAATTGAATTCATTAAGTAAAAAATTCAAAATATTTAAGAGGAAAATTATTTGAATTTTCGACAAATTGCATTTGGCATTAAATTTTTCATCAAAGCAAAACTATTAGAAATAAGTACATGCTAAAGCAAAGCTTTGAAAAGTCTGCTGAACTAACGAATGAAATCTAGAAAAGCCTATTAGTAAAACCTAAGTATTATTTGAAAAGTTTTAACAGCCGAAGATAAATTTTTACTTGTTTTTCAGACTTAGAATTGTTGTTATTATTATTATTGTTAGTATTTTATTATTAAGTTATTTTATATTAAAAAAATACTTTAAAATTACCATCATTCAATTCCGTTTTTGGCAGCAATTAAAAAGCTTTGAACATGAGTTAGACCAATCAGGTATCAACATGTATTGAGCCGTGATTGGATGAAGATATATTAGAAAAAGCAAATTTAAACCCATCAAGCAAAATCGGAGAGAGGTGTGGAACTGCATAAAACTCATTTTTTAACCTCAGAAAGTTATGACTGATAAAAATAGACTAATGTTTGTATACGGGAAGTAACATTTCTTGGTTAAACTCGAACTTTCTTTTATTGTTCATTCCAGAAACGTGTTGATGAATTTGATCTTGCGCAGAATTAAAAAAAAAACAATTATTAATAATTTCATTTCAAAACATTTTGTAAGAACATTTTTTTCCACGATAAAAACCCAAATAAAGTCTGAAATCAGACACTTTATCATTGAAAAACCTTGAATATGCTGCAACCACTAATAGCATCATTTTCTAAACGCTCGTTTTCTTTTCAAATGACAGCTCCAGTAATTGATTAATATTGACTTTTTCCCTTGCGGCGTTCCCATCTTTTCTAAATCTAAGTGAGGCGTACGGTTCCATCAATGGTCAACTAAAACAAAGAACAATAAACGTCTGTTTCCCCCGATAGAGTTTAGAAATGCGTCATATTGTATTTTCTCCCAGCGGACAACTTAGTATAATACTCATTTGTTTAATGTGTGGTTGCTTTAGGCATATTAAACGTTAGGTTACTTAACTTAGTACATTAAATTGAACCTATTTCTGTATTTTGGTGCTATTAATGTAGCTTGGACATTAAAGATAAATTTATACTTAAAACAAAATGATTATATCTTTCAAAAGCAATTTATAAATATTTTCTTTATCTCTCTTTTATTTTTCTTCTGAGAAACTGTTGTATAAAAAAAACATGTATTTAGTGTTCCGTTCTTTTTTCATCGCCTCGAGTTTCTGTGTTTTTATACGTGTTACTTCTCAAGTGCAAAAATAAGTTAATCTGCACATTAACTGGCTGCTTAGCACACTATTTAGAGTGTTTTTTTAATGTGGAGAAAATTTCTTATTTGTGACTCTCATACCTCAAATAACTATGTAATCTGCAAATTATCCGTGCTTGGATAATTTACGTTTTACCTACTCTGGGCACTCCTTAAATCAGAAATAATAACTTTGTTGGAACTATAGCAACAGTTCTGGCCTTTAAGTAAAATAATATTTATTATTACTATTATTATCTTACTTCGATATCTAAAGAATAATAACTAATTAGGAATCAATCGATGGAAAAACTTTAATACAAAAGAGACAAATGGTTAACCATATTGTAAAGAGTCCGTAGCACCTTCAACTTTCTTAAATGAGCATTCCAATCTTGAGGAAGTAACTATAAATTTATTTACAAGTATGTACACTTATTTACAAAAGGAGCAGGAAACAATTGCTAAACATCCAGCAATTAGGTAACAAACAGTACACTGTACTCAGCACCACGTATCTAACGTGAACAGTAATTAAGAAATTACAAAAGCAAAACAAACACTCGCCCAAACGAATAAAAACGAGTCACCAGAAATCAAATCTGAAAACAACTAACTGTGTTCAAGGCAGTCGGACAGCTATTTATACTCGGAAGGAAATTTCTACAACGTTTAAGCAAAATCCGGAGTGTTCCGATTGCTTAAATAGAACTTAACGGATTCCTGTATATAAAGAAGTTATCTTTCATTTTCGAATAGTTTCAAAATACGTAAAATACGTTAACGAGGAAATTTATGCCTTAAATAACAAATCCAAGAGCTGATTTGTTCTCAACAAACGTTTCGAAAAAAGCTACAGTCGCTCCTTTTGCCTCACGTTAAAAGCAAATACTTCTCAGCAAATGTGCTAAACAGGTTTTAAACTTTTTTTTTTGCATTTACATAAAAAATTATTTAATTTTTTTAAGTTTGAGTATGAATTACCAAATATGGTTTCAAACCTCACTATACCAGCTCACAGTTTGAAAACGCATGCCTTATAAAACTATTTATTATTGCTGAATAATTCTACTAGACAAAACTCAAGCTAAAAGTTATAACATATTTTTTCCTTGGGTATATCTTACTTCATGTAGAAACAATTGTACTCATTTAAACTAAAGGGAAAAGCACTTCAAGTACACAAGTCCGTAAGTGTTTTGCCGTCGCGTACGCCCATTTAGAAAAGTCTTTTGCTTCTCTGAAATGACACTGGGTAGTCTTTCAGCAAGAAATACAGTAACGAGACAAAGTAAGAAAAGTAGTTCCATTTAATGCGCCTCTTTTGCCAGAAGAAACGTGAACGAGCAAAGCGTTTCCAGTTTTCTATATGCTGGTAGAGAAAGCAGTTTCTTTCTGGAAACAATCATGACTGAAAAAATATATATGTTTATGTATTCACAGAAATAGATTGATATATATATATATTTGCGGTTTTGTGTATTCCTTATCATAAAAGCTTTTTTATTTATTGTAGAAAAAAAGATAAATTATTCTTTGTCCTTAAAAATTAAGTAACGTAGATAAAAAAAAAATGTTCGTAAAATTGCCCATAACTTGTCAGTAATGTTTCTAAATTCTTTTTTACAGTGTTTCTTCTCTCAAAGTCAGGACTCAAGTCTCTAAGGAGTAAGTTAAAACGGGATGTAAAAGAGTCCCATTAAGTGATAATTTTGCTTTCACACTAGAGACGCACCTGATTTTAACTCCTTAGCTCCTATTAACTATCTTATAGCTCCATGCAAATTGACTTAGAAATATTTTACTTTTCTTTTATTTTAAGTGGTGAAAGCAAGTTTTTTTTTTTTTTTTCGTTACAAAAAACCGAAACTGAAAACTAATATAATGCTTTTCTGAATGAAAATGAAGAGTTTCAAACATAAAAAAGAAAATGTAAACGATTTTGATTTTCGTTACCTCAACCAAAATCTTAAAAGTGAAATTAGTTTATTCCCATCAAGTATTTCCATGGTGGTTGATTATCTAAAGAAGATTAATTTTATATTTTGCAGTGAAGATTAAAATTGCTGTTAAAAAAATACAAAGCGTAATGGATATTGGTTGAATATTCCAGCAAAAAACCATCATGAAAATTTCGAAGAGCTACTATAATCCCTTCTATGATTTTAAACTCATTCTTAGAATGATAATGAGTTTTTT
Source organism: Uloborus plumipes (assembly GCA_038373865.1). Taxonomy (NCBI): domain Eukaryota; kingdom Metazoa; phylum Arthropoda; class Arachnida; order Araneae; family Uloboridae; genus Uloborus; species Uloborus plumipes. The sequence continues at coordinate 207,000 of JAXGGA010000137.1, forward strand.
TCAGAGTAATAATTGGCTGAACAACGGTTTTTTTGGGTTTGAATGTATAAAATGCCATACGTTATTTATGCGACAACTTTCCTTTTATATTTCTTTTGTACTAGTATTTTTTGAGTCAAAACATAATGTACTGTGAGTTAATTCAATTAGAAATTCTTGGGAAGAAGCAGCCCCTATCAAATGGGGAGAAAATTTTAAGAGTACTGCCCCATTAAAACTATTTTCTGCCGTCTCCATTGTTCGGAGTAATCCGAACTTCGTACAAATCGGAGTCGGCTTCATTTATTTATCTTGATATTTATTTATTATACTGCAAACTTGACTATTTTTTTAGTTACCTACAAAAAGTTGTGATTTTTTTGGTATAACTTTTGGGTACCTCTGAAATTATTATTTGAAGAAAAAAACTTCTTTGAGAAATAATTCTCTCAATGCATATAAATTTAGTACTTAACCAGATGTTATTCAAACAACTTCAAATTTTATACTTATAAGCCTTTTTTCATAATTTAACAGGAAAATGAATAGTACCTTTGTGCGGAGAGGTAAAAGATAATTGCTAAATGCAAATTTATGCAGTTTAACGTTTTAATTAACTTTCAACCTAATAGGAAATTTCTACAAGCAACACAAAAGATCGAATTGAAATTACCGGTACAAAATACAAAGAAGTACGGGTCATTCCACGTCAGTTCACCCGGTCATGTAACCCATGTCCTCGGATTTTGATAAAATTTGGTGTATTTAATATTTTTATGGTGGTAAGTAACCATATGAATTCTTTTGCCCATATGTGATCTGGTTTTTGTTTTACAGGCCGTCAAACTTTTCAAAAAATTACATTTTCTGTCAACTGCTAAGCCTAATCTGCATGTATGCGTATCTCTTCAGTAAATTGTGACGGGTGCAGAAATCTTTCAATATTTCCAAAAATTCTCAGATATGTTGCTGAAAGTATGAGGATTTAATAAAAAAATACTTGAAATTTATATAATATAATTTTGTTTGAATAAAATTTGAATAAACTACGACAAGCATTTTTTTTCTTGTCCAAAACATGAGTTTACTTAAGTGGCATTTCACGAAAAGGCGGAGATCCTATTCAATAATGGAAGCATTCGAAATGAGCCTGAAGGTGTGTTCTATCATTGTAAAGAATAAAATTAGTGGTTTTTTTCGTTTTCTTGTTGCTGTTGCACAATATACACATTTCAGTGTCAAAATTTTTGAAAAAATGTTCTAGTCATTTATCTAACCTAAAATTCACTGAAAAGCAAACATACCTTTACTTTTAAGTGTATTTACAGCCCTATTATGCTACTTAAAAATCATCTTAATCCCTTTATTAGCAGAAAGAAAAGTGGGAAATGGTTTATGACTTTCAAATTCAGTTGTTAAGTTCAGCAAAATATCAGATGTAGAAAAAAGATGTGCAAAACATGAATTTACTTTAGTAGCTTTTTATGAAGAGGCGGAGGTCATATTCAATAATAGAAGCATTCGAAATAAACCTAAAGGTGTGTTTTATCATTGCAAAGAATAAAATTAGTCTTTTTTTCCTTTTTCTTGTTGCTATTGCACAATATACACATTTCAGTACCAACATTTTTGAAAAAAGTTCTAGTCATTTTCCTAACTTAATTTTCAATATTTTTATAAGAAGCATTGTTCATGCTTTTGTAGCATAAAAACGTATTATATTTAGTTTTAATGAATTATAATTGAATCGTTTATTTCGAAAAGGTAACATCTCTATTTTGATCTCCTCTGTCTCTTAAGAAAATTAAACAGCGCACGGTTACATTTTTGAATGTCATAATCAATGGTTATTTGGTAAATTGTTGCAGTAATTGTGTACTTAACTAAAGGCATTTTTTCATTGATTATGACATTCAAAAATATAACCGTGCGCTGTTTAATTTTCTAAAGAGACAGAGGAGATCAAAATAGAGATGTTACCTTTTCGAAATAAACGATTCAATTGTATTGAATGTGCGAAGAAGAGATAGGATAGCACAATCTTTAAAGTAAAAATAATAATTAAAAATGTGAGTTTCTGAATGTTATCGGATTGTTTGTCTTTGAAGTGTTTGTGTGATCCTGTTTTCAGCAAATTTAAGGAATATACTGTTTGATATTTTAACGCTCAACCTTCCTTGCATTTGCGCATGTATCAGGTCTTCTCTTATTTTATCAAAATATGGATCATAGTGATAAGAGGGATAAAGAATGTGAGTGGGTTTTCTATTTTGGTTTGTTTGTTTTTCATTGGATTCGCTTATCAGGAAGGTTGGTTTGCGCTGATAAATAATAATAGGAGATAATTAAAAAGCTAGAGACCCGGACAGACATAATTCAATAAAAATAAACTAGAAATTTCAGCATCCAGCTAAGAGCAAATACAGCTTTAGACACTTGCTATTGGAGTTTAAAAGAAAAAAATTTAAAATTTTCAAGTAAGTGACTATGCTGGATTTGAAGCAAGACTATCTTTTACCTAATAAAGGACTATTATCTTTACTATAACCAAGAAATGGTAAGATGTTAGATGAAATAACTACGTTAAACGGTCCGTAACATAAGATTCTGGAAGATGTTACTATTCTCTTCAAAAGGAGATTGAATATGTACAAAATAAGTATTCCGAATATTTCATGATAACGTGACTTCAACAAGTATTGTCCGACGTCGGAAATGCAAGGAAGGTCGAGAGTTAAAATATCAAACAGAGTATTCCTTAAATTAGCTGAAAACAGATCACACAAACACTTCAAAGTCAAACAATCCGATAATATTCGGAAACTCATATTTTTCATTGTTATTTTTTCTTCAAAGATTGTGCTATCCTATCTCTTCTTCGAACATTCAATACAATTATAAATCATTAAAAATAAATATAATACGTTTTTATGCTACAAAAGCATGAGCTATGCTTCTTTTACACAAAAAATACTGAAAAATAAGTTAGGAAATGACTAGAACTTTTTTCAAAAATGTTGGTACTGAAATGTATATATTGTGCAATTGCAAAAAAAAAAGCCACTAATTCTGTTCTTTGCAATGACAGAACACACCTTTAGGTTTATTTCGAATGCTTCTAATATTGAATATGACCTGCGCCTCTTCATAAAAAGCTACTAAAGTGAATTCATGTTTTGCACGACTTTTTCCTACATCTGATATTTTTCTGAACTTAACAACTGAATTTGGGAGTCATAAATTATTTCTCACTTTTCTTTCTGCTTAATAAGGGATTAAGATGATTTTTAAGTAACATAATAGGGCTGTAAATACACTTAAAAATAAAGGTATGTTTGCTTTTCAGTGAAATTTAGGTTAGGAAAATGACTAGAACTTTTTTTCAAAAATTTTGATACTGAAATGCGTTTATTGTGCAACAGCAACAAGAAAACGAAAAAAACCACTAATTTTATTCTTTGCAATGATAGAACACACCTTCAGGATCATTTCGAATGCTTCCATTATTGAATAGGACCTCCGCCTTTTCGTGAAATGCCACTTAAGTAAGCTCATGTTTTGCACAAGAAAAAAAATGCTTGTCGTAGTTTATTCAAATTTTATTCAAACAAAATTATATTATATACATTTCAAGTATTTTTTTATTAAATTCTCATACTTTCAGCAACATATCTGAGAATTTTTGGAAATATTGAAAGATTTTTGCACCCGTCACAATTTACTGAAGAGATACGTATACATGCAGATTAGGCTTAACGGTTGACAGAAAATGCAATTTTTTGAAAAGTTTGACGGCCTGTAAAACAAAAACCAAATCACATATGGGCAAAAGAATTCATATGGTTACTTACCACCATAAAAATATTAAATACACCAAGTTTTATCAAAATCCAAGGACATGGGTTACAAAATCCCGTTTTCCTGGGTGATTTGACATGGATTGACCCGTACTCTAATCGCAGAATATTCTTAACTAAATTGTTTAAATATTGTTTAAACACTTAAAATTTGAATCAATAATCAATGCGGATAGTGTTATCTATCTATCTATCTATCTATATATATATATATATATATATATATATATATATATATTAGGGTGGGCCGAAAAAACACTTTTTTTTATTTCGAATTTGTAATAGCGCGGAAAAGTTGCGAATTATGAAGACAAAAAGAAGGAAAAAAAAATTATCGAAATCGGTTGATATCTTCCGATCGCGCATAAGGCCTAAAGTTTGACAAAAATTGAAAAAACTTCATTTTCGCAATTTTTTTTTTAAATTTTTGAATTGGATGTTTTCGAAATGTAATAGTGCGGAAAAATAGCTAATTGTAAAGACAAAACGAAGGAAAAAAAAATTATCGAAATCCATTGATATCTTCCGATCGCGCATAGGGCCTAAAATTTGACAAAATATGAAAAAAACTTCATTTTTGCGATTTTTTTTGAAAAAATTTTGAATGAAATGTTTTCATAATTTTTTCGCGCGAAAAAATTTATAATTATGAAGACAAAAAGAGGGATAAAAAGGAGGAAAAAAATTATTGAAATCTATTAATATCTTCCGGTCGTGCCTAGGGCCTAAACTTTGACAAAATATGAAAAAACATCAATTTTTCGATTTTTTGTTTAATTTTTTGAATTAGATGTTTTCGTAATGCAATAGTTTGTAACGTTTACTAATATAGCCTTAAAACATTGTGCTTTGATTTTGTTTTGGTCATTTAATATCTTCCGGTCGCGCATTAACCCCAAAATTACCCAAAATAATAATTAAGAAAAAGTTACATTTTTACGCGTTTTTGGTTTTTGATGAATATTTTTTTGTGAAACAACCGTATTATTTTTAAAGACAGACTGACAATAATATAGAAAAACAAACTACCACAGGTTCAGTCGATATTATTCAGTTGCGAAAAGCCTTAGAAACTCTCATGCGTAGATGTCGGGCAGCAATGCAGGCAACGTCACTCGCCTGGCTACGGCTCTCTTCCACTCCATCGCCGCCTTCCTAGAACCACGTCAGCTGTCTGCCTATATTGTTTTTTCAGTCTGCGTTTCTATGTAGTAATCGCAGTGTACTATTATTTTGTTCAATCTAGCTTTTTTCACTTTGAAATTTTTGTAGTCTTCTGCAATGATGTAGGTTTTTGCTCTGTGTGAACTCGGTGATTTAACGAAAAAGTTATACAATTGCCGAGCCAAATAACAAGACAAATACTCTAATAACAAGACAAATATTTGGCTGCCCCACTTTCGGTACTCCAAAAGAACTGTCATCAAACAAGCTGTCCACTGGCAAGGACATCATTAGGTGCCGTACTCAAGGAAGGTTAAATTTGGCACTAGAAATTAATAATGGTGTCTTCGCCAGTAGGCAGTTAGTTTGATGGCAGTTCTTTGGAGTGTCAAAAGTGGGGCAGCCAAATATTTGTCTCGTTATTAGAGTATTTGTCTTGTTATTACATAACTTTTTGTTAAATCACAGAGTCCACACACAGCAGGAAACTACATCATTACAGAAGACTACAAGAATTTCAAAATGAAAACAGCTAGATTGAACTAAATAATAGTACACTGCGATTACTACATAGAAGCGCAGAGTGAAAAAACAGTATAGGCAGACAGCTGACATGGTCCTAGGAAGGCGGCGATGGAGTGGAAGAGAGCCGTAGCCAGGCGAGCGACGTTGCCTGGATTGCTGCCCGACGTCTGCGCATGAGAGTTTCTAAGGCTTTTCGCAACTGGATAACATCGACTGAACCTGTGGTAGTTTACTTTTCTATATTATTGTCAGTCTGTCTCAAAAAATACTACGGTTGTTTCACAAAAAAATATTCATCAAAAACCAAAAACGCGTAAAAATATAACTTTTTTAATTATTATTTTGAGTAATTTTGGGGTTAATGCGCAACCGGAAGATATTAACTGACCAAAACAAAATCAATTTAAGGCTATATTAGTAAACGTTACAAACTATTGCATTACGAAAACATCTAATTCAAAAAATTAAACAAAAAATCGAAAAATTGATGTTTTTTCATATTTTGCCAAAGTTTAGGCCCTAGGCACGACCGGAAGATATTAATAGATTTCAATAATTTTTTTCCTCCTTTTTATCCCTCTTTTTGTCTTCATAATTATAAATTTTTTCGCGCGAAAAAATTATGGAAACATTTCATTCAAAATTTTTTCAAAAAAAATCGCAAAAATGAAGTTTTTTTCATATTTTGTCAAATTTTAGGCCCTATGCGCGATCGGAAGATATCATTGGATTTCGATAATTTTTTTTTCCTTCGTTTTGTCTTTACAATTAGCTATTTTTCCGCACTATTACATTTCGAAAACATCCAATTCAAAAATTTAAAAAAAAAATCGCGAAAATGAAGTTTTTTCAATTTTTGTCAAACTTTAGGCCTTATGCGCGATCGGAAGATATCAACCGATTTCGATAATTTTTTTTTCCTTCTTTTTGTCTTCATAATTCGCAACTTTTCCGCGCTATTACAAATTCGAAATAAAAAAAAGTGTTTTTTCGGCCCACCCTAATATATATATATCAGACTTGGAGTAATCGCCGATTACGTAATCGTAATCTGTGTAATCGATTACAATTTTTTGTAACCGTAATCATAATCATAATTTGGAAATGAGACTCTCGTAATTGTGTAATCGTAATTTTAATCAAGTATTTCTTGCGTAATCGTAATTGTAATCTAACTTTAAATAATCGTAATTTGGCCTTGTAATCGTGTAATCAAGATTTGCTGAAAGTTAAAGCTTCTAAGTTGCGTTTCTACAATTTTATGGGAAAAAGATAAGGATTCTATCTTTGCCCCCGGGAAAAAGCACTCTAGGGAAGGAGCGTGTTCTTTGTCTTGGGGGTCTCGGTTCAATGCAAGCTTCAGAAAGACAGCTAGCTGTTTCGTGCTCGTTAAGAGAATCATAAAGCGAGCACTAACGTAAGTGCTTTGCAACCTCAGGCGCATATGACCAGACCGTCCCTCCTGTTTTTTAGGATGAGTCATCAATTTTCCCTTTCATCAGCTGTCAAGGATAGCTACAAACGAAGCTGTTCTACCTGGGATGAAAACAGTATTATCAAATTACTAACACATACTTTTCGGCTTAACAAGACTCTATACTCCAGGCCCTCTAAACCCAAACCAGTGTTTCGCAACCTTTTGGAGCTCATCGCTCCCTCGCTAATTGTCACCTATCGCCCCCTCCCTCTTTTCTTCCTCGAAAAAAACCATAAGTTGGCGCAAGTGAACATCACGATATTATTAAAAATATAAATACGTAACTTTAATTTGAAGTAAAATGTACGCAATAAAGCAATTACAACCAATCAATTTTAAACTAAAATATTAATTAATGAATAAAATACCTTTTTTTTCTTTTATAAAGCGAACTGATATAGCATTTGAAGGGTAACATTAAACTAAGATCATTGACGTACTTTTCAAAAAACAGAAGTATATTTTTCAAGAAATTATTTTCTTTTCTACCTTGGAATCTGGGGACAAAATACTTCCTAAGGTTCAACCGAGGTGCAAGGAGGAAGCTCTTGAACTTTAATTTGTTTTTTTCTGAACTTGTGATTAATTGTTTGAACTTTGAGCAACCGGTTTCATACATGTTTACAATTTCGGTTTTTGCTACCCTTTTATTACTACTGTTCTCTCTTCTAAATACCCATTGCCCCCCTATCGCCCTTTGAGGAGTCAAATCGCCCCTTTGGGCGATTGCTCTAGGTTGGGAACCACTGCTCTAAACAGTTGCACGGTTTTTGATTTTCTCCCTTTTTCTTTCATTAGCTAAAGAGGAGGAAATTTTGCAAAAGAAGAGGGAATTTGCAACTGTGCTTTAGTTATCATTTAACCCGCAAGAACGCGCGTCATTCGGACGAACACGAGAACGCGCAAGGGGTGTCCTGCACCTCCGTGGGGAATTTCTGTAATTTACGTCGCAAAAGTTTATTTCACAATGTTTTTTCTTAACTTTCGTACGGTAAACATAATTTTTATTTTGAACTGTGAAAATCAACCTATTTAATTAATATTTTTTGCTAAATTAATACCAAAATTCAATACTTATTTCAAATCATAACTTTATTTGATGCATTCAGTATAAATGGCTTAAGAACGTTCGCTGTTTATTATCGTATATTTTTTAAACATAAGTACTTTAAGATTTATTTTTTGAGTGCAAACCCAATGCAAATATTGTCGAAAAACAACAAAACCCACGCCTACTTGTAAGAAAATACATTGCTTTCTCAAAGTAAGGGGGAGTAATAGATCACCCACCTATGATTACGGGTCTGAGTTTATTTGATTCCCCAGAGCTTTTATGGATACTATCATCACTTTGCATGGTGACGGAAGCACAAAATTTTTTGGTGGGATATTGGAAACATAAGTAGTTTCTTCCTGAATACCGATTTTTTATGAATAAATATTCATATTTTTATTCATTACAAATCATCAGGCTCCAAATCAAATTCCTTTATTGACTCATAATTAGTGGAAACTTCATCCAACAGTCTTTGTAGACGTCCCATCTCGTCATCATACGTCAGGTAGTGCGACGTTTTCAACGAAAATGAGAGAAACACGGGGACGAGCAAGGGGTGCTTCACACCCCAGATAAGGAATTTCAGGAATTTGCTTAAAGAATGCACACAATGAACATACCCTCCCCCCCCCCCATTAGCAAGGGACCTTCAAACCAGCTATACCGGGTTTTTGCTTGGGAAAATTTAACTATAAAATCCTATGGGGTGTCAAACACCATCTTGCGCTTCCTCGCGGGTTAATATATATTTGCAATACAGCACTCTCATTTGCGATAACAGCACTCTTTATGCTGATAACACTTTAATACTGATATTATTTTTAATCATTAAGTATGTTAAAAATGAAAAAATTGTGTATTTACAGATTTTAAAACATTTCTTATGAGTAAGATTAAACGCCTATGATTTATTTTTAAGTATTACGTATCTTTTTGTGCTTTGAATTATTTCAATGTTTTTTATATTTATGTTCATTATTTTAATTTCATGGTTGTAGTGGCAATAATTACACTTCAGTATACTTTAAAAAATGTGACATAAAATATTATTATAAAATGGTCATACACACACGAAAAATAAATAAATAAATCCTCAAGTTAAGATTATACATTAGTTACGATCTTATAATATTAGTGGATCAAAAATCATAATTCTTAGCTATGACACTATTGTCACAAATGAGCATTATATATGTTATATACATTATATTTATTTAATTAATACCCCTTGCAATGAGAAACACATTTTATGATTTGCACAACCCTTTGCAATTTTGCTCTCATTGAAACAAAAATTTTTATCCATGCATTAAGTATGAAAAATGTTAAATTTTATAAGAATATTATATTTGAGAATTTTACTATTCTAATACTGATTACATTCAGCCAATTTATAAATTACAAATTTATATTTTTCCTGATAATATTTTTTACCAGAGATGGTAATATATAAAAATATTATAAAATATTACAAAATTTTATAAAAATATTACTCGCTGTGCAATATTGTATAGTATTTTTAAGAAGGTTTAAATTTTACATGTTTCATTTTCCTTCCACTTAACTGATAAGGTATAAAATTAGCGAACCAAAACTTGACACCTCCCCCTTTCAAAACTTCTGGATCCTCCTCTGTATATGTATATTTCTCACAAATCTATAATCATGTGATCGAAATCGTAATCGATAACATTTTTTTACGTAATCTAATCGTTGCTGTAATCGTAATAGCGATTTGGCACAGGATTTTAATCGTAATCGTAATTGTAATCTCCAATTTTTCACGCTTCTTATCATAATCGTAATCGATTACGTTTCCTCGTAATTGACTTCAAGCCTGATATAGATCTATATATATTAGGGTGGAGCGAAAAAAACAAAGTTTTTATTTTCGAATCGTAATAGTGCGGAAAAGTTGTGATTGGTGAAGACTTACAAAACAAAATAAAATTCTTCGAAATCGGATAATATCTTCCGATCCCGCAACGAGCCTGAAATTTGGAAAAAATTAACATTTTCATGTGTTTTTAGCGATTTTTTAAAATTTTTGTTTCAATGTTTTATTAAAATGCTCTTGGACGGAAAAGTTAAGATTGGTGAAGTCTTCTGAATTTTAAAAAATAAAGTGAGATCAAATAATACCTTCTGATCCAGGAGCAAGCCAGAAAAACCAAAAAATTGGAAATATTCAGCTTTTTTGGGGGGGAATTATTATTATTATTTTTTTTTCTCGTTTTTTTTTCTTCTTTTTTACCCGGTACCATAGCGTAAAGAGTTTTAAAAAGAACTATATGTCTTAAACATAATTTTTTTATTGATTTTTTAGGTATCTTCTAAACATGCAAAACTGCCATTCTTTACGACAATGGAACATTTTTAAATAATAGAAAATTGTAAAATATTTTCCAAAATTTCTACAATCCAGTACAAAAAACCCACTAAATAAAACACCAACGCGCAAATAATACAAATAAACGCTAATTTTAATCCCTAAACTATAAGCAATTTTAATACCGTAAAATGGGGTGAATCGGAACACTCTCCATCTTTGATTGTAAAAAAAGCAGTTAAAAGATTTTTTTTAATTTGATTTTTTATATAAAAACTTCGGCCTTGCTTTACTTTTGATATTTCAAGCAAAGACAAAACATTTTGCACAGTTATTATTAAAATATATAGGAAATTATGGGTGTTCCGAATCACCCCACTGATAGGGGTCAATCGGAACACATGTTAAAATTTTGTTCTTTTTTTTTTTCAATTTAACCTGTAATAGGTCTCACAAACATGAGTAATATTGATGGGAGAGAATAAGAACAGATAATTACAGTCAAATAAATGTATAATTTCAGTACCAGTAAACGTTTATAATTTGTCAGAATTCAAAATAATTTTGACCTTATGAAAAATGAAAAGTAATTTTAAGAAATGCTTTTGAATTGAAATACAAAGCTTTAACGTGAATTGAAGTCACTCATGTCGTCCACAAATATGTACTAGTCCTTAAAACTAGCAATTGTGACTTGACTTAAGTTTATTCCTAACATCTCCCGGGATGAACTCTGCCTTTTCTTTAGTTTCTTAAAATCTCTGGATTTCAGGGATTGTCCTGAAAGATTTTTTTGCTTATTCATCACTGTCTGGTGTACTGGACTTTTACTACATAAAGTCTATATAACTTCCCCCCTCGTATTTTAGGTAAAAAGAAGTCTCCTGGAGAAAAAATCTTTTGAAATCTGCAACTGTTTGTCATTCCAAGATCTAGTTGCTCACGAGAAAGGATAAACAGTAATAAATCCTTGTCCTTGTCTTAATTAGAAGAATTGGGGTTAGAATCTTGATTTTTCAAACAGTTTCCTTCAAATAAGTTTGAATTGGAACAACAGAATTAAGTGTTCCAATTCACCCCGCAGTTTTTTTTTCCTATGGCATTTTTCATAATTCTTCATTTTTATGACACAATTTTTAAAGAACGTAAATTCTAATGTGGTATTCTGCTGTTCAGATACACGTATAATTGAAACATACCACTCTTAGCTTTTAAATATAAGAAGGTTTGTTCTTGCGTATGAAGTTTTGCAGTCTATGAAAATGTGATGTTTTCTAGCATTCCACGTGCAGCCCTCCTTAGAAGCCAGTAGCGTTGAAAGATTGACAAAAGTAATTTTTTCCTACTTCCTATGATCTTACCTTTCTAAAAAAAAATTCATGGCGAAAAATACCCAATAGTTTATTTATGAAGAATTTCTTTGCACGGTCGGGAAGTTTAGTACCGATTGACCCCGTTGTTCGTATACACCCCATTTTACGGTACCTAACTAATTATATACAATTTCTTAACCACCTTTTGAAGTCTGTGCCTTCTATAAACTGTTACCTAACCTGATTACCTACATAATCCTTTAACATTAATTTAATTAAAAACTAATTTTTGTTCACTCTTCAAAATTAAACCTAGTTAGATTTAGTAGTGTATAGAATGAGACTGCAAAAGGCAATTAAAAATAAAGAAACTAAGATAGTGAGGTACGTATTAAAATAGTTTATCGTTTTGAGATAAAAAATATTGTTCATCTTATGAGTGAGTGTTTTGTTCAGTGGATTTTTATACTGACTAAGTTGAACAAATTTAATTAATAGGTATGGGTAAGAAGTTGTACGTAAATATTATGTATTCAATGGCGGTTTTGTTTTCTATTTAAAAATAATTTTGTGTATGAAAAATTAGAACTCAACAAAATCTAAAATTTGTTTTGCCTTCTAGACTAATAAATTCATTATATTTACGGCTTTCACACCAAATGTGTTCCAAAATCATCACCGAGATGCTCTATAATAACCTTTTAAGCACAAAATTCTCTGCAATCGTGTTTCAAATGTTCCGCTTTCATGATAACGTGTTTTAACATTTTTTGCATAAAGCAAATGGGGGTGTGTGGGACATAAGTATGCCTTTGCCTTCCCCGCTGTGCCCTCTCCTTGTCAAATGCTTTCCAATCCTTAATTTTTGCTACACATTGCCCCACTTTGCTTGGGACTGTGTTACTATAGGAGCCAACATAACCTTAAAGCAAACTAAAAACAACTAAAAAGCAAAAAATAATAGATACCATTCACATAAATATTTTTACCCATGCCTATTAAGTAAATTTGTTGAACTTTTTCAGTACAAAGATCCACTGAAAAAAATACTCACTCATAAGATGAACAATATTTTTTATCTCTAAACGATAAACTATTTTAATACCTACCTCATTATATGTTAGTTTCTTTTTCTTTCTTTTTTTTTTTTTTTTTGCCTTTTGCAGTCTCATTATATACACTACCTAACCTAACTAGGTTTAATTTTAAAGACCGAACAAAAGTTTTTAATTAAATTAATGTTAAAGGATTCTGTGAGTAGTCAGTCAGGTTAGGCAACAGTTTCTATTGTTTGAAAATGTTTCATTGTTGTAAATAATGGTAGTTTTGCATGTTTAGAAGATACCTAAAAAATCAAGAAAAAAAATTAATGTTTAAGTGTAATATAGTGCTTTTTAAAATTCTTTATGCTATGATACCGGGTAAAAAAGAAGAAAAAAAAATGAAAACAGTGTTTAAAACTATTTTTAATCCCCCCCCCCCCAAAAAAAAAGCTGAAAATATCCATTTTTTTGGTTTTTCTGGTTTGTTCCTGGATCAGAAGGTATTATTCGATCTCAATATATTTTTTTAAATTTCAGAAGGCTTCACCAATCGTAACTTTTCCGTTAAAATAAAACATTGAAGCAAAAATTTTAAAAAATCGCTAAAAACACATGAAAATTTTCATTTTTTTCAAAATTTCAGGCGTTGCGGGATCGGAAGATATTATCCGATTTCAAAAATTTTTATTTTATTTTGTAAGTCTTCACCAATCACAACTTTTCCGCACTGTTACGATTCGGAAAAAAAAAACTTTGTTTTTTTTTCGCTTCACCCTAATATATATATATATATATATATATATATATATATATATATATATATATATATGTATTCTATGTTATATATATTATATGTATAAATTCTATGTTATATGGAAAAGGGGAGCTAGATTTTCATTTATTTTTTCTAGCTGAAAAGTAACTTTTATTCTGATTTAATCTAACAGGTAACAGATGCTTCAAAACTTCAGAAACTCGATGCGAAGCGATCTTCACCGGTGAGCAGAAAGTGGAGCCGCCCAGTAATCTTTGCATAAATAGAACACCAACTCCAATTGCGTATGTCCGGGGAAACTCGGTACTGGACCAAGGAAAAAACTGGGAATTTTAGAGACGGGGCAAGAAAAGCAGTGAAAAATAGAAAGATGTATAATTCACTAAAAAATCTACGGGCTTACCATTTTCATAGACTGATCATTTTCCGCCGAAAAAAATTCCGCATCATCAAATATGTGGAGTCTTCGTTAATAAAGTAATGCTGACTGCAGGGCATGAGTACTGTGCACCGAGGCGACATGTTTCTTATTGAATGGCGTATATACTATTCATTTTCTAAAAAGCAGTATTATTGTCTGAAGAATGATTCAGATGATACAAAAGGAATTTTTTATGCCTGTTCTTATAGTTTAAATTCACTTAATAATAAATCGAGAATTCATTAGAACGACACCCAAAGCAGTATTCCTTTCAAATAAATACTTTATATATATCTCTCAACTGGATTTAGAACTTTTTATGCCAAAAATGCTGGCGTAATGAGGGGAATTGGTAAAAGAAGGAAAGGTAATTTGTAATACAGTTTATGATTAATGACATTTTGGAACTATTAAGACTGCTGTTTAGAAAGAGTCAAGGAATTCTTTTGTATACATCGACAAAGTCACACTATCTCGTATCTTTGTCATCACAACAATGAACTGCATGATGCAGTTGACGGGGTAAGAAATGTGGCGATTAGTGCATTTTATACACTCGATAATAAAACTTTAAGGGAAGGGGGAAAATATTTAGAAAACAAAAATCAACGCGCTGATTTACATGTGATACTTACGTTAAAATTTAAAATTAAGTCATTAGTTCTTGTGTATATTGGGCTAAAAGAGATAAGGTACTCACGTGAATAGTTAAAAATCACGTTCCTTTTATCTACGAACATACTGTAACCATTCCATTTTCGAAAATAACTGAATGACGAAGTGATGTTTTATTATAATAGTGCTCTAACTAAAACAAAAAAAAGAAAGAAAGAGAGGAGAATAAAAAAAGACTGATTTCCTTGATACCCTTTTCCTTTAACCATTAAATTTATTTCATGATATGAATATTTTCATCTACCTCAAAAGTGTCAAAACACGTACGTTCTTATTTTTAAAAAGCATATTTAGTGCATGTATGTTTGAGTAATTATAAAGTAATTCATCAGATACCTTCACTGTTTCTTATTGTATATCCTAAAAAACTTACTGTAATATTTATTAGGTTGGTGCGTATGAAATGTCGGATTCTCTTTACATGCGGACGTTTGTCTCCCTGTTTTCGTTATACTTTTGTCTTTGGCATAACCTCATTCATAGTCGTATTGTCCATTGCCAGAGACTCATTTCAGCAAAATAGGTTTTCAAGAAGGTCTTAATTTTTGTTATTTCTTTAGAGTTTATTGCCGATATGAATTCTGCCGACACACAAAACAATTGCGAAACTGAACGAACTGGAATATGAAGTTTTGCAGCATCCACCATATTCACCGGATCTCTCGCTGACCGATTTTTATTTTTTCAAGCATTTAGAGCTGTTTTTAAGGGGCAAACACTATGAAAATGAAAACAGTCTAAAAAACTCGTTATCAGAGTTTATTAATTCTAAAGACCAAAAATTTTATAAAACAGGCATCTACGCTTTAAAATCTCGCTGGGAGAAGTGTATTGAAGCGAATGGAGCATACTTTGATTGAATAAACAGCTTTTGAAGAAAGATATGCAGTTTTACACAATCACTTAAGAATCCGACATTTCATACGCACCAACCTAATATATTCTAAAGAAACTTTTTATCATTGAAATCGTCAACAAATTTTTAACAGTGCTTTTCTATACTGCTAAAAAAGTTGTTGTTTTTACAGTAAAATACTGGCAGCAGAGGTTCCAGTTTAAAACTGCAAAATCACAGTAATAAACTGTAAAACTGGTCATTTTAGTTTATTGCTGAAAAATTATTAATTTTACGGTTCATTACTGTAAAATTAGCAATTTTACCACAAAACTAGCTGTATTATACTGAAAAAACAACAGGATGATACTGGCAGCAGAGGTTTCAGTTTAAAACTGTAAAATTCACTGCAATAAACTGAAACTAGCAATTTTACAGTTTATTACTGTAAACTAGTAATTTTATAGTTTACTACTGAAAAATTATCAATTTTACAATTTATTACTGTAAAATTACTGTAAAGTTAGCTGCATTATAATGTAAAAATAACATATATTTATACTACATCTATGCATATACCCAGTGTATGATTACATGCGTTCGTGGCAAATGCACAACGTTTAGTACTACTTAAGAATTCTACAACTTAGCAGTTTTCACCTGTCAGGTTTTACGGGTATTTTCCTGGTTTGCTCGTACATCTCACGGGCATCATATTTTTCTACACCGTATTTTGTCGATGTGCACGCTTTTTAAATTTGGTGTTTTCAGCCGATGGCTATGATATACTGGCATAGCATTACAGTACTGTGGCAATAATTGAGAAATGCATTTTTTTCCGTTAAATCAGTTTTATTCAAATTTCCCATGAATAAACTTAAAACTAATAACTGACATGACCTCCTCAGGACTTAATAACATAACAGACACGTTTTGGCATTTAATGTACTAGACTGGCACATATAGTTTTGATTTCAGGGTCTTTGTACCATATGTCAAAAACAAATAAACAGACGATAGTGCACTAATTTTCAACCAGATTAAAGTCCGGTGAGTTTCCGAGTCAATCTAGTATAGTAAGTTTGTTTTTACACTTTAAATTTGCAAATCGCTTTGAAGTGTAACATGGCGCGCCGTCTTGTTGGAAAACTCCATTTCCCTAGCAGCATCATCTCATCGGCCGATGATCGGCCATTCATCGAAACCCGATGAAATTCTCATCGGCCGATCATCCAATATGTCTCATCGGCCAAGCAGAATCCGAGCAGCAAAATCCGATGAGAATACGATGAGATTTGGAGCAATTTACGAGCAGAACAGTCCCGTGCCGAGGAATTACATCGGGAAACTTGATCGGAAGGATATCGTTTTCCGATGGAATATAGCTCATCTTATTTTCATCGGGAAGGTTGATCGGAAGGATATCGCTTTCCGATGAAAAGTAGCTCATCGAAAACCGTGCTCGGATACTGATCGGAACGATGTCATCGTGCGTTACAGAATCAGTTTACGAGGAGTTTGTTGATCGGCCGAGCAAAATCCGATGAGTTGATGCTACTTGGGTTCCTTTTGGCCACGCTTTAGCCATGGTTAAAAGTACATTTTGGGTCAAAATGTTTTCATGGCTGTCACTATTCATCATTCTTTCTACAGAAACAAGAGATTCGGTCCCCGAAACGCTGTAACAACCCCAAAACATTTTTTTTGGCGAATACTTGGGTGTTGACTAATGTGATGCTGACGGAGCGGTTCTCCTTATCTAAATCATTGCACTGCAAAATGTGTTTCGTCAGAAAATTGAGCCTTTTCCCAGTCTTTCTCTGTCCATGTTTTGTACTTTCGTACCCATTCCACCCTTTTTTTCTTCATACGAGGTGTGAGAAGATGCTTTTCATAAGGTCGACCTGCTTTCCGCCAGCGATCTAACAGCCTGGATCGCACTGTTGAAGGTGCAATATGTACGCCAGATGCTGCCATAGGCTTTGACAGGTCAAAACTAGTTAACCCATTAATGCCTAGCATTTTTTCTCCAAAGATATTTTGTATACTGGTTACACGGCTACAGAACACTTTACAATGGTTATGTGCTGCAATCTGTTAATAATGAATTGAAACAAAACTAAAGTAATAGTTGAACACTATTATTTGGTTAAAATGTTCATTTTTGGTCAATTCAAACACTTTTTGGACTGTCCCTAAAAAGGGACGCTAGGCATTAATGGGTTAAACAAGGGTTGACAACACTCATTCGATGTAAAATTTTGTCGTCACGAGCCGAAGTTAATCTTTTTCTACCGCATTTTCCAATACGGTTGTTTCCAGAATTTCCTATAGTCTGAAAACACTGCAATATGCTTCCGACACTTGCTGCACTCTCTCCACATATTTTACCTTTTTCTACTAACGTCTTGGAAGTGTGTTCTTTAAGTGCAATTACTTTAGCACGTGTTTCTGGGCTGAAATCCACGACTCTAATTTCTCCTGCAACAAGCGAGGAACTAACACTGTCGTAATCTAACTACTTGGCGAAAGAATTTACATGCCTGCGACTTACCAAATACGTACAAACAACTACTAGTTTGATATTAACTGCTATCTAAATTGTAAGTTGATTTTGAGTGCTTATTTGTATACTTTAGAGTGATAAAACGAAAAAAAAAGAACATTTCTCAATTAATTGCCACACTACTGTAATTAGAAAACTACTCGGTTTCAGGGTTAGATAAGCGAGATTAAATTAAGTGCCCCATACTTTAAAATTACCACAAATCTATAAACATAACACTTGAAACATTTTCGACTGCAGATGTGAATCTGGAAAGACTTCAAAAGAGCTGAAGATGAATGAAAAGTCCGCCTTCGAGAAACTTGTAGCGATTCTGAACTTTTTGCCAGATACTCGATTTTCACTATCAGTTGGTGGAAAACAGTTAAATCCCGTAACGTTCCCGGTAATAGCCTGTTACGTTTCGGAATTTTCTCACTGTACTCTACAATAACAATAACGTCCCTGTTTCAGCCCACAGATCAGTATATGGGTCAGTCTTTCCTGCTAGAGCACTAAGCTCTACGAAAGAAGATCCAGTAACCAGGATCTTACCAGTGTCATCCCACTTGTAAGTCAAATCCATAATCAACTCACCAACAAATGAGTGTAATAATCATATAAGGCAGAGAGAAGCAAAAGGATTCAAGTGTAAAATTAAAAAAAAAAAAAAAAACGGTTACATCTAGCGCGAATGGTAGGAGAACCTCCAATCTGTTTCGGAGCATGATATGGTACTGGTAGCCTGGATAGGTGCTGATATGTAGAATTTAGAAAGAGATTTCCATGAAAACCTACCCACTGTTTCATCTTAACCACTTTATGCTTCCCAAGTAGCACACTTCGTTTTTTAAAGGTTGTAAAATGGTTATTAACGTTGTAACAACCGCTTAAAAACGTTTATAAAACGTTTAAAGGTTATTTGTGCTACCTGGGTTGATATTTGAATTCGTCCACGTACATTCCTTCGTTTCTCACTGCCTCATTTGCGAATTGTGCAGATCCATTGCAGAGAGCTAGCCTTAGAAATGCTCATACGAGGTGTCATGGCATGCATACAATTCCGATTTCTTTCGCTTCTATTGTAACGTAGCTATAATTGACGCAGCTGATAGATTTCTACTGTAATATAACTTCTGAAAATGCCATATTTAAGTACTTTTAATGTTTTGGGTTAGCAGCATTTCCATGAACCGGGACGGTCCGCTCGCTAAGGGGTCGGTCTCGTAACCGGAGGGTCCATTGTTCCGTCCACCGTCTCCATTAATGGTGGCTGTAGGATGTTAAAAATACGCGTTGTCACAAAGTCCGTTTTAAAGACAAATCTTTGACCGCTTAAGATGTTAATTAGTTATTCAAAAAAGCTTTTACAAAAGCCATCACTGCATTAATTCTGTACCTTTGAGCCAGACTAGCGCAAGTGTAAAAATGACGATTTTCCCTTTACTACAGTATCAAATGTAGAATCTTATACCGCATTATTCTATAAAAGAAATTATTTTACAATTATTTAGCAAAATTAAAAGAGCACGAGTCTCATCTTTTGTGTGCATCAAACAAATGTTTTAGCACTCTCCTGAAAAGCAAATAAAATGAGCTCATGTTAGTCTAGTTTTGAGGTACAGAATTTTACCAAACTTCTCCATGCAGTAAAATACATAAATTAACCTACATGCAAATAATTTCCCTTCATACTTGACTCATTTATTTCGCATAAAATCTTTTAAATTTCAATCCAAAAAACTACGTGTTCAACCGTTGCTTTTGTTTAAAGAAATTAGCTTCCTTTTTTGTAATTAAAAATGAAACTGAAATTTGCAAAAATAATGAACACAAAAAACTCGTAAAAAGAGGCATGAGGTAATTACTTTGTAAAAAATGAGAAGGATAAAAATTAACAGGAAGCTTTAAGCTCCGGGTAAAGGACTGAAAAGTTTTAATAATGCATGTGTTGTGTTCAGAAATCCAATTATAAATAATCATTAGCGATGCCGTCTTGTTCTTTATACCCATTAAGTAAATCTAGGCAGAACATTTATTTGTTATGAAAATTGTTTGTCTTTGTCTTAATTTAACATTTCATTACTTGAATAAAACGCGGTCGAAAAAAAGGTCACATTTAATTGCATTTTTATGAGGTACTATTTTTTCTTTTTCTAATAAAATAGAACAAAGAAAAAAATGGTTTAGTACAGTTTTTTTATTATTTTTTTATCCTTAAAAGTTGCAATTAAAATAGTTCATACCTTTAATTGATATTCAAAAAAAAAAATAAATAACTAACTTATATTTTATTCGTTATTTTACATTTATTAATATGACGCTTGAGCATTTTCAAAGCAAAAAGTAGAGCCAAAACCAACATTGGGTAGACATAGTTATAAAAGGTGGATATGAATAATTTACATCTTTTTCTTTTTTTCGGATCATTTTTGTTTACATTCGAGGCTATTTTATATGTTTTTGTTTTATTTTTATTTATTTATTTATTTATTTATTGTAAATTTGCCTTCATTTGCTCTTATTTCTGTTTTTTCTCCCATTGATTATTTTGTTTAAAGATTTCAAAACAGTTTAATCATAATTCATTTTGCTTGATTGGATTATTGAAATGTGTTCCTGTTTTATGCAGCTATTTTCTCTTTCTTATTTTTTCCCAGTAAGATACTGCTTTTACTTGTACTTCATATGAGGTATTTGTTCGTCTAACGTTAGCATTGGTAGCTTCTAATGTTTTATAAAGCATAAAAATCTTTACCTTCCTTCTCATAATAAAGTTCATTTGGTCATTATTATTTTATATCAATTATTAATGCAAAGCTTAATAACGTTCCAATAGATTTTTGCATCATCAATGTTAGTTGAGTCAAATGCTAACCATACGCGTTACAGCTCCCTTCTGAAGAATATTATTTTCCAATCTAAAGTAGTGGTGGCCTCCAATTATTATTTATCTATTGAAATAAAAATCGTTTTTGATAGTTTTAGCTAAAGAAACAAGAAGAGTTTAAAATATGTACCGCTAAGCCATCAAAAATGAAAATGCACAGTCCAGTCACATTAATGTGACCACCACGTACATTTGACGTCGACGTTAAATAACCAATTACAGAATGCACTTGGTAGCACAGTGCAGTTAAGGATATATAAGGGGTGTTTGAGGGCTTTGAAAAATATTTCTATCGTTGGCCCAATGCAAAAACGAAGCGATTTATCCGACGTACGAAAGGGCATGATCATTGGTTTTCGGGCCAAGGTTGGAAGCATTTCCAAAATAGCTGATTCTTTTAGCTGTTCGCTTGTCGTCGTGGTAAAAGTGTACCGTGCATGGCAAAATGGGACTGTTCAAAATCAGCGACATTGCAAATATGGTGCAGCCGGAGCCATAGATGGCGAAGGCGAACGACTGCTGCGGAGATGCGTTCGGGTTAATAGACGGGCAACCGTTGAGCAACTGACCCCCCAGATAAACCGAGGGGCTACCAACATCGTCTCCCACGCTACTGTTTAGCGGACGTTGCTGCTTCTGGGCTCCTGAAGTAGAAGCGTGGTTAATTCACCTGTGTTGACTACTGCCCATTGACGACGAACCCTGAAATTTTGCACGCGAGTACCGTAGCTGGACGTGGCGACAGATAGCATTTACTGATGAATCAAGTTTTATGCTCCAGTGGACAGACGGATACTGGCTTAGAAGACGTGAAACCTCTGGAAGCAAACACCCTGCAACCATTGCCGGAACAGTCCAAGCTGGAGGCGGGAGCATTATGGTCTGGGGAATGCTTTCAAGGGATTCTGTGAGTTCACTCATCATTGTGGAAGGCACGATGGATCAATACAAATACGCATCTGCCCTTGCGGACCATGTCCACCCCCATAAGAAAATTGTTTTTCTTCAGGATGATGGCATCTACTAGCAGGACAATGCGAAGTGCCATACAGCTTCCAGTGAACGTGCGTGGTTAGAAAGGAATTAGGATGAGTTTACCGTTCTCCCCTGGGCAGTAAATTCACCTGACTTAAGCCCAATCGAGAATCTGTGGGACCATCTTGATTGGGTTGTTCGCTCCATGGAATCTCACCCGCATAATCAAGCGCAGCTAACCACGGTATTGGAGTCAGCATGGTTCAACATCCCAGTGAACACCTTCAAGAACCTAATTGACTCTCTTTCTGTACGTCTCGCAGCAGTCCGTTCTGAGAAAGGTGGTTATTCTGTATTTTGACAGGTGGTCACATTAATGTGACTGGACTGTGTATATCATATAGTAAAACTAGGACACGTGACGTAGTTGGAGAGTTGTCTGGCATGGATGGCAGAAAGAAAGGTTAAGTGTGTGCGATCAACAACTCCAAGTAGTTCTCTATTTAATTTTGTGGTTCAGTTCGTCTAGGCAACTCTGATGTGGGGTTTGACCCTGCGGGAGGTGAAAGGAATTGTTATGCACTATATACATGAAGGGCTTGGAAAATGAAGGGGCTATGTTGCATTTTAAAACATTAGTACTATGGACAATAATAAGCAATGAATGCAGGTAAGCAAATAAAACGATACATCAAAAAAGTAGGTGTCATTAGACGAATTTCATACACACATTAACGACAAAACCAGAAAACAAAAAAGCTTCTACGCAACAAAAAAACTTTGAACTTTAATTACTCGAAATTTCTATTTTTTCACATAACCCATTCATGTTCCAAGCCCTTCATATCCCACTATTCCTCCCATTAATTTTCTGCCAGGAAAGAATATGCAGTACAATAGCAATGACAAATAAATTTCATATACGTGCTAAACACAAAAGGGTTATTTTAAAAAATTTCGTTTTTTTTTTCTTTTTCTTTTTCTTTTTTTTTTTCATTTTTTATTTTAAATTTTGAATTCAGGGCAGTTTGCTGATTTATACCCAAATTAATTCCATTAACTTTGAGCATAAATCTTGCTACTTACAGATATATAGGACAGATGGAAGTGCTAACGATTGAAGTTTTTTTTTTTTTTTTTTTTTAAATATAAAAAGTGGCTGAATCGTATTTTCTCAATAATATGTTTTCAGGAAAAGTGTTGAGTTAGAGCTCATATCAAATAATAAAAATAATAAAAATGATAATATTATCAAGAAAAAAAATATTATCAGTAAAATTTTCATGGCGAAACATATGTTGAAATTACGCACTTCCTTCAACCTAAGGCCCCCTATATAGCGTCTCTATTTCAACCCAAAAATAAACGTTTACGGAAAACTCTTCTCCCATTTTATGTTCACACGTGCCATCTTCTACGTATTAAAAATAAAATACCTTAAGGCGAAGTATTTACAACTATCACTACTCAACCCGACTACTTTGA
Organism: Uloborus plumipes; assembly: GCA_038373865.1. NCBI lineage: Eukaryota > Metazoa > Arthropoda > Arachnida > Araneae > Uloboridae > Uloborus > Uloborus plumipes. The sequence goes on from JAXGGA010000137.1 coordinate 230,345, forward strand.
ATACCAGCAGGTTCGCATTTGCTTACTAAGACCTGATATCATAAGAAACAGCGAAGGTGTCGTCGCAAAAGCGAAACGCAAGACTTTGATAATGCTTGTATAGATCTTCGCGAATTAGAGACGCTGTCTATCTTTGACACTTTTTCCTTTTAAAACCTCTGTTTTTTATTTCATTTTGAGATAGTTTACTTTGTTAACTAAAAATAAATGTTGCTGATATATTAGTTTGCTAATGATTACCCAAGCTAATTTATTAACTAAATCCTTCCACTAGTAAGTTAGATAGAAGTAATAATAAAAAAGATAACATTTCTTTTAATAACAAGGTATCAGTAAAAGCGTCAAGGTATGACTCACATAATGATGATGATAATATTAATAAGAATAATAATGACTATTAATGATTTATGTATAAATTCCCACACAGTTATAAATCTTCAGCTTAAATCGTACAAAAAAATATGCAGACATTTTTTTTAGCATAGAAGGATTATTGTCTGCAAAAGATTAACAGAGAAACATGTGTCGAAATAATGTACTTTCTTCAACCCAAAGATAAACGTTTACAGATATTTTTTCTCATATTTTATTTCCACACTCGCCATTTTCTCAACATTAAAAATAAAATACCTTAATGCGAAGTATTTACATCTATCACTACTCAACCCGACTACTTTGAATGCCAGAAGGTTCGCATTTGTTTACTAAGAGATGATATCATTAGAAACAGCGAAGGCGTCGTCGCAAAAGCGAAACTCAAGACTTTGATCTTCCTTGCTTGAAGTTTGCATAGATCTACGCAAATCAGAGACGCGGAACGACTGGAGTTAATTATCAACAGGCTTTGTATACATGAATATTTTACCACATTTCTTAAGAGTAAGAGCCATTGGATTATGTAAAGACAGGCTTTTACGTGGATCTTTAAACTCGGTTGCGTTTTATCTTCGGCTGGTTACGTGTTGACTTACGTTTCTATTAAAGCAAAGATTAAATTTTTGCTAGTAATTGAAGAGATAATTTTTTAAAACTAGGCCAGTAAACTGGTTCAGTGATTTAAATAATAAATCTCAGAGAGAAGAAAATAAAGTTTTTTTTCTTTTTTTTTCTCAATGCGTCAGAAGTCACAAAGAAGATTTGAATAAATTTTTAGTCATCTGCTGACCATTAACATGATTGTCAAATGAATAAGTCCCAGTTAACTATCTACTTTTGAAAAAATATTCAAAAAAGCAATGAATTCTATCAAAGTTCCTCAAATGTTAAAATAGTTTTGCACATATATTTTCATGTAACAAATCGACTTCTTAAAATATGCTTTTTACTTTACGAAACTGATTACTAAAAAAACAAATGTTCTATAAGATTCCCTAAACTTTTTCTTCTGACAGAACCGGCATAAATTATAATGGCACAATAAATTTTAATCAATGTTCAATATTTATTAATAACTAGTTTATTACACGGCATTGCCGTGGTGCTTATTAATGCAACAATATTCAACGTAATTAGAACATGAATTATCATTGTTTTTAACTTATTTCATGCTAAAATGAAATAGGTGAGCCTTAAATTGATAATTCATTGTTAATCATAATCTTTGTTGGAAAATACTCATATTTAAAATGTGTTGAGTTTTATCCATTTGCATGCTTAAAAGCTTATCACTATTACTCTACCTTTTCAAAATTGTAAGAAAATGGCTATTTTGAGACAAAAAATTTGAATCTTGAGCTTTTTGGATTTTATTTAAATTTTAAGTTTTTTCAAGTTTGATGAAACTCCCACGAAAACTGGATTTGTATAAGTAACAAACATACAAATATACATCCATTTTTATATATACACTGCTGGCCACCGTAAATGCAGCACCATAAAGGAAGCGAGAAAAATATATGAAATTTACAACATGCATTATTGGAGGTGGGATATGCAAATGATTAGAATTTAAGCGCAGACGCACATCATGCTCGCCTGTGGCGCCACTTTGAAAGGTATTTAAGGCTTGGGGATTTGGGCGGGTTTAAGTTCACCAATTGTGTTTTTCTAGCTGTTTTTTCAAAAAAAAAAACGATTAATTATGCATCGTAGGAAACGCCGATCATCTATTGATCAAGTATCTGAGTTCGACAAAGGAATTATAGTTGCCTACCGAGATTATGGATTGTCTTTCGGAGAAATCGGTGCTAGTGTTGAACGAAATCAAACAACTGTAATGCGGATATGTGATCGTTGGATGCAGTAAGGTATACCGAACCGACATGGTGAATGATATCCACCTCGGGGCACCACTTTACGTGATGACAGGCGCATTGTGCACATGGTTGTGACGGATCGCTCAGTCACATCACGAACTATAGTACAGCACATTCCGTCTGTAACGCATCATTCAGAGTCTGCACGTACCATTCGACGCCGTTTACAGCAGAGTGGTCCCTCTGAAAGACATCCATTGCTTCGTCTACCCTTGACGAAGAACCACGGACGTCTCTACCGCCAATGGTGCGATGAAAGAAAGATGTGGAAGGCAGAATAGTATGAAATTGTCTTTACTGATGAGTCACGCTTTTGTCTGCAGTACCACGATGGTCGAATTCGAGCCTGGAGACACCTTGGAGAACGGATGCTAAACAGCTGCGTTTTGTACCACCACACTGGTCCTACACCGGGTATTATGATATAGGACGGTATTGGATCTCACTCTCGCACTCTTTTAGTACGCATTGACGGTATTTTAAACATCCAGAGCAAAATCTCCGAGTTGTTGGATCCGGTTGTCCTTCCTTACCTTCAATGCTTACCCACAGCCATATTTCAACAGGATAATGCACGACCACACGTGGCACGCATGGTCTAAGGGTTTTTCATCAATCGCTAGATTGAGTTGCTTCCCTGGCCGGCTCGCTCTCCGTTTTCATTTTCTCCATGTTTTTCCGATAGAAAACATGAGAGCCATGGTAGCGCAACGATTGACCTAGATTACATCCCCAGCTGCTACGACAGATTAGCTTTGGCAACATGTGGAAGCTGCTTGGTCTGCTGTATCCCAAGAACACATTAAAAGTCTTTTTAAATCAATGCCGAGGTGTGTGGCAGCGGTGATCTGCAACAATGGCGGCTACTCTGGCTACTGATGTTGGCAGGAACGACACTTCACAAAACTTTATAAATTTAATCATTTGATACTTGGTCAACATGTTATCTACAAAATAAATTTCGTTGTGATATCTCTAGTCTTTTTTTGTGATGCAATTTGGGTGGCCAGCAGTGTAATTAAACTGCGCAGAAGATAACCTTTATTTGTTAAGTGTCGAAATTAGTTGAAAAATTTGACAGTTATTTGAAAGATTTTTTCGAACAAGCATTCGGCCAATACTTTCATTAATTGTCAAAATGTTCGGCCAATACTTTCATAAATTGGGTATTCAAAATGACAATGGAAAAAAATAACTCTTTCATTTTAAAAAGTTCAATTTAATTAACGTTTTAATTTAAAATCGCAACGGAAAGAAATAAATATCTTGGAATTTTAAATAGTTCAATAATTTAATTAACGTTTTTATTCAAAATGGCAACGGAAATAAATAAATGTTTTGGAATTTTAAATAGTTCAAAAACTTAGCTATCGTCTTAACTCAAAATGGCAATGGCAAGAAATAAGAGTCTTGGAATTTTTAACAGTTCAAAAATTTAATTAACTTTTTAATTAAAAATGGCAACGGCAAGAAATAAGAGTCTTGGAATTTTTAATAGTTCAAAAATTTAATTAACTTTTTAATTCAAAATGGCAACGGCAAAAAATAAGAGTCTTGGAATTTTAAATAGTTTAAAAATTTAATTAATTTTGAAATTCAAAATGGCAACGGCAACAAATTAGAGTCTTGGAATTTTTAATAGTTCAAAAATTTAATTAACTTTTTAATTCAAAATGGCAACGGCAAGAAATAAGAGTCTTGGAATTTTAAATAGTTCAAGAAATTTAGGCAGGAATTCAAGTGAAACAGGCGATCGCAAATTACGATCGCTACTGGAAATGAATTACATTAGAACGTTTCTTGATAAAAACATCGTGACGTCAGCATGACGTTTGCCTATGAAACACGAGCTAGATAAAACATCACAGCCTACTTGGCGAATAAGAGGAGATCACTGACTGCTTGTGAGCTCTTATTGGCTCCACCAGTAGTGACGTCAGTGTCAAGTTAAGTTGATGATAATGTAATTCACTTCCAGTGGCGATTGCAATTCGAAGCGATTGCAATGGTGTTTCACTTGAATCCCTGCCTTAATTAAAGTTTTAATTCAAAATGGCAACGGAAAGGAATAAATGTCTTGGAATTTCAAAAAGTCCAAAAATTTAATTAACGTTGAAATTAGTATCTCAGCTAATTGACGTCGTAGAATTACGCGGTTGGTCTTATTGTCTTCCTTAGAAAATTTCGAGTCGAATGGTACTATGTTTGATTCTCTACTCTCAGCAGTTTTTGAGGAGTTCAAGCTTCAGACGGACAGACAGACGCGGGCAGATTTTAATAGTAGTAACTAGCTGCGTGGCCCGGCGTTGCACGGGCGTTAATGTAGTGAAGGCAGTAAGAGAAAACTACTCGCCGCCAAGGCGGCTCGCCTTTAAAGTAGTGAGGAAAGTTTAAACAACCTACTCGTCTTTTAAGTAGGGAGGAAAGTTTCAACAAACTACTCGCTACCAAGGCGACTCGCCTTTAAAGTAGTGAGGAAAGTTTAAACAACCTACTCGCCGTCAACGCGGCTCGCCTTTGCAATAGCGAGGAAAGTTTCAACAATCTACATGCCGCCAAGGCGGCTCGCCTTTAAAGTACCAAGGAAAGTTTCAACAAACTACTCCCCGCTAAAGCGGTTCGCTAAAAAGCTTTCCTGCATCAAAAAGTCAATCAAATTATTTGCACATGCTTCCTCAGAAATAAAGACGATGTCAAGTAGCGCATACTTAGCTCTCTCCCTGAATAACAAATAAAATTCCTCACCAAAAAAAATTATTTCAAACCGCTTTCTTCCTGTAAAATTAATTGCAAAATTCTAAACGAAAAAGTTGTTTTAATATTTGGATCGCTGCCAAAAAAAGTCCCTTCTAAAAACAGCAATTGCAATTTTATTTAAAAATACATTTTCAAAATGGTACCCGGGAAAAAAAAAGTCATTAATTAGAAAAAAAATTGTTAGAACTTTGTTGTAACACGTATTTAAAATGACAACGGAAAAAAATAACACTATTTAATTTTAAAAAGTTCAATAATGTAATTAAAGTTTTATTTTAAAATGGCAACGGAACGAAATAAATGTCTTGGAATTTTAAATAGTTCAATAATTTAATTAACGTTTTAATCAAAAATGGCAACCGAAAGAAATAAAAGTCTTTGAACTTTAAACAGTTCAACTATTGATTTAACGTTTTTATTCACATTGGCAACGGTAAGAAATAAAAGTCTTGGAATTTTAAATATAGTTCAATAATATAATTAACGTTTTAATTTAAAATGACAACGGAAAGAAATAAAAGTCTTGGAAATTTAAATAGTTCAATAATTTAATTAATGTTTTAATTTAAAATGGCAACTGTAAGAAAAAAAAAGTCTTGGAATTTTAAACAGTTCAATAATTTAATTATCGTTTTAGTTCAGAATGGCAACGGTAAGAAATAAATGTCTTGGAATTTTGAAAAGTGGAAGAAATTTAATTAAAGTTTTAATTCAAAATGGCAACGGAAAGAAATAAATCTCTTGGAATTTTAAAAGCGCAAAGAATTTAATTTACGTTTTAATTAATAACTCAGCTAAATAACGTCGTAGAATTACGCGGTTGGTCTTATTGTCTTCCTTAGAAAATTTCAAATCGAATGGTACTATGTTTGATTCTCTACTCTCCGCGGTTTTTGAGGAGTTCAAGCTTCAGACGGACAGACAGACGAGGACATATTTTAATAGTATTGTCTACTTTTAACTGTATAGTGCTTTTCCGATAAATTGACCTCCAATACTAGCATTTTTTGCCACTTTCTGGTCAATAAATAAGGGTAATTGCCGTGGATTTGAGGTGGAAAATATTGATAAAATGACTACAAAAGTAACCCAACTTCGTTCACAGCCAATTACACATGAGAAATTTTTGCAAAGTTATATTACCTTTGGCACGATAATTCATCGGTGATTGTTGGCTCAATTCATATTCAATTCATCGGTGTTTATTGGTTCAACCATATTAGAGGTCTTTGCAAATTTATATTACCTTTGGCAAAATAATTCATCGGTGATTGTTGGTTCAACTATTTCAATCTAAGTTTTTCGAAAAATAAATTATCAAAAAAAAAACCTATAACTAGCATTCTGGGTCTATTAAACTTTGGCACAGCGACGGAATTTTTTGTGAAAGTCAAATAAAAACCTGTTTCTCTGTGGTGAAATAAAAAGCAGCCCTAAAGTTCTCTACCAAAAAGCTACTTTTAGGTTAAAATGTAACATAGGTTTCAATTAGGCAAAAATTGCTGACTTTACAGTACTAAACTGTAAAACTGCTAATTTTACAGTTTATTACAATGCATTTTACAGTTTTAAACTGGAACCTCTGCTGCCAATATTATACTGTTACTTTGACAGTATAATACAGCTAAATTTTAAGGCAATAATCTGTAAAATTGCTAACTTTACAGTAAGGAACTGTAAAATCACTACTTTTTCAGTTTATTACTGTGCATTTTACAACTTTGAATTGGAGTCTCGGCTTGCAGTACAACAGTTCACTTTTTGCAGTGCGGACGGCAGAGCAAATAACAGAATATAACTCAGTATATACGCTCCAATGATTCACTTTAGGTTTTACATCCATCCGAGTAGCAGAAAGTGGAAGACACTTTCACTAAAAAAAAATAACATAGACTTTTATTTGTTTATTTATTTATTTCTTTTTTAAAAAATAAGTGTAAGAAACTATTTTCTGTAACCTGAAACATATTAGCAGTTAGAATATGTTTTCAAAGGATGTTCGACATCATGTGAAACAATTTTTTTGTAACTTTTTCGAATGCTCAGTATATGCATATTTGATGTGTTCCCTCTTACGACTTTTTTTTGTCGTTTATTGAAGACATTTGCTCTGATAAAGAAACTCCATTAAAAGACTAAAACTGCTATATGCTCTATGTTTTGGACATATTTAGTATATTTGCGTTTTGTAATTTTATTTTCGCATTTGTTTATTTATATATTTTATTTTAATTTATTTTAATTTTATTTATTTGATTTTCATTTTTTCATTTATTTATTCACTTTTTCGTTTAATTTCTACCACTGTATACAAAAAATGAAAAAACTTGAAAAAACAAAATTACAAAACTCAATAATGTAAAAACACAGACAATCCTTTCAAAAACTACTAAAATCAAAGTTCTACAAAGTCTGTTGATTATATGAATTTTTAAGCTCAGATAACTTGACATTAAGATTGCATAAAAAGATTTCAATTTTATCAAACATCAATTTTTTAACCAAAAAGGAAACATTTTTATCAGTGTCAAGATGATAAGCAAGACAATAAATCAACGAGAAAACACGAAATGCTCAGAACTCAGAGAGGAGAAAAAGTACAATTTGTAACGAATACAAATTTCTCTTTTCGGGAAAGCAGAAGACGTATAATGTATGAAAGCCTTAACTTTGTGAAACATTCAATGAATCATGGGATGAATATCTGAAGGAATTTAAGAATTGCTATCAGATAGAAGAAATATACAGTATGCCTATTTATGTGTGAGTGTTTAAGTAAATATTTGCTTTTCAATAGCCCTTTTTATATCTAACTAATATAGGGTAGAATGAAACTTATGTCAGCAGTTGACGTACTTTACTATTGTAGTACTTTTATATTTGTTGGAATTTACCGCGATGGCGTCAAGTGTGTGTATAGGCTGTGGTGTGTGTGTGTGTGTGTGTGTGTGTATGTAGGGCTGTCGTGTGTGTGTACAGGAAATGCACTGTAAAAAAATAATGTTGTTTTTACAGTATAATACAGCTAATAGTAATAAACTGTAAAAATGGCTAATTTTACAATAAAAAACTAAAAATGTTAATTTTACAGAAATAAACTAAAATAGCAACTTTACAGTGATAAACTGTAAAATTGCTAATTTTGAAGTTTAATATCGTGCAATTTACAGTTTTAAAGTGTAACCTCTGCTGCTAGTATTATACCGTTGTTTTTACAGTATAATGTAGCTAAATTTTACGGCAATAAACTGTAAAATTTCTAACTTTACAGTAAAAGGTTGTAAAATCGCTAGTTTTATAGTTTATTACTGTGCATTTCAAAAGTTTAAATTGCAACCTCGGCTTCCAGTATTATATTGCAAAAACAACAGTTAATTTTTTGTAATGTGGGCTCGCCACCAGAAGGAGCGGGAGTCGGTGAACGTCCACGGGGAAGGTTCAGCGTAGCACACCCTGTTGACTTCGAGTCCAATCGAGAAAAAAGGAACTTCACGTCATCTGAAGAATTCCAAAATGAAAAAAATTGCAATTTGTCATTTCTCAAAAAACATGATTGCCTCATTGTCCTTGCTTTTCGAAAAAAAAATCATTTACTCAATTTATTAATTTTTGAGTTATTTTTGTTCGCTCCAATACTTTTGTTATACACTAAGCCACATTTCATGCCTTTATTTCATTTATTTTTTTTTTAACTTTTTTCAACAATGGACTAAAAACGATATTAAGTATCTTTTAAAAAATGTAATAATATAAAACTGCTTCCTATTTTTTTTAATTATCTTAGAAAAAAATAAGGGCACTATTTGGCATTTCACAGAGACCTCCCGACACAGCCCCCCTGATTATATTATCGTAGCTCTAATATGTATATTCTTTGCACACAAAGTAAGCATCTTTAAGTAGTAAAGAACTGCTAACACTTTTCAGAGACATTATATAAGATAAAAAACGTCACTGAAATTGATGAAAATTAATGCAGTACGTATCTTTAATGATTTTGAATAATCATTTCAAAAATCAATGCATATCGAAATTTAGAAGAATAAATTTTATTTATGGTATCTAGGTAAGCTTCCAAACAGCGTGGGTATTAATTTTAATCTGCAAGAAAGTCGAACGGCGTGTTTAAGCTATGCAGAAACCAGATAAAATCCCTTAAAAGCGATTGATGTACGAAAATTGAATGTGGGGGTGGACAATAGTTTAGAGTTTCCAAAAGATGAATATGCCACTTGACATATCTTGTCTTCTACTTGACAGGTTTCCAGGGTAAATTTGCTGAAGCATAGGGAAATGAATTAACTGATTAGTGGGTTAATTAAACTTTATTTATTGCTACAAAAATCACAAAAGAGATAAGTATTGACAACTACTGACAAGTAATAATGTAGTTAAACAAAAGTGGCATTTTTGAGAAGAAATGTTATTATTTTGAATGTAATAATAGGTTTAAACCGAACTAAATGAGCCTACTTTGCAGAATACTGTCATCGTAGCAATAATGTACCGTCTCTTCCTCTATTTCGCTTAGCCTATTTTCTCAAATAATATTTCAAGCGAACCTCTTTAATATTTTTGGCACTTATTATCAAAACAATGAGAACAAAACCCATATTTTACTTTTAAGTAAAGTGTTATTTAATAAGCAAAAAAAAATCTAATTCCTACTCTTTAATTGATAGGAATTATGTTTCAACCATCAACTTGTTTAATACGTGGTTTTCAAAAATCAAGAGGTTTTTAGAAGTGTTCAGAAACTCAAAATTGAAAGCCCAGAAATATTTCTCCCGGTGTAAAACTTTACAGCTGAAAAGGTAAAAAAAGAACAAGAAACCCGTTAAACCTTTTCATGCAAAACAACAAAACGCTCTTAATGGTAACTAGAATATAGATACAAAGCATTCTATAATTGTATAATAAGAAAGAAAATCCATTTTTTAACTTTTAAAACTGTACAAACTAAAAAAAAAAACTGAAATATTTCAATAATTAGCATTTTTTTCTTACACACTAAAAATTCAGAATTACATCGCGATTTGCGATTTTAATGTCTAATTTGACTGGACTATTAATCAAAATTTTATTTTTTATCTGTCCTATTTTTACACTACAAAAAAATCCTGCCTTGTTCCACATTTTTTTCTTACACTTTTCTGATTTAAATTCATACCATTTATACTCTACGTAATACTTCGCTGCAGTGCACATTTAAGTTACTTTACTTCTCAACATTTTAAAAATTTGCTTGCTTTTATGCAGATTTTAGGTAATAAACTACAAAAGATATTATGTATGAATAAAACTCAAAAACATGATCAAAAGGGCTAAAAAAATCATATAAAATATGAATTAAAGTCATTGAAAAAAATTGTTTCAACACATTACAAATGAGCTTGAAAGAGCTATTAGTAACGATTGTTTTTGTGTTTTTTGTTATGCGTAAGTTATATACTAATAGAGAGCTTATATATATGGATTATGTTATATTTAGTAACTTGATTAGCAAATGCAAAGACGGAAAAAATGCACTTTTAAAACATTTCCGGCTTTAAATTTAATAATAATAATAACATAATATTTAAAAAATCACGTAAGAGACAATATTTGATATTTTATACACTCAATTAAATGCATATTTAAATTTAATATTTTGTGATGTTGCAAAACATTACAATATAAAAAACTGGTTAAGAGGAAAAATCCATCCGGAAACAAAAAAAATTTCAAAATACTTGTAAAAAAATATGAAAAGAAAAAAAAACTTAATTTTGACATTTTGAATTTAAATTACGGATTTTGCAATCACAAATTGCGACATGTGTGCTCATGAGTTGCATTTCATTGATTTCAATTATTTTTCTAAAATGCGCAGAATTTTTCAATAAAAAAAATAATGTTAATGCACAGTCAAACATCCAATTTAATAGTAGACAAAAGCTCCCTTTCTGCTGACCCTTCCAAAAAAAAAAAGCTGCAGTAACTATTAAATAATAATAATAATAATAATAAGCTTGTTTTCAGAGAGTGATGTAAGATAGTTTAATTCTGCTTTTGCATTTCCTAGCAAATTTCGTAACAAATTTCACCGCAACTCAGTAATAATTAAATTACTTCCCAAATCAGCATTGAAACCGCGGGGATCATTAAAAGTAATCATGTGGTTTTCCGTAGCTCGCTTTTCCTAATTTGTTCAATAATTAAATGCAATACGTATTCATCAAAAATATTTAAATTAGAAAAATATGCATTGAAAATATTAATGGTTCAATTATCAGAATGCACGCCCATCACCAAGAATTACTACGTAACATTTAATGATGCATACATTTAGTCTGGTAAGTATGAAGAGAAAACTTAAAACTCGAGTTTTAATGAGGATACTGAAATAATGATATTTAATTGTCTATTAAAGGTTTCTGCATGTGTTTTACTTCTTAAACTCATCAAAAGTTAGAATTGAAATTCGATCATTTTAAAATTTGAACGATATGTAGCCCCGTTCAAAGTTTAAAAAAAAAAAGAATCTTTTACAAATACTTAGTTTTTCAATTCAGTTTAACACTATTTAAAAAGTACCGTTAATAATGTATTGCAACATCCATTTTAGACAAATATTATTAGTTCATTAGTTGTCAACGCACTTTACATAAGAGATAATCATGACGTCATCCATCAAACCACCAATCAGAATCGCCTACAGTAGAGCCCACTTAATGGAATAGACCTTTTGCCTAGAAAAAATATTCTAAGGAGCGGGGTATTCCATTTTCCGGGATTAAAATAATACATTAAAATGGCTTGGTATATTGAAATTGTAAATATTAGGCGGGATATTCTTTTAACCGATAGTCTAATAATCGGGCTCTACTTGCGGGCTGCATTTGACGAACATACACTGAAGTGACAAAAGTCATGGGATACCTCTTAATATCGTGTCGGCCCTCCTTTTGCCCGGCGAAGTGCAACAACTCGACGTGGCATGGACTCAACAAGTCGTTGGAAGTCTTCTGCAGGAATATTGAGCCATGCTGTCTCGATAGACGTCCATAATTGTGAAAGCGTTGATGGGGCAGGATTTTGGGCACGAACAGACCTCTCGATGGTGTCCCATAAATGCTCAATGGGATTCATGTCGGGCGATCTAGGTGGCCAAATCATTCGTTGGAATTGTCCAGAATTTTCTTCAAACCAATTGCGAACAGTTTTGGCCCGGTGACATGGCGCATTGTCATCCATAAAAATCCCATCGTTGTTTGGGTACATGAAGTCCATGAATGGCTGCAAGTGATCTCCAAGTAGCTGCACATAAGCATTTCCAGTCAATGTTCGGTCCAGTCGCACTAGAGGACCAAGTCCATGCCATGAAAAAACAGCCCACACCATTACGGAGCCACCACCAGCTTGAACAGTGTCTTGCTGACAGTTTGGGTCCATGGCTTCGTGGGGTCTGCGCCACACTCGAACCCTACCATCGGCTCTTACCAGCTGAAATCGTGACTCATCGGACCAGGCCACGGTTTTCCATTCATCTAGGGACCAACCGATATGCTCACGTGCCCACGAGAGTCGCTGCAAGCGATGTCGTTCTGTCAGTAAAGGCACTCGAGTCGGTCTTCTGCTGGAATAGCCCAAGAAATCCAAATTTCTCCGCACAGTTCTAGCAGACACGTCCATTGTACGTCCCACATTGATTTCTACGGTGATTTGACGCAGTGTTGCTTGTCTGTTAGAATTTACGACTCTTTGCAGACGTCGCCGGTCTCGATCTTTAAGTGCAGGCGGTCGACCACTGCGCTGTCCATGGTGGGATGTTATGCCTGAAATTTCATACTCTCGGCACACTCTTGACACAGTGGATCTGGGAATGTTGAATTCTCTAACGATTTCCGAAATGGCATGACCCATGCGTCTAGCTCCAACTAACATTCCGCGTTCAAAGTCTGTTAATTCACGTCGTGCGGTCATCATCACGTTAAAACCTCTTCACATGAATAACTTGAACAGAAATGAAAGCTCTGTAAAAGCACTGCGCATTTATACCTGTTCTATGCGATGCTACTGCCATCTGAAAATTTGCATATTGCTATCCCATGACTTTTGTCACTTCAGTGTATATATATATACTATATACATACATACATAGATAGACACATGGATAAAGTCGAAAAGATAGCTTTAAAAAAAGCAATGGGAGAGTTCCTCATTTTTAAAGATTTTTTTTTTTTTTAAGAACACGGTCGAAAACATGGGATGAGTTACTTTTCTTCTTAATTTTGATGCATTTTCTTAGTTAAAAAAATAATCTTATAAGAAGGTCAGTCGCTGTTTCATTTTCGCTGATAAAGTCACTAGTGAACAAAACGCTCCAAGTAAGGCAGTTACAGACGATTTAAGCACTTTGGATTCAGGGCATATTTGAGTGGTTGTGTTTTTTGGCAAGTTATCGCGTTTTGGTAATTTATCACTTTGAGCATTTATTAGCGGCAAGTGAATTTGGTAACTCTTGGCAACTCCCGAAACTTTGCTCTGATAACCCAAGCTCCGCAACAATGAAAAAAATGAGAGTGAAATTAAAAAAATGGATCAAAACTCGTCAAACTTAAACTGATGCATTGGCCTGTCTGTATAATGGCTCTAGGTCCAAGCAAGGCCAATTCTTAGACGACCCTCCCTTTTGAGTCAGATTTTTCATTGTTGCGGAGCTGAGGTTACCAGAGATCCAAAATCGTTGTTGCGTCGGCCTGGTTTTATACCGAAGTTTCTTCGTTTGTTATGTTATACCAGACCTCGCTTCGTTTAGGTAGTTGGACAGTTAAAAAATTTATCAAATATAAATTGTTGGTAAGATGAAATATTTCTGCCCCCCCCCCCCCCCATTTTCATTATTTTTATTATTATTATTATTATTTTGTTTATTCTATCAATACCAGAGACCAAAAGTAATACTTTTTTGTGTTCGTCTACCATAATTTTTTCACAGAAACAGTAGATAATTTGTGAATATGACTATCAAATCAGTTTATGTAAAATATGTATTATTAAGAAACCAGGGAGTGTGCAACCAAAGGCTCTTTGGTGCAACTACTAATAACTTAAAAGCGATACTGCAGTGGAAAGTTAAAAGCGACGAACAATAAATAGACTTACATTTGAATTCAAGGCACAAAACAATGAACCATAAAATAATGTATTGATTGAAATATAGCCTAATAGTAACTATTGATAAATCTAGAGCTATCATGATGACACTAATGCTATACTATATCAGTCCGCCTGCTTTATGAAGCTACACTAACATTTAACATATTTAAACATACCTATTCTAAGCCGGTGTATAATTTCAAACACAATTTAAATACCCCTTAACTGGCGAGTAAACGATATAACTGGAGTTGTTAAGTTTTAAGACATAATCGTACTTCATTCAATAAAATTTAAAACTCGAATGAGTAACAATAATAATATAAATAATGATCATAACCATCACAATAAAATAACAATTACAACGATATTATAACAACTTTATTCTCCGTTTTAGCCCATTAAACTAAAAAAGCTACAAGTTTTAAGTTCCAAAAAGAATTATTTCGAAATTTTGATTTATTTTTTCAGTTATTTAATTTTTAGAAAGCAATTACAGATACGATTAATCCTCAAAATTATTTGCTAGATACATATTCTAGCGAAATTGACAAAAATCGATTAGTTTACAAAACACAATTATTTTTATCATTTGGTACTTTGTTTCGTAGTAATTAGTTGTCACGTATATGGCCCGAATAAGGAGAAACTTTTATTGTGCAATCAAAGAGAAGAAAAATAAATATTTAACATAGAAATTGTTGGATTTAATTATCTGTTTTATGCACTGAAAGCTGATCTGAGATTATCACACTAATCTATATTCAACTTTGATTTATTTTTATCTAAAATTTTCTATTTGGCAATGGTTGAAACTCATTCAATTCAAGTAACATACTATCTTAACAGTATGCTACTCTGCAGAGTTTAGAGAATAAATTCGAAATTCTCTGAAATGATGTTTTTTAATCATCCAATAAAATAGTTAAATTTAATGATTATAATATTTCGCAGAAGCAATTAGTTATTGTGCAATGAGTTACCGCCCGTAAGCCAGGGCTGAGGCTGAACTGTAGCAAATGCACCCACAGCTCGATCACAGATGAGCCGCTCACAGGTGCGGCTCAACTCGAAAAGTTGAGCCGCACCAACTTTCGAGTTGAGCCGCACCATAGTTTGCGGACGCTCGCTGGTGAGATAAATTCACTTTATCTACCAGTTTGTTAGCTATCTTATGTACAATAAGAGGATTTTTGCCTCCGGCTCGATCATTGGCTATTCCTAACTGAGAAGCCCATAATAAGGGCGAAATTGCAGTCTTAGGATGCTATGATCGAGCTGTGAGTGCATTTGCTACAGTTCTGCCTCAGCCCTGGCTTACGGGCGGTAACTCATTGCACATTACCCAGCTTTAGCCTTCAAATTTCGAGTTGAGCCGCACCATAGTTTGCGGACGCTCGCTGGTGAGATAAATTCACTTTATCTACCAGTTTGTTGGCTATCTTAGCTACAATAAGAGGATTTTTGCCTCCGGCTCGATCATTGGCTATTCCTAACTGAGGAGCCCATAATAAGGGCGAAACTGCACTCTTAGGATGCTATGATCGAGCTGTGGGTGAATTTGCTGCAATTAGTTATTGTTTACTAAAGTTTGGGAACTATTATGCTTGATACTATGATGTTACAGGCAGCATCTTAAAAAAAGCTAAACCGATTTTTTAGTAGACATAGAAAGAAAAAAATTGTTTGGAATCATAAATGTAGTTATGCAACTTTGCTAATTCCAATGAGAGTTTTATCACGTGTTAAATGTATCGCTGCTAATACAATAGCTTGATATAAAAAATTTAAAGGAAAAAAAAAAAACAAAAAACAAAGTGTTACATTTTTTTAACCATTCAGGCCCGGTTACTCTGTCTAATGGTCGGAAAAGTGATACTGCGGACGGGGAGGCTCCAGGTTCGAGTCCCGACTCGGGCATGGATGTACTTTATCTCTTCTGTCCCTATCCCTTCTTTGTCGGAATGTGTTGTGCTGTGAGTGATTGCCTACCCTATAAAAGGGTCCTTATGGCATTTGTGTGCCGTGGAAGTCGGATTTCACACCAAATTAAGGTACAGTTGCAAAAGTGAATCAGTGCACTCTAAATTGACTGCCTTACTTGCGACAAGACAACAACAATAATAAACATCGGAAATTTATTTTTGTTTATTGTCACCAATCAGCAATTGCTGATTCGCCTCTAAATGTTTGTGCAGTTTTTTTTTTTTCTAAAACAAAAGAAAAAAGAAAGCAACATGAAAGCTTTTAAAATGCAGCATCTTTACTCGAAAGGAACGGATGACGCGAGTGATACTAAAACTTTATGTGGCGACTTTTTAAATTGAGTGATGAGTAGCAATTTCTTATCTTTAATAAACACTAGTTCTAATATACTTGTAGACAACTATATTGCATGCTTCGGATCAATAAGGATTACATTCCAAGGAAAACTGCATTAATTCCTTACTTACGCATTCAGTAAAATGGAATAATAAGAGCAGAATAACCAATGATTTTCCATTCTAATTGAGAAATGGATTCAAAGGAAGGAGTGTGGATGCACCGAGAGTGATCGATCACAGAATGGGGAATAACAGGAGAAGGGGGGGTAAGGTGGATAAACGCATCAATCGAGAAATTTGAAAGAAATTTCAATTTATGACTAAACTTCATCTTTAATGCAATAGCTCAGCGGTCAAAGATGTGAGCAACCGAGGATAATCGGAAAGTTGCTTGGCTATTATCGGAAATGAATCTATGTATTAGTTGAAGTTAATTGATCTGCTAGAATTGTAATAACGAGGTAGAAAAGTGACTTTATCAAAATACAGCAAATAAATAACGCTGTAAAAGATAGTTACTGTTCGTCCTTGAAAACCACGCCTAGCAATCGGGAACCTTCCACTAAAAAAAGGGTGATGAGTTGTGAGTGGGAATTTTCCAAAGTTTTCAATATAAAACGCAGATTTGCTAACCTTTTAACACATTCAAGTAAACTACGTATTTAAAATTAGCATTATTCTACGTCTTTTGATACAGATTAAAATGCATCTTATTATTCTTCCCCTTATTGTTATCTTACCTATCCCCCCTATTTTGGTAAGATCAGAGAAGACCTGACGCATGCATAAATACGCGGAAGGTTTTACCAAAAAAAAATCAGACAGTAGGAGCTACATCTAGCTACAAGTAGCCCTATCAAGCGTCCAGAGGACTTGTACAAACCTAGAGATTTAAGTAACCCGCAAAAGTTGGAGGACGAATATAACTCTAGAAGAATGTAGCTGAGGGGATAGGGTCTCAAGTATGCTGTACTCTGAGTAACTGACAGATACTTCTTTTAATTTTAGTGATATATATATCAGCCACTCATCTATCTGCAGTCAAAATGTAAAGAATAAATAAGTATTCACTTTTATAAAGTTTTATTTTATTTCTACTTTCTACTCTTAAATTTTATTTTGCCTTGTTTTTCAGCTTCTCTTATTGAGTCAATAAATATTTTTGTAGTTTCTTTTCAAACATAAAATGTCTCTTTTTAGTTACTTCGTAACATTTTCTGAATGAATAAGTTAAGAAAGTATTACAAATCAGTTCACATCAACAGGACATGCAATCATAATTCCGAAAGAGAACGTAAAAACTAAGACCTTACGATAACAAAAACAGAAAACCAAAGTACATCCCTACGGTTTCCTTCTTTTGCAGGAATATTCATGATCTATAGCACCCATCTGTTGACGTAATTCTTTCATACTTTACCCGTTATGATAACAATGAAAACGCCAAAAGAAATTTGCTATCGTTTCATCAGAGACTGCCTATGGTAGTTGCTCCCATTTCCTCCATCTCCAAGAATAGTATTTTTGTTCAGCATTAACAATGTTTCTGCCCGTAAAGATAATCATTTTTGAAAGTAAATCATGCTTACTATCTCAGCATGCTTCAAAACTACTTCGCATTTGGCGAAGTTTTCTTTTTTTTTTCCAAAAGTTCATTTTTGTGTTCACCTTATAGATCAGCAAATTTTTATGTGGTTACTTGTCAGTTGTAGTAGGTTCTCCATAAAGCAATGGAACCCATTTATCTAAAGGAAAAATGCATTGTGCGTAATCCGCTTTTTGTAGGAAAACCAAAAATTAACTTAGTATACATGTGGGATCATTTGGCATCATTTATAGCTGAGTGGTAAGTGATATAAATAAAATACATCAAAAATTTTTGCAGAATCTATATTTATTATTTTTTTTACTTAGCAATCAAAGATAGCTAAATGAAAAAGATATAAATCAGAAATAATGATACATAAATACGAAAATTATAAATGAATAACTTAGATGCCAGTCTAGAATAAGGTTTTATTGGGGCAAATCTATTGCAATAACAACCACAGAAGAATAAATGGCCGCTTTAAAAAGATATAAATATTTATTTAAATTGTGTTTATGCGTTGCATATGATAGCAGGAGTGAGGTAAATATAGTTTTTTTTTCAAAATATTCCATATTATTGATTCTTAAAAAATTATGTCCCCGTAACAGACTAGCACAAACTACAACTGTTTCGACATATCTTTTATTACTTAAAAATAGCTAATAAATCTTTATGAGAACTACATGCTTAGTTTAAAAGCGGTACTGAAATATTTCTCTTGCAAAATGTGGTCAGTATCATACAGTAAATATGATATAAAAGCAATTTGCATGATGCGTAACAGGCTACGATTCCTCCATAACAGACAAGCAACAAATTAACTGCCACAGTTGGACTATCTACATTTCTGTAATTTTAAGTCAGTATGGCGAAATAAAGCGGACAAGGCTAATGTATTATAATTCGGCAAGGATCAACCTATAAAACATAGGCGACATGCAGCCCGCGAAGTTTTTCGATTCAATCCAAAAAAATAATATTAGCTTAGAATTGCCCATTGGCTGTTGGCCAATTATTTATTTTCGACCTTGGCGGAAATTGAACACAAGCCTATTTTACTACAACGTTTGCTCCTCACGCTTAATTTTTATCATTTTGAAAAGGTTTTATTATTTTTAATCAAAATTAAAACTTGATATCTGTATTTAATGTTATAGTTGATCACATTATTCCTTAGCTAGTGCTATTTTTTGGCAAGTTATTTTACATATTATAAGTCCATGACTTAATTTAATTGATTGGTGAATTGTTTTGTATTTTATTCAAGCTTGTATCACTCGTTAGCGGCTTGTTTTAATTAAAAGTCCCTTAGAAACATAATATAATGCTTGGTATTGTCAAATAAGTAGTTTCTAAATACTTTTTTTTTCAAACATAGGGGCAAATAATGAAATTGTAATACAGTTACAGATTGTCGCCAGCAAGAAAAGCTTTTTTTTTTTTTTTTTTAACTGTCAATGTACCCCTATTCAACTGCTGAAATTGTAACAAGCAGTTTTTCCATAAGTATACGTTGTAAATGTTTTAGAAAGGTCTCCAGCTCTTAAAAGTAACGTTTCACTTTTTGACAAAATGCAACAGCATAACAATGAAAGTGGTTTCAAGATTTGTTTTTAAAAAGACATTTTCTGAGATGAGAAATAGAAAATCAGTTAAATAAATAAAATTTCCTTAATGTTTAGAAAATTTAGAAATACCTTTTAATTATTTCTTAAAATAATGCCTTTTATAATATCAAAGAAATAACGATCAAATAATTCAACTCATAATTGGATTTCAGCCATATTTTTTTCACTTTGAATCAAATAAGGTATATGATCACTTAAGTCTAAAAAATCTGCTTTAAAATATTTAAGAGCTACAAAGTTATAAGCTGATACTATAAATTACAGTTTTTATACTTTTTCCAGAGCAAATAATAACAAAATTAATATTTACTCAACATATTTTACAACCTGCTGGAGTGTTGTTAAACTACTTGAAACAAAAACGCAAATGCTTCCGCCATTCTATCCTATGGTGTTCACGTAAAGGAAATTAATTCAAGGAATTGTTTAAAGAGAAAAAAAAATCCAAAACGGGATTGATTTGAAATTGCTGCCCTGTCATGATATTAGGCCATAAAAATCACCCCCGTAATTTACAATCCATCATATAGTAAAAGTGGATTTGAAAGAGTTTAGGAAGCATATCACGAACGAAAGTACAGAAACATAGCCATCTAAATTCATTAAAGCTCCTTACTTTTAGAGAAATAAATTCTTCGTCTTTTAAAACAGCTTCCTCACTACGTGATGCCACTTTTTTTTTTCTTTGCTTTTTCAGAAAGCGTTAGTATTAGAGAGGTTTCCTTTTTGTAATGTATGTAGTCATAGTATTTCACAATCTTTCAATAAATTGACGAGTCTAACTTAACTTTACCTTAGTATTCTGGATTCATAGAAGACTACTAAGATTGCTAACTTTGAAACGGCAAAAAGGTATTCTGAAAAAAGGGTCTTGCTTTTTGCAGTTTATAATGGTCGAAATAAAATTAAACTGATTCGTAAATAAAAATGTATGTCTGTACATTTTTTTTACATTATTTAATTTAAATCAAATTAACATGATTCCAAAGTGAAAAATTTAGTTAAATTTTTAAAAATGGGATATTATTGATTCAAAATATGTATATATTTTTTAAAAACCATCGCTATTACATAGAGTTTAATAGACGCTTACGCGTATAAATAATAGAGATATTAGTTATGCCTCATGTTCTATTTTACTTCTCGTAGCATCCGCATATTACTTATAACTGGCAATATACACTGCGATGCAAAAGTTTCGACAAAATGCAAATATATGAATTAATCGCGTTCGACTCTATTTTAGACGTCAATAAGAACAACAAGGTTTGAGATAAAAATGGGCCGTTTGGAAAATTCATTATTTTTCTAATAAAAATACTTCAAGAGACACATTTTTATCTGAAAAAATGTTATTCGTTCGCAATAGATTACTCATGTGATGGATACACAGTATGCAATGAAAAAACACTTCTTTTGACTAAAAAATATGTTATTGATGATCAAAAATTAATGAATCTAAATTGTTTAATGCTTTCAGTATAACTTTCTGCTATCTAACTATGAATAAATAAAGAAAAACGCATTTTCATTCCAAGCATCAGTAACCGCATTTTCAACAATCTCGTTTTCCTCTCCAGTGCGGATTGATTGGCAGCATTTGATCAATATTGACTTTTTCCCTCGCGGCATTTTCGTTTTTAGTAAATCCAAATAAGTCGTAGAGATTATGGGTCAGAAAATGCAAAAAGCAATAACCGTCTGTTACCCGGGATGGAATTCCGCAATGCAATATCGACATTTCCCCAAAGAACACCTTGCAATTATGCTCATCTGTTTAGTGTGTGTATGCTGCAGGCAAATTAAACGCTCGTGTTAAGCACCGGTGTATAAAGTGACAACATTTTCTGTTACCTTGTTTGCGATAAAAGGGCTTAAGAAAGAAATTGATGAGGGAAATATTTTGTCTGTATGGGTGTCATAGCTTTGCAATGTAATTGCGGTTTCATTATCGTAAGGGAGTTTTTGTAAATAAAATAGTATCACCTTTTTTTTCGAGAAAATTACCAGAATAACACAATCTGAGGACTGTTTAAAATTTCTTACTTTTAGAGGAGAGAATTACATCAGCTGCAGTACTCTTATTAAAAGTACAAAATTAATAATTTCCTAAAACTAACAAAATATACTCATTAAAAGGTTCTTCTTAGCCACAGATAAACCGCTTTTAAGTAAATTAAGCTTCCTAAAAAAGTAATCATACTTAAAACTTTTATACAAATATATATAGGGGAGAGTGGTAATGAATGGGCCATGGTGATGAATGGGCCACTAACAAAATATGAAAAAGTATTTGCATGATTTTTTTTGATGCCACCAATAGATGTAGCTATTTGTTCTACTAAACTTATCCAATTTTCATTCGTTTGCGCTGTGCCATTTTCAAACTAGAGTGGCATGGTCAAGAATCAGACTGAAAAGTAAGTTTTTCCCTTTTTAGTAAAACATTTCCTAGCTAAAATGTACCAAGTATTTCACTGCATACATATGTATAAGCTAGTCTTTCCATATCTATAAACTAATCTTAAGATGTATTTTGATGTTATCTAAATTCAATGTACTCAAAAAACCTAAATGTATTTCAAAAGTATAGGTGGGGCTGAATGGGCCACTATGTCATGGTAATGAATAGGCCACCTAAATATTGTTTTTCTTCCTTTTCTTTGGATTTTCGCATTAATATGAAACACAACTGACTGTCATAGATAAAGATTACTGTCGTCAAAATAGGTTTGTAGTAACTTCTAAATATAATTTGCAGATCTATACTGTATTCCTATAGTACAATAGACCTCTGGTCGCAGTTGCGTGGCTTGAAAAAGCCCCCTCTCTCCTTCATATTATATTCCTCACAGTACAATTTCATTTTCTT
The DNA here is from genome assembly GCA_038373865.1 of Uloborus plumipes. Taxonomy (NCBI): domain Eukaryota; kingdom Metazoa; phylum Arthropoda; class Arachnida; order Araneae; family Uloboridae; genus Uloborus; species Uloborus plumipes. The sequence goes on from JAXGGA010000137.1 coordinate 252,913, forward strand.
TTTTGGTAACTTAAGTTAGATATTTCTTATTCCCGATGTCTAGTAAATTAAAAAAAAAATTTGAATTTTGACAAGTTTGAAAATGAAGATGAAGTTTTTGAAAGTGATTTTTAATATTATTTTTGAAATATATAAATTTTGTTAAATCATAGTGTGCATTATCTGTTATTTTTTTTATATATTTGATGTTATTTATTTCTTACAATCTCATTATTTAGTCATTTTTCTGCTACAATTGGTATGCATCAGTTTTATTTTAATTGCATCAGTTTTGATGTTTATATAATTTTAAATCAGTATGATTTTGTATCATCATGTCAAGTGTCACATTTATTTTGTCATATTCAGCAAATAAAAGATTAAATCCACATGTTTTCATTGAATTCATTTAGTGGCCCATTCATTACCTTCGATGGCCCATTCAACCCCATAGGTGGGGTTGAATGGGCCAAATTTCAAAATTTTTATTTTCTATTATAATTCATTATAGACAGGTGCTAATCCAACTTTTATGACTTTTTTAGATAGCCAGATAAGTAAAGTAACTAAAACACCAATTTAGAGTTAAAACAAAGTGTTAGAAAAAATTACAAAAATTCAAAACAAAAAAGTGGCCCATTCATTACCACTCTCCCCTATATTTATATATATATATAATGGGGAAAAATGAAGGATTTAAAAAATTATGCTTTCGGGAGTTCTATTGTTTTGATGGCTGTGTAAGAGCGCCACCTAGGCTCTGTATAAAACCGCCTGCATAGCACATCGCAGTGAGTTGGTAAGTGCAACTGCAAGTATGTTGTACGCTGCATCGCTAGTTTAATAAATAGATTACAGTCCACTTTGCTAGTATTACTTTGTATGTGTGATTTTTTGTAGTGAGCCAGCAGACTTCAAGAAAAATAAACATGGCCAAGTCGACCCGGATTTAGAAATAACCGCTCGCACATAGAAAGTAACGCAGTTTGAAGTAAACGCCTTTAAGTATTTGTTCTCAAATTTGTACTTGAAAAGAGGTGAGTGCCTATTTGACATTTCAAATCAGTGACAGCTTAGAATTCGCAAAATGTCCGAAGACGCGAAGGAAACAGAACTGGAGCTAACACGCCTTAAAGCAAAACGTTCAATTATTAGACGAGCAGTGACTAATTACCTAAAGAAAATTGAAAGTAATGTGCAAGATAAAGACCTTAATGTTGAGGAACTGAGAGAAAATCTAGAATTGTTAAAACTAAAAGAAGCGGAATTGAAAGAAATTAACGTGCAAGTCGAAAATTTAATTGAAAACATTGAAGATTTCAATGCCGAGGTAGAAGGTGCAAGTGCATATGACGAAAAGATAGCAGTACTTAAATTTCGCGCTGAGAAAAAACTAAACGAGCAAGCAAGTAATTCCAGTGTGAATAGTACTGAACGGGCAAATTACGCGAATGAAAATATAAAGCTGCCAAAACTTTTCTTGCCAAACTTCAGTGGCAATATTATCGATTGGCTAACTTTTAAGGATCTTTTTAACGCAACAGTAACAAAGAATGAATCTCTATCTGACGCTCAAAAGCTTCAATATCTAAAAACCTCGTTGAAAGGTGATGCGGCGAAAATTATAAATTCGATTCCGATTTCCGATAGTAATTTTAAAATCGCATATAATTTGTTAGATGAAAGATATTCGAATACTAGAGAGCAAACTTTCGCTCATATTAAACGCTTTCTTGATCTCCAAAATATCCAAAATGAATCCGCTGCGAGTTTGTTGACCTTGGTAGACAATGTCAATGAAATAATTCGGTCATTAGAAACGCTGGGCCAAAAAGTTGATAATTTTGGGGATACCTTAATGTTGTATTTAGTGTTGCAGAAATTAGATACTTCCACTAAGTTATGGTGGGAACGTCAGTCAAACAGTTCTAAAATTCCGAAGCTGAAAGATTTAATTGATTTTCTAAAGAGCTATGCTAGAACTCTTCAAAATAGTAAAAGCTCAGGAGCTAAGGTGCAAAAGCAAACAAATGTTAAAACTAGTACGTTCGTTGCTGTTTCCGTATGTTCATATTGTAAAGATAATCATTACATATCAAAATGTCCAAAATTTTGCAAGTTATCTGTTCCGCAAAGATTTGAATTCGTAAAACGTAAAAAACTTTGTTTCAATTGTCTTTCAAATATGCATGTAATTAGAAAGTGTAAAAGCAGTGGTACTTGTTTCAAATGTAGGAAAAGACACCACAGTATGTTGCATTATTACGAAAAGGATAATAGTTCGAAACCTAGTTTTCCCTCGGTAGATGCAAAAGAATTTATTCCTAGTTCAGTAGAAATGGGTTCAGAGTTAAATCGTGGAAATGAAGTTACTCCTATAGCATCTGCAAATTATTCAAAGGGTAATCAGTTGGAATCTGGTTTAAGTAATAGTAATTCATCTGTTCTTTTATGCACTGCTGTAGTTAAGGTAAGAAATTCTCGGGGTGAATTGGTTAATTGCAAATGTTTGCTTGATACAGGATCAGAAAAGAATTTCATTCGTAAAGAATGCGCTAGGAAATTGGGGTTAAAATTAAACACTGCTCAAATTTCTGTTTCTTGTTTGGGAAATTTTAACACAATGTGTAATGGAGCAGTAGATTTAATATTTTCTCCTCATTTTGACAATGAACTTAGGATATCGACCTCCGCTTACGTAATTGATAAAATTTGCGGGGAATTACCCAATTCAACCACGCCTTTGAAATTTTTCAACGAATATCGGGATTTGTTGTTAGCGGATCCTACTTATTTTAAGAAAGATAAAATAGACATTCTACTTGGGGTGAATGTGTTTTTTTCGCTAGTTAATGGTGAGGTAATAAAACGTCGTGAATATCTTCCGTTCGCAGTAAGTTCTAAATTAGGTTGGATAATCGCAGGAGCAACTATATTAAGTTGCTCTGACTTAGAGAAAAGTTCAGTTCATAGTTTACATGTTACTACTGATGAGTTAGTTAGGTCTTTTTGGGAATTAGAGCAAATTCCATCGACGCAATCGCTTACGCAAGAAGAAAAGCTATGTGAAGCGCATTTCTTGGAAAATTGTACGCGCAATAAAGAAGGAAGGTATTCTGTTAGACTTCCGTTCAAACCTAATCGAAAAAGTTTAGGAAATTCCAAGGCCTCAGCTTTTAAAATGTTTTATAGTTTAGAAAAAAGACTTTTAAAAACGCCTGAGATCTATTCGCAATATAAGAAATTTATGGCAGAGTATCTTTCTCTGGGGCATATGGAAAGTGATCCAAATATCGCATGCCAAGAAAATAAGCATTATTTTATTCCGCATCATCACGTAATTAATGATTCTAGTCCTACAACGAAATTAAGGGTTGTTTTCAATGCTAGTTGCAAAACTACGTTAGGTATATCATTGAACGATACGCTTATGAATGGTCCAAAAGTGCAGGACGATCTTTTCGCTATTCTTTTGAGGTTTAGATGTTACAATATAGCAATTACGAGTGACTTACAAAAAATGTATCGCCAAATAGAGATTCATGATTCAGATAGAAATTTTCAAAAAATTATTTGGAGAGATGATCCCACTAAACCAATTTCGGCATATCGGTTATGTACTGTCACTTATGGTACTACATCTGCCAGCTATTTAGCTACGCGAGTGTTAAAACAGTTAGCCATCGATGAAGGATCGAGCTTTCCAAAAGCCGCTGAATTACTTTTGCATAACTTTTATGTCGATGATTGTTTGTTCGGAGCAGGAAGTCCAGAAGAGGCTATAGTACTTATCACTGAACTGAACGCGCTTTTGAAAAGGGGAAAATTCGAACTTCATAAATGGTGTACGAATAATTCGGTGGTGTTAGAAAAACTGCGCGAATTCGCATACTCATCGGATAAGACTTCAAGTACAACTGGCTCTAAATTTATTAAAGTATTGGGATTAAAATGGGACCCAACGCTCGACGACTTCAAGTATAACATTAACTTTTCGGATACGCACAGGGAAACTCCTACAAAAAGACCTATTTTGTCTAGTGTTTCAAGTATTTTTGATCCCCTTGGGTGGTTGTCACCATTAATTATCACTGCAAAAATTCTGATTCAAGATTTATGGAAGCATAAACTAGAGTGGGATGATCCTGTACCTCCGGAGTTTAAAGAGAGATGGATTAAGTACAGTAAAGATATTTCTCAACTTGAGCCAGTAATTGTGCCTCGAAGAGTTATTTTGCCTGAAGCATCTAAACTTGAACTGTATTGTTTTTGTGATGCATCTGAAAAGGCGTATGCTGCCGTAATTTATTTAAAATCATCAATAGGATCAACTAATCAAGTTCGCCTTCTGACATCGAAGACTCGTGTTGCACCATTAAAAACTATATCGATTCCGCGCCTGGAACTTTGTTCAGCTGTGCTGTTGGTGCATTTGTTGCAAACAGTTCGTAATTCATTGCATATCCAAATTGAGTCAACTCGCGCTTCTACAGATTCTACAATCGTTTTGTCATGGTTAAGGTCTGAGCCTTCGCGTTGGCAAGTGTTTGTTGCTAACAGGGTTTCCGAAATACAAGGAATCCTTCCAATTCAACATTGGCATCATATAGATTCCGATCAAAATCCTGCAGATTGCGCAAGTAGAGGACTTTTTCCCTCGGAACTAATTAATTTTGATTTATGGTGGTCAGGTCATCATTGGCTTAGAAATGAGGAAATTCCCCATTTAGATGAAATGCCCCTTTCAACGGACGCTCTGAAAGAGGAACGAAAAAAGCCGTTGTGTTTTATTGGAACCACATCTGTAGATTTTCCAATTATCTCCAAAATTTCATCATACGGTAAATTGAGGCGAATAATAGCTTGGTGTCTTCGCTTCATTAGAAATTCTAGATCCCCTAATAATCGCATAACGGGATATTTAACTAGTAGTGAAATAAAAGCCGCAAGAAATGTGTTAGTGAAAATAGTTCAAAAGCAAGATTTTCCCGCTGAGTATCAACAGTTGGAGAGGAAGAAACCACTATTGTCTAGCAGTAAGTTACTCTCGCCAAATCCATTTATGGATGAAGAAGGTGTAATTCGTGTTGGTGGTAGACTGGAAAATGCTCCTTTTTCAAATGAAAGAAAACACCCCATTCTTTTGCCGAAAAATCACCAACTAATACCCCTCATTATTCGTCATTTTCATGAAAAATATCTGCATGCGGGTACTCTTCTGATGTTATCAGTTATCCGCAAAGAGTTTTGGATAATTAACGCTAAATCAGTAATTAAAAAGCAAATTTGGAAGTGCATTAAATGTTTCAAAACAAAAGGAAAAACTGCAACGCAAATGATGGCCGATTTGCCACGTTCTAGAGTAACACCATCCCGCGTGTTCGCCCAAACAGGTTTAGACTTCGCCGGACCATTTCTGGTAAAACCACGATCTGGCCGCGGTATTAGAGCCATAAAAGTCTATATTTGCATTTTTGTGTGTTTAGCTGTAAAAGCTGTTCATATTGAGATGGTAGGTAATCTATCTGCGGAATCTTTCATAGCAGCACTGAAACGATTTGTCGCGAGAAGAGGAAAACCAAATGAATTATTTTCTGATTGTGGTTCAAATTTCGTGGCTGCAAATAAAGAACTCAATAGAATTATTGCGCTTCTCAAGAAAGAAGAATCTGTCCATAACTATTTTTCTAATGAAGAAATAAAATGGAATTTCAATCCGCCTTCAGCACCGCATTTTGGCGGAATTTGGGAATCCGCGGTAAAATCTGCTAAAGCCCATCTTAAAAGAACTGTAGGGGAGCAAAAATTGACGGTGGAAGAGTTTTCAACGCTTATTACTCAAATTGAATCTTGTTTAAATTCTCGCCCATTGTGTCCCTCGTCAGATGATCCATCCGACCTGTCTGCGCTCACTCCTGGACATTTTCTTGTGGGAACTTCGCTTTCTTCAATACCAGAAGAAAATTTGCTCGATGAAAACATCTCTATTTCTTATCGCTGGAGATTAACGCAACAACTCTTCCAGAGCTTCTGGAAGCGGTGGCTACATGAATACATTTCCAGTTTGCAGCAGCGATCGAAATGGAGGAAAGAACAACCAAATGTTCAGGTAAACGATTTAGTTCTAATTAAAGAAGATAATGTTCCCCCTTTAAAGTGGAGATTAGGAAGGGTAGTGGAAGTTTTTCCCGGTTCGGATCAGCATGTTCGAGTTGTAAATATTAAGACGGACACTGGATTTTTCCGACGTCCTATTCATAAATTAGCAGTATTGCCTATTCGAGACTGATGGACTTTGTGTTGTATCAAGTCATCTTTACATCTGTTTGGTTATTCGTTTCATTAACTTTACTAACTGTAGTTTAGAGTTCATGCACTAATCGTATTTTTAATACTAATAATGTTCAATTTCTATTAATTATATTTAAGAATTTAATTTTGAAATAATATTTCAACGTGGGCCGGTATGTAAGAGCGCCACCTAGGCTCTGTATAAAACCGCCTGCATAGCACATCGCAGTGAGTTGGTAAGTGCAACTGCAAGTATGTTGTACGCTGCATCGCTAGTTTAATAAATAGATTACAGTCCACTTTGCTAGTATTACTTTGTATGTGTGATTTTTTGTAGTGAGCCAGCAGACTTCAAGAAAAATAAACAGGCTGCCAAAGTTTTGCTTTATTCTATTTTATTTTTCTTATATTGTTGATGCGCGTCTAATCACTAGATTCAATTTTATTTCATGTCTTCAGTTGTCAACCCCCCCCCCCCATTTTTTCCTAACTCATACTTACTTTTTCATCAATAGAGAGATGAAATTAGATACAAAATCAATTAGAATAATTCGTGCGTGAACTTAATTAAATACATGCAATAAATTCTGTTTAGTACTTTTTATTTCATCTTCAAACGAAATTTTCCCAGAAATTACCTGTTTAGAGAACAAACAAATCCTCGCATTCTTTAAATTTTTAGAGCAACTGAAATTCAATTTTTAAAACTACAATTCTGAAATTAAAAACTTTTGTTTTAAAGTAAAGAGAAAATATATTTGTATTATACCTCCAGGAATAACTCTATCGGGTTGGATTGAAACGCGAAGATATAGATAAACACCCTAAATACAATACATCGAATTTCTGTGGCAAATGATGATGGTTTCTATATAAAAAAAAAGAATTGAGCTTAAAGTGCATTTCAAAGAAAAATATTCACGGATCAATGAAAGAAAGAGATTTTTTTTAAAAAAAGGTATTGACTAGTCAATTTCCAATACGATTGGAAATTGAATTGAATTCCAATTGCTATGTACTAATGATGTTACTACAAAAGTCTGTGGAACGGGTGACCTGAAATAGACAGACTATTTTTTAAAAAATATAACAGGAAAATAGTTAAGGTTATAAAAATTATTTTTGCAGACAATTTAAGTGACAGGACAAAAGTTTTCCCTCCCAGAATTCCTGATCTTAGTTCAAAAATTTTACAATAAGTGGTGGCACTGTGGAAAGTAAGCCCGCTAATAGAAGAAAAATAAATGAAAATCAAGTTTAAAAACTTTACAAATTATAAATGAATGAAACTAGTTTACAAAATTTATAGCATGGCCTCCGACATAGAAAATACTTCTTCTTTTTCGGGTAATGGGAAAGTGCAATTGGCACAGAATTGACTTGGGTTACTCTTTTGCCGCTTTGTTAAAGTATTCCTACTCAAATCCGCGACAATTACCCTTCCCTATTACCCAAAACGAGGCAAAATCATAGCTTAATTTTTCAGGGGAACACTATACCTGTCGTAGTTCTTTAACGTTTAGGACAGTTTTTAACTTTCGGCGAGGAAATAGTGCAGTCATAATTTTATTTAGGGGGGCCCTTATCATAACATTTCCTATATCCATGACAATCAACTTCTATATTGGAATTGGCAACACTGCTAAAAAAACGCTTCTGGGTGATTTGTCTTCCAAATACCTATTCCAGTACCCTGAATTTTTTGGCTTTTTTACACACCATTTACAAATTTCGATGTTAGAGCCATCTACATATCTTAAGGTAAACTTGTCCTAATAAGGCAAAAACTTAATAAAAAGGGAGTCAATATATAACAAAAGAATAAATTATAAGTTTTAAGTATTTTTAATGCATTTTCTTTATCAAGGAAAGATTTTACAAACGCCCGGTTTATTACAAATGCCTGCTTTTAACTATGGAAGTGACCTATAACTTTAACGTTCATCTCAGAAGAGAAACAGTAGCTTTTCCCCCCAATTAAAGCTTTTGAATTATATAAACATTAAATAAAATTCCTATCTTCTTCAAAAAAATTTTGACTGATGCTATCATTTCACACAACGACATATTTAAATGCTTTCCTTAAAAGGGGGGGGGGTTATAAATTATGAGAATTATCGCTTTATCCACATATGTTCCCAATGGTATTTGTTGTAATAAGCAACAAAAAACAAGCATGAAAAATGGGAACATTTTTTGACGTAATGCAATAGTGCCATTCCGCGTGAAAACAGCTGTTTTGTCTCGCATGTAATTGCTAATATATTTCATCAGTAATTATAATTTAAAAGTAATGAACATTTGTTATCAATCACACACAAACATGTCCGTTTTTTGTAAAGTAAAAATGTTGTTTATTACTATTTTACATAATTGTTTTTAAGAAATACTGTTCTTCTGTCATGCGGGACAAAATGGGGGAGCGAGTACAAAATGGGGGTACTGTCAGGTACAGGACAAAATGGCAGCTTTTTCCACGGAATGGCTTAATAATTGAGAGCTATTTCTGGGGTCTCCTGTGACCGCAATAGTACTTCATATTTTTATTGTTTAATGAATAGGAACGTTTATCACACACCGGTGTCATTACAACTGGAAAAGTAAACTTTAAATAAAAAAGGCCGAGCGTTTTCTGGACTTCTGATGATATACTTTGAGTAAAGAGAAAGGGCAAGTCTAACATTGGGCTAAAATGAATTGAATTTCTATGATTTGTTTAGTTAAACTGGAGGAAAAGCTAACATTACTTTTTTTATTTAATGCTGCATTATCAGAAAGTAATTACACCAAGCGTACTGGTGTTTAATAAATGTAAGGAGATATGAGACGCAAATATAGGCTGTTAAGAAAATACGAAGAGGAGTGTACTGATTTAATAACCAACTAACATGGAAGTGTACAGTTCTATTCTCGTCTTAAAGAAGATAAAGTAAGATATTTTGGTTACTAAAAGTACATAAAGACATTATAGCTGAAACTGAAAAAAAATTTTTTTTTTCAATGAAAGTAACTTTCATTAATTACAAAAGAACCTTTTGGTGCTCATTTTTCATAAGAACGGTAAAATAAGGGCCCAGTATACACTTACTTATGAACTTTCTATATACACCACAACAAATCCCTTACTTTTCATTGGAGAAAAAAACTTTTTCAGGAGTGTCACTGGTGCAAAGCTATTTAGACTTCTAATTGCCATATAGTTACATGTTTAAATTGTACTATTTCTGTGATTTTAAAGTATCCTGACTTGATCTTGGATTTTTTAGAGATATTTGATTTTATGGAAATGTTGTAGCTAAGCTCCACTATCTGAGATGAGAAACAACAACAACAACCTAGGCTTTATTATTGTAAACAATGTATCATTTATGAGTGGGAAGAAAATCATAAATCTCCACTTTTTTTTTCACCATCACACAATTACACCATAGCAATAAAAAATGTAGGAATTCATGAGTTTAAACAAAGCATAAAAAAAATTAAAATATTTAAAATATTCTGATATAAAGATGTTTCAAGAGGTATATCAAAAGTATAGAGGGAAAAAACGATAAGAGGCCTTATCAGGATCTGCAAACAAGACTTAACAAATAAATACGTATTTGCGTAAAGTAAACACGAATAAATAAAACTTACAATTCGTATTTACAATACTTCGTTGATTTTATGAATTAGAAATTTTTAAAACAGGCTTTTTTCTCGTCATTGCTCAAATTTGAAAATTAGAATAGTTTTCTTTTCCTAGTTTTAAATTGAATTTAATTTTCCAATTCCAGAGACGAAAATAACTCTCTTCTTTGAACTAGGTTTAGATTTAAGTACTTGTTGGTGGAGTTGCAGATAGCTGGAGAGCTCTTAACGTTAGAGAATTGATGAATTATTAAATAATCAGTGTACTGAATTCTAAGTAGTGAATTTATCTGTCGTAATTAATTTACATTTTTAGTTACTCACTAGAAGCCTTTTTTTTTCTTCTTACTTCAATTTACGCGACAAGGTTTGTAACGCTATGATGTTAAATCCTTTCCGGGAGATATTCTGGTTGATGTCAAAGAAGTTTGTTTTCAAATAAATTGAAAATACAGTGAAATCTTGGTAACTCGAAACCCCACAGGACCACAGAAATTTACCGAGTTAAGCGGGTGTCAACTTACCGAGGCTCCATAATTTCAACTGTTGTAGCGTTTTCTGTATTGCTTATTTAATATTTCTTACCACCAGCGTTATGAAACTTAATTTGGGTAAATGATTTTTTTTTTGCTTTTTTTTTTCAACCACTTCCTAGTCTCTAGGACTGCAGCAATAGCATTGTTAAAATCTACATTTTAAACATTTGTTAGTAACACTTTTTACTGCTAGAGGGCAGCATGAGTGGTGATGTCTGTTGGAAGAAGCGCGTACGTCATCGAAAAGAATTTGATAACAAGGGCCCAATACCTTATTTGGTGTGGTGAGATCGCCAGTTGCATTACTTTATTTGGTAATAAATTGTGTAAGAATACGCTCATTGGCCCGAGACGAATAGCGTCTCGTGAAGCTTAAAGAAAGCGTTACTAGTGATTAATGCATCTTCAACCTTCGTAATGAAAGCTTGTGAAAAAATAATGATGCCCTTTCGAATTGCTTTGAAAAAATTCCGTTGGCCGAAGCCACGAAAAAGGAAATGATGTTGAAGAAATGATGTTGCTATTAAGAGAATCATAGTGATTTTGAAAAAATATAATATGTTTTAATTTAATCAAGAAGAAAGTGAAGAAGATGAACTATTCCAAAATAAGTTACTCAAGAAATGAAATTCATGATTTTCATCAGCTCCATCTTCAACAGAGAAATTTGGTCTGTATGTTTTTGATCAAACACATGAAATGTGGCGGCAGTCTCCTATGGATACTGGTGGGAAAACTCAAAAAGAGAGAAAACAATGAACCAACTGACCCATAAACCACAGAGTTCTCAGAAATGGTCAAATGGAAAGAATATTAGAAGCAAAAAGTAGACTAAAAGAGCAAGTAGATGTCAACTTACAGAGGTTCCTGACAAAGTGTGTCAAGACAGAGAGGTTTGCATCCATTGAAAATAACATTGGGCCAACCATCGGAAAAGTAAATGTCGACTTACAAAGGTAGTCGAGTTACCGAAGTTCCACTGTGTGTAGTTTTTGCTCAGGTTGCGACTTTACTGTGGTTAAGCGTCAAGTGTTATGGTGAGGTATTTTCAGTTTTGTTTTGCATGTGTTCGCTAAGAAACTATTTATTCGCTCAAACTACTAGTAACTTTAAGGAGGAAAGAAAGAAAGAACGAAAATATCTTTGGTGAATTTTGTTATTTAGTCCTATTAGATGTTTAGCATTAGAACCAACTCTATGCATAAATATTTAAAACTTTTTTAGTCTCAATTTCATTTTTTTTTTTTGTGAATACTGGGTCATTCCATTTTAAATCAACAAATGGGGTGCGGATCACCATTTTTGATTTTGATGCTTTGTCTTATGAACTATAACTTTTCTTCTATCAAAGATTTCGAGCCCAAACATAGCTCATTGGAAAGCTAAGAAAGAGATCTTTTTATATATGATATCAACAAATTTCAGACTTAAAAAGTTCCTGGAATTATTAAAAGTTCAATTTCATTACGCAGACGTAGAGATCATGGTTTTTTTTTTTTTTTTTTTTTTTTTACATATAAGGTTTAGGCAATATGATGCGGTGTGTCTGTAGGGTGTTTTGTGCAATAAATATTTTTATAAAAATGAAATTGCACATTATTGTATACAGGGTGTCCACTCCTATCGTGGACCAATAGCCAATTTCTTAACCGCTAGAGATAAGCATATAGTTCATTTAGGAAAAAATCTCTAAATTACGAAAGGAATTTTGGGTCTATGAAATGTTTTTCAAAAAATCAAATTTTGAAAGAGTTACGAAATTTAGATTTTTATACAGCCCCCCAGTCCTATCAATCATATTTAGTAAAACATTCTTGACACTGTAACGTTTAAAACTAAAAAAAATCACTGTTCTACTACAAAAATTGACCGAGTTATGACGTTTTGAAAAATCAAGATTTTGAAGGATTTCGCATACGGTCCCTTAAGCGATCGATGACGTCATGAAATAATGCAAAATCTTGATTTTTCAAAACGTCATAACTCGGTCAAATTTTGTGGTAGAATAGTAATTTTTTTTTAGTTTTAAACGTTACAGTGTCAAGAATGTTTTACTAAATATGATTGATAGGACTGGGGGGCTGTATAAAAATCTAAATTTCGTAACTCTTTCAAAATTTGATTTTTTGAAAAACACTGAATAGACCCAAAATTCCTTTCGTAATTTAGAGATGTTTTCCTAAATGAACTATATGCTTATCTCTAACGGTTAAGAAATTAACTATTGGTCCCCGATAGGAGCGGACACCCTGTATATAACTAGTGTAGTATATTTGAATGTTTTTGCTGATTTATGTTAAAGGATTGCAGAACCAACTTCAACTCGAAGCACCGGCTAGATTATGATTAAGTAGAAACAATTCTACTCGTTTGGGATAAAGTCAGAAGCACTTCAAGCGAACAACTCCATCAATGTTTAGCCATCACGGACGCCATTTAGGTAACTGTTTTGCTTCTCTGAAATGACACTGGATAGTCTTTCAGTAAGAAAGAATGTAACAGGAAAAGTAAGAAAAGTTGTTCTATTTAGTGCACTTCCTTTTCCATGAAAAACGTGAAAGAGCAAAGCATCTTTAAGTATCGTAATCGCCTAAGTTTTTCTTTCATTTTCTATTTTTAAATAGTAAATGACTAGTTGATTGATATTTTTTTGGAGGGTGGAGGGGGTAAATGGAATAGGAGACATTTACTTGCATTAAATTTATAAATTATTAATCTCGAACATTTGCTTGTGCATAAAAAATAAAGATTTTTTTTAAAGTTTATACATCATAATATTTTACAAAACCGACACAATTACATTTACAAACTTAATGCAGTGCTGCAAACATTTAACAAGGCAAAAAATACTTATTTCATTTTGCTTATTTATTTATTTTTATTTTTTATTCATCTTTGGTTAATATATTGTTATTTTATTTTTTGCATTTTTTTGCATATTGAGCAACGTTTATATGAAAATATGCAGTGACCATTTAAGCAACTGGGAACAAAATGCATTGCAACATACCACCATGTCCTAATGTATATAATAATAACGCAATTGACTTTTTATTGCGCAAATGTTTTTAAAAACACAAAATGGAGCAAAAAACCATCAAATGGCGATGATCTCAAGCATCAAAAAAAATAACATAAATAAATAAATAAAATAAAGCAATGAAGAAGGAGGTTTTTTGTCTTTGAAACATGTTTGCCGTTTTTAAACTGGACTTATTTGTGCTTTTAGACGTTGCTTTTTAGTTTTTACTCTTATGACACTAGTAGTTCTGATAACACTAATTATTAGTACTACACAAAAATGCATTTAAAAAATAAATAAATGTTACTGAGATACTGGAAAGAAAGAGTTTTCTTTGACTTCTTTCTTTTTTTTTTTTTTTTTTTTAATCGCATCTTAAAAAATCATCAAGTTTGTAAACGCAAATCAATTTATCCACGGACTTGAGTTTTCGAGGCACTACAATAAAATATTTGCAAATTCTGATTCTAGTTTTGTAGATGGGGGTGGTAAAGATTTTATAAAATCTTTACCAGAATCTGCGTAACAGACTCTTCATGAACAGATATAGCAGTCGTTTCGTAGAACAAGAATCCAAACGAAGTTACATTTTTCTCACTATTTTAGAAATCTTTCTTTTTCTCACACACCAGCAAAAACTCCAAAATAACCCATTCGTCGCTCACTCTATCTTCGTTATCAGGGGCACTACGGTCAAGCTTCCTAGAAGATACTCACTGTAGAGAAAACCGGTTTCTACCCCAGCGTGACGTCACATCTGGAGAGCCACAATTTCGCACTACGTTGTAACATACGTTTACGTCTCCCTTCCTAGATTGACTGCCGAGCATTTCTCCTCCGCCCGAAACCGAGGGAGAACGCGTAATAGGTAGAGAGAAGTTCGTTTGTTTACTATCAAGATGGCTGAAATAGTTATGCTCGCGATTTGTCAGGATGAAGATGATGAATTCGAAAGAGGTCCTCGCCGGCGGACTTAAATTGTATTCTATTTTCAGCGGGAAGAGCGGGATTTTTGTTTCATTTTAATCGGATACCGGCTTTTAAATAATTTTTTTCGTCTTCGGAAAGGGGGTGGGAATTGTATTTTTGCAGCTATTATTTAGTATTTTACTTGACATATTTTTTTTTCCTGGAAAAGGGGGTTATAATTTGTTGAAATTAATTATACATTTCGTTTCTTTTCCCTCGAGAGTGATGGATCCCATTTTCGAATTTAAATGCATATTTATTTTACGTTTTCAAGCGCAGGGGGGGGGGGACGTTTCCACTTGTATTGTGCATGAAATGAAAGTTTTTTTTCCCGGAGAGAGGGTTTTCCGTATCGTTGTATTTACATATGTATTTTGTTTAAAATACATATCTTATTCTGTTTTCCGCTGCGGGGGGGAGGGGGGTACTTACATTTTTGGATTTATAAGGTTTATTTAAAGTATTTCTGTTGCCCCCCCCAGGAGAGTTCGAACCAGTTGGTTGGAAAAACTACATATTTTTCGTAGCGAACTACAACTACAACTACTTTCTTATAAATGTAGTTAACTACAGCTACAACTACTTTTTTTTAAGTGTAGCGAGCTACACTACTTTTGAAATGTAGTTGCTACTTCGCTACTTTTTAAAAAATAAATAGATAACAAGAATACACCGTTTGAGGATCGACCGAAAAAAATCGAAAAGTGGTTTAGATTAAAAAATTACCTCATTCGAATATGAAATAGAAATAGGAATTGTCTTTGAATTTATTTGTTACTTTTCCTTTTTGTTCCTTTTTTTTGCTAAAATTTGTGCTTTTTAGGTTTTTTTTACAATTTTTACAAATATTCGCCAAAAGAAAAACCTTGTTTTTTTTCCTTTGTTCTCTTTTGTTTTATTTTTTTTTTATTTATTTATTTATTTTTTTAATTTAAAAGTAGTTTTCAGAAATCGCGACAAACTACTATTTTTTTGTATTGCGCATCTCACTACTCTACTATTTTTTAAAAGTAGTGAGCTACACTACAAACTACTAAAAAATGTAGCTACTACAGTAGTTTCGCTACTTGTAGCGCGCTACATCCGACCACTGGTTTGAACTTCATTTCAATTGCAGTGAATATTTAGTTAGATGCTTTTTTCTTTGGGAAGGGGGGGGGTATATTTTTTCTGATTCTATTGGTTAATAATTTATGATTCTTCATTCTTGAGAAGTGAACATTTAAATTTTCCAAATTGTGAGGCGTATTTCATTTAAAGAGGTTTTTACTGCATTAAGGAGGGGAGGGGGCAGTCGCTGTATTTTATCTATATTTGTAATACTTATTTTCATTGAACTAATCTTTATGAGGGTGGGGGATACCACGAAAAATTCTGTTTCTTAGGGGAGATTTAGTCTTTTCATTTTTTGAATAAAACTTGCAAAGCTTTTTTTTTGTGTGTTGGGGGGGGGGGGGGTATATTTTTCGTGTGGTGTTGCGTATTTTGGTTTCGTTATTTTTTCATCAGAAGAGGAGGTTTTTCTTGTTATTGTAATTAAATGTGTATTTTAACTAAGTTCCAATTTCCTTTTTTTGAAAGGGGGATTTAAAATTATTTTATTGTTTCAATTCACTCATTTGTCTTTACCGTGAACGGGTATTTCAATAAAATCATTTTTCTTCTGGAGAGGCGGGGGACTAATATTTTTCGAGTTAAAATAAGTCGCATTTAAATTAAATTCCTTTTTTCCGACTGAGAGGGATTTTAATGTTGCTTTCATCGTATCATTAAAAAACAAAATCCTTTGGGGAAGGGGGATTTTTTTCTAATTGTATTAGGCACTTAATTGTTGATTAACATTGAAGAAAACTTGTGAAAAACAGCTAAGATATCGATGCGCAAGCTACCAAAGCATAAGAAAATACGTAATGAAAACGCGCATTTTCTATAATTAAATCGGCTCTAATATTGCCCATTTTAAAATAAGAGCTTCCTGAAACTATGCTGTAACTATTTTTCGCATTGGTTGAAAGATTAGACGAAATCCGAATAAAATATAAGCGCCGAAAGTTTGCGAAATTCTCGTAGAAAAGCATTAAGCACCCGGTTTTCTTGTGCCGCTCAGAAAGAGCGATGCATGGCAGGAAAAGGCAACCCTGATTCCTCTGATCTTCGCCATGCCATGTGAGATACGAAACCATTTGATTGGTCAATCGTTTTCCCCTCTCGATACGCGTCAGAAGGAGAGAAAATTCTCGCTCGGTGCTTTGAACGTAGCTCGAAACTTGTCAAGGGACTATTTTCCCATCGTTCTTCCTTCTAGAGAGGGGAGAAATAGACGATTCGCGAAGTGCTAGAGAGTTCGAGCGTAGTGCCCCAGGGCTGTTTATGAAATCACAACTATTAAAGGTTTTTATTTACTGTTTCGGTTGTAAACCCAATTTCTTTTCGCATTTTTTCAGCTGTCATTACTTCTAACCATTTTTCTGTACTGCACGATTTTTTGAGCCATTCAGAAAACAAAGTGTCATATTAATTGCAATCTTACTCCGCTTAATAATTTGTTACTTAGCGTTTGTCAACACTGGGCCATTGTAAATAGAAACGTCAACTGATAGGTCTTAACGCCGAAATGAAATGCGCTTAGTGATCTTTTGAGTCGGAACTTTGAAGGAAAACATTTCAGCATGAATGTTACTCAAAGGCAACTTTTAAAAAAAAATTGCTAAAATTTCAATTTTCTTAAAGATTACATTGCTTTTATTCAATGAAAATTTAGATCGTTCAACAGCTACTGCAAAAGGTAGCCAAATCTTGCAACATTGCACAATTAAGAGACATATTATAAGTAAATTATGTCCCTCAAACAAGCTTATAAGCAATACAAATAACAATTTTTTTTTCTTTTAAAAATATTTTAATACTAGCGGTACCCGCACGACTTTGCCCGTGGTATAAAATTAAAAAGTTCATTTGTAAAATAATTGATATAGCAGAAAAAATACTCTATTTTAGTTATAATTCAACTACAATTCCTTCAAAGTATGACATAAAAATTTGGTATGGACCCTACACTACTTCCTTTTACGAGTAAATTTCTTAGTAGATACCTTAAGTGCTAAAATAGTGCTTGGAGGGAGCACGATAACAATTCAAACATGTGTATGAAATATTTCTTCCCTATTTTATCGAATTTCCGCTAAGAATTTGAATAGAAAAAGAACTAAATGGAATTATCGAAAAATCGCTTCGAGGTGCAAAACTACATGCTACAAACTAATTTTGTGCCAAGTGGCATGAAAATCGACCGAACGGTTTTGGCACTACGCGCGTAACAGACAGACAGAAAGAAGGAAGGAAAGAAAGAAGGACAGACAGACCCACCTTCAGCTTTATTATTAGTAGAGATAGAGAATACAAAATACTAATGCCTTGAAAATATTATGAAGATTGTTCAACTCTTCAGAGGATGATGTTACTTAATTAAAGTATTTTTAGGGACCTTCTAGAAATTCAATGTGATTTTGATTGGATGTGAGAGATTGCAACAATTTTTTTTAATTACACATTACATTGGAATTCTCAATTAGTCAAATACATAAACGGATACTTTAAATTACTAGCATTAAAAGCAATATTTATGGAAAAGGTTTTTTCTGTCATTTTCTCAACTAAAATAACAAAACTTTATTTCTGTTCCCATCAAGTAATTGCACGACATTTGGTCCGTAAAGGGAAAAAAATGTCTTTCATTTAATAATCCAAACACCCATTGTAAAAACTATAATGCATCATCATTTTACTGCTTAAATACTCCAACAAAAGCCTTTTATTAAAATTTTCAAAGGAACATAATAATCTCTTTTGTTATTTGAAGCTTAAAAACTCTTAAAAGAAGAATTGAATTTTACTGCATATATTACTTGACTGATAAAATATTTTTCTAATTTAAGTTTTCAAATTTTCATAATTAAAAATATCATTAAGTAAACTTGTTTTCTTCAATCATATTTTTATCCTTTTTAATTAATTCAAAATATTAACCTATAAAAGAGATATGGATGAAAATAATAGCTTGATAATGTCCAGTTTGTATGATTTTTTTTTTTTTCTATTTTATTTTATGGAGTCGGAAATATGCTTGAAAAAATATTCACCTCACAGAAAAAAAATGTTTTTCCTCATTATACGAGAAATCAGGTGGGAAAAAATTTAAGCGCATTATGATGTAAAATGACTTCTAAATTATTTTTAGAAAAGGGAAAAAAAGACAAGGAATATTTTAATACTAGCTGCCAGGGCAGCTAGATTAGCTTCCTGCTGCATGTTGATGCATAACGTGCCCCCTCTCTAACTTTTACCTCATTCTGATGTTACATAATTTGGTATAATTTAATGTTCATTAGATTTCAAGACATACCACGCACGTGACTCGGCATTGCACGGGCACTTCGTGCCTTGAAAGTAGTGAGGAAAATTTCAAGAAACTACTCCCGCCAAGGCGGCTCGCTAACAGGAGCTTCACGCCTTCACATTTTTCCTGCATCAAAAAAAATCATTCGAATTAATGAGATGCTTTGCACCTTCAAAATGGTGTGGAAAGTTACAGCAAGTTCTGCTCGCTCAAGGGAAAGAAGCAGACATAGATACTCAGTTTTTAATATAAGTAGATGGCTTTTCAACAAATGAATGTTTCAGAATATTACAAGTAGCTAGCGATAAAAATACTACATAAGTGGCCCGCTTATGAGTTTCGTGTTTTATTTAGTTAAGCCTTCCTTCAAAATTTTCATTATCATTGTTATTACTGTTTCATAGCAACCACGTTTTGCAATGCAACAATGGATTTCATATTTAATCATTTATTAGGCTTTATCGCTTTAAATTTGACTACTTATTAATTGATATCTTCGCTAATTAAAATCGTATAATTATATAAATTGAAACTAATAAAGCCTGAAAAATTACCTATCTATCGGTACCTGGTTCGACTTTCAGTTCATTGGCGTTCAGGAGAAAGAAGCGTGACATAGAAAGAAAGATAGAAAGAAAGATAGAAAGATACTCAGTTTTTACAAGGCTTCACTAGATAGCGTTTTATACAGGCTGCTTCATTACTCAAAACATCAATGGTAAAGATTTGCCCGCTAGAGAGCGCTGAACAAGGGCCACCCAAATGTTTGTTTACATTTATTAGCATATTGTTTCTGCTGTAAAAAGTGATGTTTATCCTATCTTTAAGGGTTAAAAAATATTGATATAGTTAACTGAAGTGGAGTACAGAGTGAATTGATGCCGAAGGCCTTATTAGTACTTCTTTTTAGGGGAAATAAATTCCCTTTTCAGATAAAGTTGGTCATTCAGTCATACGACATTCATTCATCTGTTTACTTTCCCGAATTAGCAACATATAGCAATGGCGTTCAATTTTGACATCTCTGCATTAATAAAATATACGCTTAAATTCGCAGCCGATAAATAAAAATGTAGCAATGAAATAATATTGTTATATTTACTATTTTGTTTCATTATTGTTGCTCACACGATCTTATTGCTACGCAAAAGCTCAGATGTTCATTTTGATAGCGTTGACCCATCAGAGCGATAAATGGCGAATCTATTCGTCGAGACATTTCATTTTAATGCCCCAGAATGAAATTTACTAAAAAGTTCTATGGCAACCCGTTGGTAGTATTGGCTCGCTTAGCGAACAGATTCGCCATTTATCGCTCTGCGGTGCCAGTGTCGTTTCATAGTTAATTAATAATTAGAATCAATTAAAATGAAAAATAATTCGCTAACTAATTAAAATAAGCCGTTAAAACGCTGAATAAACCAACAAATAAAACAGCTATTAAATAACGTTAAAATATACTAAAATAGAATTGAATGCCAAATTGTAAAATAGTCGCCAACAAATTAACTTTTAATTTTGTCTTTTATTATCTGATTTGTTATTAATGTTAGTTACCATAAAATTTGATAGATGTCGCTGGACAAGGACCACCGCTTTTATCCCAAGGATTTTGATCAAATGAAGCAGCCTGTATAAAACGCTATCTAGTGAAGCCTTGGTTTTTAATATAAGTAGATAGGGGAATGTGGGACTAAGTGAAATAGTTAAGATAACGTATCTGTTTCAAGATGCACAAATTGGAAGTTTGCTCTGAAATCAATGTACATGAAGAAGGAATAAAGTATTTTCTAATAGAACTATTGTTGAAAGGTTATTTTTTATTTTTGTCCTTTTATTCTGCATCTTCAAAAAAAGGTGGATTTTTTTTACTTCAAAAAACTATAGGGCAAAGTGAAAAATACAATATTTTTCACTTTTGATACTTACTGTAATTTGCATCAAATGAATACGTAAATAAACGAATAAATGAATTGCTAATGAAAAAATAGATGAAAAAAATAATGAATTAATTATTATACGAGAAAAAGAAAGTGAATAAAATTAAGAAAGAATAGTAAAATAGGTGAATGAATTAGTAAATAAGTGAATTAATAAGTAAAAGAATTAATAAATGAAGGAATACGTATGTGATTTAATAAATGAATGCATAAGTAAACGAAATGTGCTATTTCATTTTGTCAAATTCACTTTGCCCACACGCACTTGACAAATTACATTGAACATTTAAAATCAAAACATGCCATATAAACTAAATAAGGACTGCACTGAACATCAGTAGATCTAAATTAATAGTTAAAATGATAATTGCAAAAATTTGATCAATTTATAATAACAAGAAATATTTTTTTAAACCACGAATGTTAATATATAAATATATATCCATATATATTGCAGTTTGATGACAGGTTTGCAGGGCCAGTGGTTGAGCATTGCCGTCGTAAAGGGATGCAAAACTAATGATTGCAAAAAAACAAGTTCGAGTATCATCTCTCTGAGAACCTTTAGAATATCTTTCTGCTTCATTCAAGCATATACTTTAAGCAAACTTTTTTCCCAGGATTTCCTTTAAAATTTAACACAGTGGAAGAATTATATTCATTATGTGCCATTTTTTGAGGAAAAAAATCAACATTTTACGCATTTAATAAGGAAACTAAATTTTACAAAAGCATAATTAAAAAAGTCTCTAAAAAGAACAAAAAAAGTAATTACTTTGTAAAGGATAAAAAAAACATCTATCTATAAATAAATGAAACAAGATAAAAAATGAACAGGAAACTGGAAAACTAAATGAAAAACTGAAAAAAGAAACAACACGTTGTTTTAATAAAAAACACATCCGTTATGCGTAGAAATCCAATTACAAACAATCATTAGCGATGCTGTTTTGTTCTTTAGGCAGCCATTAAAGAAATCTAATAAGCACATTTCTTTGTTATGGAAATTGTTTGTCTCTGGTATAAGTTAACATTTGATCACGTAAATAAAATGTGGTTAGAGAAAGTCTCGTTTAATTGCATTTTTATGAGAATACTCGTTTTTTTTTTTTTTTTTTTTTTTTTTTTTTTTTTTTTTTTTCCCTGGAGCAGGTTTTACGTTAATGTAAAATTGCTTTCTTTTGGCAAACTGCTCATTTTTAAATAGAATGATTCTTGGGTAAGCTTAATTTGAATGCGCCAATTTATCAGGATTTAATAAGCATTTGGAATAAAGCCTTTTTTTCACTGTCTAATAAATTCAAAATGCTTAGCACATTCTTGAAATAATGGAACGTTATTATAACCTAATAGATATACCTTAATCTTTTAAAAGCAAATTTAGTACTGACTAGTAATGTGCGTAATTTTAAAGCTAAAAGATACCTATTGTGAGTTTTATTTTATAAATTTATTGTACTTACTTGGATTTCAAACACTGTCAAAAAATGTGGACTTGTGTGTGTGGGGGGGGGGGGCAAATCATGTACAGACGGATGACAAAATAATACGAACACCTGTGAAATACCAAAAATTCTTTATTAATAGGGAGTTGGACCACCCTTTGACTGAATTACAGATTTAATACGTCGTGGGATAGATCGTAAAGGTCATTGACAACGTTTAAAGGAATATTAAGCCATTCCTCTCGCAAAGCGGTTTCTAATTCTGAAAGATTTGGTGGAGGTGGGAATCGGGAACGAAGTTTAGCCTCCAAATATTGCCACAAATGTTCAATAATATTTAAGTCCGGAGACTGAGGGGACCAGGCGAGATGCTCAACTGTATCGTCATGCTCTTCGAACCATGTTTGGACGCACCTATCGGTGTGGATAGGGGCTTTGTCGTTTTGAAAAATCGGTCGCTCTCCAGGGAATACAGTCTGTACAAAAGGATGAACATGATCCGCTAGAACGCTTAGATAGTCATTAGATTTGATTGTCCCATGCAGACGTACTAGTGACCCAAGACCACGCCAAGAAATCGCACCCCCAAATAATAATGTAGCTACCTCCATGTTTCACAGTTGGTAAGAGGCATTCAGGATCAAACGCTTCTTTTGGTGATCGCCAGACATAAACGCGTCCAGGGGTCTGAAATAAGGTGAAGGATGATTCATCGGACCATATTACCTGCTGCCACTGCTGTGGGGACCAGCTTTTGTGACCTCTACACCACTGACGGCTCTTGAAAACATTGGTTGCTGTCACCAAGGGTTTGCGAATTGCCACTCTCTTATAAATATTTGCTGCGTGTAGTTCTCTGTGAACAGTTCTTGCTGAAACGAGGTCCTGAAGATGACTGTTGATGACTGATGTTATCTCTGATAACGATTGCTTGTGTTTTCGAGCTACTAGGCGCTTTAAGACACGTCTATCCCTATCATCAAGGTTTGACTTTCGGCCACTGTTTTGCTTTGAAGACTTATCGTCTTATCTTCTTTCATGTATTCTGTCATAACGGCTGATACAGTACTTCTTGCAAACCCCAAAAGGTTTACTGTTTCTATCACCGATGCTCTACTTAAACGCGGCCCAACAATCATCCCTTTTTGGAATTCTGTTAGGTCAGACATTTTACCTTGTAAAAGATAGTCAGATAAACTCATGCGACATAGGTGACTAATGTTGAGAGACTAACAGCTTCCTCTTTGCGCTCACTAGGTGGCAGACTTCTGTTGCAGGTGGCGCGGCTGTGCTTCGGGTGTGAAATAAGTCACACTTTTTCACAGGTGTTCGTATTATTTTGTCACCCATCTGTATATTCAATGCAATTTTGCGGTAAAGCAGAAAAAGCCACACCTCTTACATGTAAAACAATTTTCCAAAGCCGAAGGGGGGAAGAAATTGACCCCCCCCCCACTCTGAGGCCCCCAAATGACGAGCCTGCTACTACACCATCGTCTATTAGTTAAATTTAAATAAAACAATCATAACTCGCTTTTAAACTCCTTGCATAAAAATTGGACTTTCAACTTGAGCATATTCTTCATGCATTCTGCCAATGATGCGTTAACGCAACATTAAATATGAGTAACGATTTTTAAGACTTTTTACGACATTTGTTTAATTTTTATTTTATTGACAGAATTTGCAACTTTAAGCCATTATAAAAACATATGACGAATTGCGAGTAGATAAATTGTACATTTTTAAAATGTCAAATTTGACATAACTATTTTAAGTTTAAAAACTTGCGCATTTTGAAAATTTCTGAACCTAAAATCTTTGACTCCATTGAATTGCTAATAATTTATAGCCGACTTCAAAACCCCTAAAAAGAGTATAAAAATAAAACTAATGAAAAATATTTGTCATAGTGTTCATTAAAAAAAAATATGAAATGTTGCGCTAAGAGGATTTTTCAGTTAACTAATTAATATTTCTAAACAACGCGATTCGAATATTTTTCATTCATATCTAGCTGTTTGCAAAAATGCATAGTTACTACTAAAACGTCAGGGTGTGAAAATGCAAAAAGAATTGTTCAGACTGTTAGAAAGCAGGTGCCCTTTTATAAACTTTGATTAAAAAAAAAAAAAAAACACAAAACGAGAATACATATAAAGCAGTGAGAAGCAGAAGATTGTAAATGACAAAACTTAAGTTTTGCATAAAACAGTGCTAAGTTGGAACCGTAGCTAGTCTTTCACTTAAAAGCTTTTCTAAACCATGATGTATAGCAGCACCATGCGAAATCTGCAATTACCATCTCTGCCCTCAAATAAATGAGAGTTTCTTTAATAATCTGTACTAATTAGTTCCAAACTTTAATTTTTGTCACTTACATTCCTTTGCTTCTAATTCTTTCATATTCATTTGACTATAAGCATAGTTAGAGTAATTGTGATATTTGTTGAACTTGTAAAAATTATAATCCTATCAATGAGCAGCTGCTGTCGTGATTGTTTTTTAATAACAAGCAATCACTACAATAGTTTTACTCTTCTTTTATTTCCTGTATTCTTTTCCTTTCTAGAACTATACATCTTATCGCACTTTGGCGCCGTGAATAAAATAAAAAAAATATACAAGAAAACTTTCCATCTGCTACCTTTAAAATTAACTCGTTTAACAACATGGTTTTTAGATTTTATGCTTTTTGAATATTTATGTACATTTACATGTCGTCTCTGTTGGATATATACTGTAATTACCATATACTTTAAACCTATGCAAAAATATTTATCGAATACGCTTTAATTGAGTTCAATTCCCGTAATTTTGTTGAAAAAAATCTTTACTTAAACGTGAAAAGTTGTTCCAATTAGGTAATTTCCCTGACATATTTCTCTCATTCCAAGACGATTACTTATTAGCTGAAGGTCTCATACACCTTTTACTTTTCAATCTAGCAGGCATCCAAAAAAAAAGCGGTATCAGAACTCGCCAACATAAGCCGTGCTTTTACTCAATTGCATAGGCTTATAATATTGCAGGTATTTTCAAACACCAAAAAGTAAGTTTCTGTTAAATTTGGCATTAAAAACGTCAACATTAAAAATTAATTTTAGGCGTTTAATAAAAGCATAACTTCTGTCTGCCAGTATCGCGACTGAGAGTTTTTTCTAAGGGTTTTCTTCTTTTTTTTAATATATATTTCTTCAAAACAACAATAACAATAATAATAATAATAACAATAATAATACAATAAGAATAACAACAACAACAATAATAATAAGGATAATAAAATTAAATAATATATCTAAGGATATAAAATAAACAAAGTAGTACACAAAACATTATTAAATATTTCTTAATAAGAAGAATTTTCACGTGCATTAAAATTGAAAGCAAAACGAACAAACAAAGGAAATTTTAGAAGCTCTGTGTTTGTGTTTACAGTGTTAATTAATACTAAATGAAGACGAAATTTGCAAACTACAGCATTACTTGAGCTATTTGTTTACAACATTGTTAGTAGGCATTTTAGTTCGTAAATAAACAACCTTCCTTTAAACAATAGCTCCTAGCGACTTGAAGTACGTGTTCTAAACAGCTAGAATCAACCGAATGTTTCAGATTTTAACATGCAAGGGAAATCCCTTATGTCTAAAAACTTCAATATTTAAATGCAAATAATTTGCACTAATCGTCTCCCCACCTAACTATTTTTGAATGGCAGGCGGGTTTCATTTGTTTGGTAGAAGATTATATTCTGGAAAACGACGACGCATTATTGCTAAAGCAAAATGGGAGACTTTGATCTTTCAGGAGTATTCTGTTTGCATAGGTCTCTGCGAATTAGAGGTGCGGAACGACTGGAGTTAATTACCAAAAGGCTTTGTATATATGAATATTTTACCATATTTCTTGGAAGGGAGACACACCGTGATTATGTGAGGACATGACATAGTGTGGATCTTAACGTTACGTTTCCAACTTGTTATGGGCTGACTTACAATCCACTATAAAGCATAACTAAAATTTAATTTTGTTCGTAACTCTTAAAGGATAAAACTTCAAAGCGTGGTATGTTATAAATTCTGAAAATGCTTTGAAAAATAGTAACAAAATAAATAAAAGAAAAACCTAAAGAAAAAAAAAACGAAAGCCAGAGCATTTTTTTTTAAATTTATCTTTTAACCATTTTCCTACCTGAAGCAAAGTACAACCAAATAATTACATTCAGTTTCTTCAAAAGATCAATTTAGTAAACCTACAACGTTTTATTTTATTTCAATTTTCTATTCGATGTTAAACTGGGATTACTTTAAAAAGTTTAGTTTAAAAATGTATGTACATAATAATGATAATAATTTAATAATGCATCACAATAATCCGTTCAGGTAATATTGTTGAACAACTAAGTTGAAAAGATTGCATTGTTTAATTTTAAAACCTTATTTCTCTCTATTTTAATGATAAATAGCTGTGGAATTAAATACCTCCCTCCCAATTACTTGATATCTCCAATGATAACGAATTTCGTATTTGCTCAAGCATAGAAATAGAAAAAAGGAAGAGAGATTCAGTATAACGACAAACACAGGAAGCCATTCTTTAAAGAGAGACATTTTATTATGCCTTTTCTTTCATATGGATTCCATCATTTTTGTCACTTGCAGTGTTTTTTATAACAGATGTCTTAATAGTAATGATAAGGCATGTTGTAAGTTAAAGTTTCTCCTTGTTTAAGCTTAAAATCAGTTTATAAAATTTGGGTTTGAAAAAATTTATTGGGTCAAACATCATACAAAGAATTTGAAAATAGCTTTGAATAATAGAAACATTAGCTGAAACATTTGACTGTGGTTGGCAAACACAAGCTTAATAGCTCAAATATTAATGATCTAGAAACACAAGCTAACCCTAGGTTAAACTCTGTTAGTTGTTGAAATTGCACCCTATTTCGTTGTGGAGACGTACTTAGGCCTCACTAAACGCTTGCCACTAACTATACTTGGTTACTTTAAAATAGGCGTATCAATTTTAGAAATTTTGCATCGTCTCCATGGAAACCCCACGAAAGACAACAGTCCCACTCTTTTTTTTTATACACTGCTGTTGAGGTTGAGGCATTTCATTTATTTTATGTTTATAGAACTAGGCTTACGTTTTTATTTATGTCTTCGTATCTCAGTTATTTCTACACGTTTTCTAACAAATCTAGTGCTAAATAGTTTGTTTTAGCAAGACCTGCCACATGAGCATCCGTTATATGTATAATTCAAAAATTATTATATTAACGTTGATTGAATAACAGTTTACGCACAAAACAATTTCAATCGTTTGCATTTAACCATTGTTACTAAAGCTAAGTGGGAGAAAAGTCCATAGCGCCGTACATATGACAACCATGAGGGGAAATTTCACTTCCTGCCGCCTCCTTTGGTTACACAGGGTATAATGACCATTATCTATCTTCAGCGTCCCGCTACGGAGCACTATTTAAGGGCAATTCCATTTTGAAAAAAAGCATCAATAGCTGTCCAAAACAGCCTGAAAAGGCTTTAAATGCGTTAGTTTCTTGTTTTGCTGCATGAAAGATTCAAGAGCATGGACGCTACTTCTAGAAAATAGTTACATTTTGAAGATTTCTATAAACAGTATTTATATCAAGGTATTTTGTCTCCGTAAACGGACGTACCTTACGAGATACGTCAGTCTAGGAGAACATGCTACTATTTCAATATTTTTCCTGCAAATCTTCAAAATTAAACTGTATTACAGGGTGCAGCAAGAAAACTCGGACAAAGTTTGTCACGTCCTGACACCACCAGGTTTTACCGTATACAGCTAATTCTTTTTTTAGAAAATTCTATATGTTTTCCTGCATTGAGGAGTGCAGTGTCGATTTTGTACTCATCATTGTTGCTTTGTTTGCAGAATGACAGAAAGATGCGTAGCTATTTTTTCACTGTTTCGAGCTGGTAAACGTTAATTCGTTTGCCCAAAATTCCTCGACAGGCTGTTTCCGATGCAATTAACCGGTACAAAGAGCTTGGTCATGACTTACGCCGTCCAGGAAGCGGGAAAAAATGGACTGTGAACACATTTTCCAACCGTAGGCTCATCAAGAAGCGAGTGCAGCGAAATTCGAGGGTCTCCTCTCCACTCAAAAAATCGCTCGTAAGATCGAATCAGCGACCAATCAGTTCGGTGAATAGCTAAACAAGAGCTCAAACTGAAGCCGTACAAGCTCCAAAATGTGCAACTTCTCACTGAAGAGAACAAGAGCGTGAGAGTTCAAACATGTCGCCAGCTCAAATGTCGGGCCGCAGGTGAGCGGTGGAAGCGCATTCTCTTCACAGATGCGAAGCTGTTCACTGTCGAACAGGCGCATAACCGCCAAAACGACAGAATCTAGTTCACTGAAGCTCCTGGCACATCGGGCCATCGTCGAACACCACCAAAATCCACAATCGGTGCTGGTCTGGGGAGGAATTTGCGATAGCGGCAAGACTCCTCTTGTTTTTGTGGATTAAGGGAACCAAGAAGGGTATCACCGCAACATTCTTCAGGCCGTCATGATTTTGTGGGCCCAGCAGTACTTCGGTGATGAGGATTGGATGTTCCAAAAGGACTCAGCGTCGGCTCACAGGCCAAAAACGACTCAGGACTTGTGCCGGATCCATTTTCAGACTTCATCTCCTCTACGGAATGGCCCCCTACTCGCCGGATCTGAATCCCATGGATTACAGTGTGTGGTCCATTTTGGAGACCAGGGCCTGTGCTAAGCCCCACAAAAGCTTGGAGTCGCGGAAGCAGTCGCTTCTTTGAGAATGAGACCGATTGTCGCTGGAAGAGCTGCTGCCCATCGCTGAAAATTTCAACTTACGTTTGGATTTTTGTATCACTGCTGGAGGAAGCCACTTCAAAACCGGCTGAGTATATTATTGTAAGAAGTCTATGTTAACATTATTAATTGTTGTTTTGCTTAATTTCTTTTATTTATTAAAATTATCATAATAAATCTTCGTCCGGGTTTTTCTGCCGCACCCTGTATATGATAGTAAAGATTATGTTCTACATTGAGTTGTGAAATAAAACAAAAATGTAACATATTTCTAGTCTTTTTAAGCTGTTTTGTGAAAAAGCTGATACGTCTGTTACCGTGGAATTGCCCTTAAGCGCTTTCAGCAGCAGTTCAGACGGCGGAGCTCGCAACACGCATGCGTGGTGGATATGAAACTCTACTACTTTGCATAACATCTTGTAATTGACATTTGTTGCAAATTTTATTTCATTGGGATGATTCTTTCATGATGTTAGTTTTTACAAACAGCAGTATAGGAAAGAAGGCTGGTTCTTGTCATATAGAACAAGTTTTACAGGAGTTTCTTACTACAGTTGTATTCGATTCCCTTTTCGTTTCGCAACCACAAACTTATAATTCAATACACATTTACTCTTTTAGTGGTGCAACATTCGATTTTTCTTTCTTTCTTTTTTTTTAATACAAGTAACTGCAAAGTAACTGCTTTGTGTACTTCTCCTGCTGAAAAGTGTTTGCTCATTTATTTTAGTATCAACTAAAATTCCATTTTGCGTTTTGAATATCTTGAATTACATTAACATTTTATAGCTAAACATCATCATAGAAGAGCAAAACAATTTACAATGTGTTTTTTCACCATATTATCGTACCAAATTTGCATATTACTGCAGATACGTATTTTGGGATTCTTGTAAAAAGATATATTTTCGTCACAAAATACTTTTAGACCTAGCCGATCTTGCAAGGATAAAAATATGACTATACGAAA
Organism: Uloborus plumipes; assembly: GCA_038373865.1. Lineage (NCBI taxonomy): Eukaryota > Metazoa > Arthropoda > Arachnida > Araneae > Uloboridae > Uloborus > Uloborus plumipes. The sequence goes on from JAXGGA010000137.1 coordinate 282,923, forward strand.
TTGGATAATTTTGCCAAACTCTTAAATATCAAAATATTTCCTACATTTGGGGGTATACTTTAGTTTTAAGTTATTAGGTCTAATAAAGGTAAAAATGTTTCACTTTTCAAGCCTCAAGGAATATCCATATATTAAAAAAAAATCAAAGAAACGTCAAAGTAATTGCATGGCTTAGAGAATGAAGGGGCTAAGTTACATTTTAAAAAATGAACACTCTGTACAATGGTAAGCAATAAATACACGTAAGCAAATAAAACTTGGTACAGTCATGGAAAAAAAAACGAAACACTTGCTCGTATTCGAAGACTATTAACACAAGAGACACGTGTAATATGTTATTTTTTTAGGAATAATGTGCTCTATAATTTTCTATTGGTAAATTGTTGTTAAGGGGTCGTCTTTATATAAAAATCGTCATCAACTTTAAAATTTTCTATAAAAACCCCCCTTTTTTATCGCATATTTGTGATCAGCAACATCATTTGACTTTGTATACCAAATCGTTTTAAATTTGCTCCAGCCGTTGCTTCACAATTGAACTGAGAAAAAACCGTCCCGTAATGTTAAAAATATTTTTTATACTTGGGCATATAATACCTAAACCACGATAGGTACGGCAAAGTTTGTTTTTTTATGTCAAAGTATGAACCAACCCAACAATAAAAACGTCATTGATTTCCTCTCAGATAAAATTTTGAATTTTTTATGAATTTTAAAATTAATATTTGAAAAAATGATGATCTGGAACCATATAATATTTTGATGGAAAAACAATCTAGAAGGGGATTCAAAGGAGAATCCAAAATGGGAGCTCAAAATATCCAGTAGTTTTTGAGATATGCTAAAAGAACCATTTTTAGGGACCATATACAACTGTGCCAACTTTAAACAATAGCAGAGAATTTCTATGCAAAGAAAGAGGAATATACTTATCCACCAGTTGCAGAACATGCTCAGAGTTTTTATATAGTTTTAGTTTTCAACAGTTATAATATGTTGAAAGCGAAACGCAAATAAAACTGCTGAGTATATTTTAAAACTGGTAGACAATCCAGTGTTTTGTCCATTAGTGAGAAGTCTGCATTCATGCAACATGTAGCAATTCAGAAAACTTTTTACGTGGACACTTGATTTTCATGGAAAACTGTTGTGTCTCGGAAGGTTATTTGGAATAATTTGTAACGATTAGACGTTTTTTTAAATTCTGAGCCACGGTTTTAACATTTTTTCCAATCCTAATACAGTAGTTTATATAAATACAAGAGGTTACTTTTAAGTTGTAACCTCTCTCCAAAAGGTGTGTGCTGCAACGGTTAGTGCGTAGCTAAAAGTATGCATCCACTTTTGTTTAATCAAAAAGATAGAATGTTGCGTTTTTCCCTTGAACTCTACGCAGTAGGGTTTTCTCTTCAAAATTTCAAAAAAATATTATAACTTTAACAAAACCCGAGAATTTTTAATTAATTACGAAAAGCTAACGTATTATTGAGAGTAGCGTAAGGTAATTTAATCGAAAAAATATGATTTGTCTACTCTTTGTAAATTTCGACCTTGAAAGTAGCTTTTTAAATGTGGTGGTGGTCCCTAAATCTTTGGTCGGTCATAACTTTTGTTCTACTGGTCTTAAAGTGATGCCGCTTGGTACCTAGCATACTTTTGGCCCTCCGCACCTAATTATGTAACCAAATGTAAGGGTTCCTATTTGAAAATTCAGACTTTGAGTTCATTTCACTTTGTATATAGCCCCTTATCAAAATTTTACTCACATAGTTTTAAAGAAGACTTTAATCCATGTCAGAAGACACCTTTCTTTTGTTCTTGGCAAGTATAGCAGTCGAATAATTCAGAGTGTTTCATTTTTTTTTTTTTTTTTTCTATGACTGTACATCAAGCAGTAGATGTTTCAATAGACCAATTTCATATGAACACTAATGACAAAGCCAGAAAAGAAAAAAGTTGCAACGACTGCAGCAATAAAACTTTGAACTTTAATTGCTCGCAAGTTCTGTTTTGTCACATAACTCCTTCATCTCCCAAGCCCTTCAATTATAAAAGGATGTCTGTGGCTTGCCTGCGTCCGGGAGCCTCCATAACACCTACCGTTTTGAAATTTGTTAAAAAATCGCTTCAAGTCCGGGAGGTTCGCCCATACAAGATTTTTTTGGTAGTTGGTTGTTTAAGGGTCATTTTCAAAATTTGCTTACATTTGCTGTCCGGAGATTAAAAAGACGATTTTAAAGCATAACTTATATTTTAAATTCAATGCGAACAATTATTTTCAGCAAGAAATACCCCAAACAAAATTCTATCACTCAATAAATTATTAAAATTTATTTATTTATTTTTATATAAGTCTTTAAAAATGAGAATCAAGGCAAAAACGCTTGTCTATTTCCAATTTTCGCAAGTTCAACTATTTTTTTACGTACTTAATTGTATAAAAAAGTATATACAACAAATTATTTTTATATATTGACTATTAATATATGATATTCCTAATAAATATTGACAAAAGAATTTCTTCTTATTAAGAAGTGTATGAATATGTTTTATCCGGTAGTTCTTGTTAAGTCCGTTACCCTAAGATTATTTCAGCTAAAAAAGGTATTTATTGCAGTCAAAATATGGTAACACGTATTCAGTTAACTTAACAAACTAGTGACGTAACTATTGCGTATCATTTTGTTTTCCTGAGTCGAGAAGTATTGCTGTGTTGTTTCGCACAAGATTTCTTCCAGGTGCGTATTTTTATTCTTTGTCAAGTCTGTTACCAAAGATTTTTTAGCATTAATTTTTACTTTTTCTCAACTTTTACCCCGAAATATTGCTTATTATACTACTCTAAGAAAATGCATATTGTTGTTCATTTTTTTTAACTCGACAACCTAACCATAATATGACATTTTGTTTGAAATGTCAAGTCCGTTACTGGTCAAATCCGTTACCAAATGTCAAGTCCGTTACCATACAGTTTTTGATCAATATTTTAATAATCACAAACATCGTTTAAAGCTTCAGGGATGCAAATACTTCCAAATGAAGTTGGTTCTAGGCGCTATGATATAGTGTAAAAGTAAGATTTCATATTGATTTTGTATGGAAACGGACGACAATTTTTCTTGCAACTTAAAGTTTTACAACAGCATTTGAACACTTAATTATACAACAAAATGTAAAAACAATTACTTTTTCACACACCTAAAATATGTGACAAAACATCTGTTAGTGATTCTAAAAGAAAATAGCAAGTTAAAAAAAATTACTTAAAAATTCTGAAGTGTAAGCATATGGTGAAAATGACCCTTAAGCGAAAATTTCTCATAAAATGGCATAAAAAAAGAAAGATTTTCCACACCTATCAAGATTCTAAGACACGCTAAAAGGATTATTTTTCCATATCAGGTTAAGATTGTTCCATTTTTTTTAAATTAATTATAGCAGAAGTCATAAAGGGTTTCTAACTTAGCGAAATTCCGCGGCTAAATTCAATTCAGGACCAGAGTTAAAAAGCAAAACGCTACTAGGAGCCCCGAATTTGAAAACGACTTTTCCAATGTACAAAAAGACCGTACTTCTTTGCTTAGAGGACCCATAGTGCCTATAGCTGCTAAACTTGGTGATACAAGCTAGTTTAGACCCTGCGGATGGGGTGCTCTTTGAAGAGTTTTTAAAATAATTTCGCAAAACGTAGTTCTATCAAGTTTGTTCGGTTTTCGGGTTCGACTGGGAACTTAATTGTTTGCTAATTGTGATGAGGTATTTGTTGATTGTTGATTTAGTGAATGTTTTGTCGTAAATGATAAACTATCTGAATGACAAAATTGTATTTAACTGTATTTATGTACAAACTACAATCACTGTAAATGAAAATGAACCGTCTTGATTAAATGATAAGTACTGTCAGTGCTTGCCGAATAAAGATTGGATGAATGTAAACAAACTAGGCTTGCCGAGATAGGAATGTCTCCTATAGTTCATCTCACATGCGCCGCCCTCTGCCGGCAGAGCATTTGCATATTGGTGCATACAGAATTTACTGAAATTATATTTTCTTCGGGAAGGGAAACGGGATTTTTATTTTGTTCTAATCGTAACGCGTATTTTAATCTGATTCCTCCCAACATCGGCCGCAAATCTTCTTCAACTAAATAGGATTGCGAAGCAATCTTCGAAAGTAGGAGCGGCAGAAAGCAGATGATGACACTATAGTTTATTCAATTCTTTCGATAATAAATTGTTAAAACTGTTATAAAATCTAATATCGCCCCATTTTACTTTAGTTAACGCAGCTGTAATAAGCTATATAATCTTCTATTTCTATAAAATTGACTACCTTACGCACTTAAATATTGTAACATTAAATAAAGACCACCTCCTAAGAGTTTTAAGAGTAAGTTTTCATAAATATTACTCCACTGAACACAGTTTTCCATTAGCACATATTAGCTGCGTATAAATTTCCATGAAACAGCTAGGGCGAGAACAGATTGCGTCCGAACTTCAAAGAAAGAATTTAGGAGCATAGATGACAGGGTAATTATAGATTTAAGGTGACTGCCTACGTTGAAATGACCGATTTCGTCAAAAAATTTGATTTTTTTTAAATTACATATTTGAAAAGAACTGACTTCTAGGATTCCAAAAATGTCTTACTTTTACTTTTCTGATAATTAGAAAAAAAGCTACAGCTAATTAAAAAAACCGGAAGTGAGATTCCGAAGCACCGGAAGTCAGCTGAAAACGTCAAAATGAATGTAAACAATGTAAATTTAGGCTGTGTTTTTCATTTTTCTTGATATAAATGGCTATAAAATAACATTAATATCAAAAGATTACATGTTGCCAATCATTTATTTTTAGTTTTTGAAAGAAATTTGTACAGAGTGGCAACAAATTTTGTTGTTTACATTTTGGTTTACCAACTTCGTTTACTGCTTTTTATATCTGCTTTTAATTTCTTTTACACTGCACTCTTGCTCTGTTTTGTGTAATTATTTTAGTATTTTTATTTAGCTTTTATTGTTTTATTATGGCAAAAGCTAGATCCTGTAGAAGGAAGTCGAAAAAGAGAACCTTTCATGGCAATCGTTATACCAAACCTGAAAACACAAGTAATGAGGCCATACAAAGTGCTAGTACTTCTAAGCTATGTGTTGATAAAGCTGCTGATGCTTTCAATTTGATGAATTCAAGTTCAGAAAAATTGCAAGGGAATAGAATAGTAGATATTTCCTGTCTGGTATCCCTGATCTCCATATTATGCTGCCCTACCTGTTTTGATACGGGGTTGAAACTGTCAGAAGATTCCAGGTTTGGAATTAATTCCAATTTTTCGGTCACATGCAAGTGTGGTTTTGTTACAGGCTTCTCCTCAACATCAAAAACTGGGAAACAGAATATTTTGAACCAGTTGCTTGTACTGGGACTGCGACTCATTGGTAAAGGATATACGGCTGGCAGAAAGTTTTTTTTCACAATGAACTTGCCTTTCCTGTCAAAAGTTGCATTTAAACAAAATGAAGAAAAACTGTTGTCAGCGGTGATTTCTGCGAGTAAGAAGAACATGCAAGAATCTTCACAAGGAGTGAAAGAACTGAAAAAAGTAGATTCTTGTGGGGTTTCCGTGGACGGCACGTGGCAACGTCGTGGCCACACATCTCTGAATGGCTGTGTTTCAGTAATTGCTGTCGATACTGGAAAAGTTCTCGACATTGAAATGCTCTCGCAATACTGCCGTTCTTGCCTAACTAAAAGCGAGAAGGAACATTTATGTGCAAATCACTCAGGATCGTCTGGCAGTATGGAAGTTGTAGGTGTAAAAAGAATTTTTCAGCGATCGTTAGCAAACCACGATCTAAAATATGTGCAGTATTTTGGGGATGGAGATTGTAAAGCGTTTTTTTGAAGTGAAGGACACTTACGGAAAAGATTCGGTACAAAAGCTAGAGTGCATTGGACATGTGCAAAAACGCGTTGGCAACAGACTTCGAAAATTAAAGAAAACCAAAAAAGGATTAGGTGGCAAGGGAAAGTTAACCGACAAATTCATTGACCGTCTGCAGAATTACTACGGAATTGCTATACGTAGCAACACAGGAAATTTGCAAGCCATGCAATCTGCAGTTATTGCTGCATTCTTTCATTGTTGCTCCAGCAGGACTAATCCAATGCATGGACAGTGCCCAAAAACAGCAGACAGTTGGTGCAAATACCAAAGAGCCAAAACAAATGGTGGAGCCCGTTTCACAGATATATCTCCTGGATTACCGAACTATATTGTAAATATTATAAAACCGGTGTACATGAGCCTCTGCGACCAAAATCTTCTTGAAAAATGTTTGCACGGATTGACTCAGAATGCAAACGAAAGCTTCAACAATGTTTTATGGAGCTTGTTGCCGAAGCGTGTGTTTGTTGAACTTAAAACTTTGCAGCTTGGTGGATATCTATCAGTTTTGCTCTTTAACTCTGGCTTTTTAGGACTAATACCTGTATTTGAAAATATAGGTGTCACAATTGATGCAGTTACCATAAAAAATTACTTAGAATTTGATGTATTTAGAGTTGAACAATCAAAACGCTGCTCGTTGCCAGCTACAAAAATAGCCAGAAAGAAGAGACGAGCTGCGAAAAAATCAAAATCAGACAAAAACGAACAAGCGGAAGGTCCGACTTACAATTGTGGCGAATTTTGAAAGGATACATGTGTATTATGCTTTTGTATTATAAATATATTTTGACACAATTCCGTAATTGTTCAGTATGTTAGAAAAATCACCTTTTTTTACGTAAATCATCCAAGGAAAAAATATTTAATTGTATGTTTATGTGAAAATACTTATTTACTGTTTATTATCTTATTATGACTGCTTCTCTTCATTATCAGCACTACTGGAAAGCTATTAAAAATCCTGTTTTGAGAAAATGCATACGGCTTTCCAAGAAATGCAAAATTAAGATTTTAGCGAGCATCTGTAACTTGATGCAAAATGAGTCATAAAAATGAAAATTTAATAAAAAGTGAAATCTAAGGAAGTATAAGCTGCATAAATGTTTTACAAAACTTTGTGAAAAGTTTTAAGGTTTATAAATTAGTATAACTTACTTGTTTTGTATGAATAAATCTTTGATTGCGTTTTCTGAAAAACTATATTTTTCCTCATTTCGATTCACGCTGGCAGTCCTTACTCAAAAACTAGTAGGAATTTTTCCATGAAATTTGGTGATAGTGTTATGAACCATATGTACTGTGTTTCTTTACTAGAACTTAATTCCTGGTTAAAATTTGGTCATTTACTAGCTGTGTTAACACAAAAAACTTTTTAAAAATATTGTAAATTTGCTCTTTTTAGCCATAATTGAGCATATTTCAAAGAATTTTTAAATTTTTTAAAAACTTTTAGTTCCAATTGTAGATAATGGTTAAGTAAGTATGCAGTATAAAGGAATTGTGTTTTTATTGGTTAGAATTGTGTCAGTGGTCTACCACGTAAACATTGATTTTCGCTCCTTTTTCACTCAAATTTTCCAAAATTTTAAAAACTTCTTGATATATTATTCAAATTTTACTTTTTAACATCATTTGATACCTCATTTAAGCTGACCATTCACATGTTTTGTCAAAATTATTATTTTTTTAAAAAAAGTTCATCGAACGTAGGCAGTCACCTTAACGATAATTTTCCGACTCAGGGACATAAACCGTCGATCCTTTTTAAGTATTCCAACCATTCGAATAGTTGAAGAGGTCTCCTATTTCGAAGCGTGGATAAATTATGTTTTCATTGTTTTCCAAGAATGTCTGAGCTTTCTGCTCAAAGTGATTAAATATAGTAGTTTATTGATTATGATTACATTTCACAGGAATATAAGTGTTTGCCATATCACATATGTGTTATTACTATTTTATTGTAATGAAGTGTGTTGTGGCCTCTGAACTATTGTTATAAAGGTAAATTCAAATTATACAGTTAATGCTATCAAAAGTGTTTTTACAAAATCGTAAGCATGCAGGCCTGCCATTTCGAACTTTTCCAGGAAGGAGTGGGGGGAGGGGGACAAAAGGTGTGGAGCCAAAGTAAATTATCCCGAAAGATAGCAAATACCACTATTGCTTATTTACAGTCGAACCCGCTTAGCGGGTTCGACTGTTAATAAATTGATTTCCCAAAGCCAGGGGATGCAATTGACAGAGCTGACCCTAAATGACGGCCCTGTGTACATGTAGAAAATATTCATAAAAACAGTTCTATTAAAAACAGGAATAAATAAATTTAAGATACAGTCGCTAAAAAATCGCTCCCCCCCCCCCCCTGAAAGAAAAAAATTTATTCAGCAACAACTGAAGGGCTCGGATATAAATAGTGATAACTAGCATTTTCTTTAAATAAAAGATATGACTTGTGAAAAGTTCAATAACTTGCTATAGCAAATATTTTGATTTTAAAAACACAGCAGGTACATTAATTAAGTGCTGTATGTCTCTGTAAACCGTGTAAAATTTTGAAATATATATATGCCCACATACCATTGTTTTCATTAAATAATTCTATTTTACAACTTTGTCAGATACCACTACTTATGCCCGAGCTCTTCAATTATTACAAAACGAAAATCTCTCATCCCTGAAGGAAAGACTCTTTAGTTAAACTACGCACCAACACATAATTGCAACATAAGAAAAAAAATTATTTCTTCAAATTAAAAGAAAGGTTTAAACTAAAGTACGTCTTAAAATTAGTTCAAAAAAAGGAAGTTCTTCCCCACTGTATGTAATGAAATAGTTTTTTTGTGATAAGTGTACATTGCGCTTGTATTAATTAAATTTTTTATATCACCATTATCTAGCGTAAAGGTTGTAAAGGTATTGTGCCATTTTAATTGCAATATTTTAGGAATATTTTCAATTTTCTTTCTGTTAAAAATATTGTTTCTTAAAAACGTTGCTATTTCAAAATCGTATCCATTGTATCTCGGAGAGAGAGAAAAAAAACTCATCATTGTTAAAAGAAGTAATTTAATAAGTTCAAACGAAGAACTTTTGCATAAAGCAAGTGTACAACTCTGAAAAAAAATTGAATATGTTGCCTATTTGTTATGTGAGAAGGAGAGCAATATGGATGCATAAAACATGACTTCAAATAACTGCCATCGTAAAAGAAAAAACGTGGTGTCTTATTAAAGCAGAGCGGAATTTGCTCAATTTTTAAAAACTACACACGATGTCAAGATAATAAAATACTTTGAGGATCATTGTTATGAGATACTCGCTCATGTCTTAGTTACGGTTAAAGAAAGGCACTTCCTCTGTGCTACTTTTTATTCTAAATTATTTATGCAGGTTGTTTAAAAACGTAATGAAGCGCATGGTCATGATTTTCTGACAAATATGAATATTAACTCTCCTCTCATGTTTCATGTTCTTTCCTTATAAGAAAAATTTAGTTTTTGTTCAAGTAAATTAAGCAGACATATTTTGTAGAACAAAGAAAAAGAGAATTCATTATTCAGCTAGCTTTCGAACTATTGCTAGAGTGTTTTATTCGTTTTTATTGAATATTAAATCAAAAAAGATTGACATACAATTTTACGAACAGAAAAATCAAAAATGTGATTGGTTACTAAATTATGCATAGTTGTACTTGTAGAATATAGGAAGGATAGACTTCTAATTATTCAGGCATCACTGGCACTAGAAATGTAAATAAGGTGCCAATCACTATGGACTAATGTCCTCCTCTGAATTATCCGAGCAATATTTTGATTAGGGGCCGTATTTATAAAAATGAGAGAAAGATAAATTTCCCCTTTTGTTTTTGGAAGTAAGTACCAACTGTCAAAAATTTAAATAACGCTTCAATGTAAGTTCTTTGGTAAAATATATTGTTCACTTTGATTTACTTTAAATTAACTTCTAATTTGTACACTTTATGGAATGTAAGTTATACAAACCATTTCACTTTGCGTCATATTCTCCTAATAATATTTTTGATATGTTTTAAAAGAATACAACTTTTAAATATTTTTCGCCTCCATTATTTATCATTAACAATTTATGCAGGCTCGTCATTTAGGGGGGCAGGGGAGGTCCATTGCCTCCCCCTGGTTTTAAGAAATCAATGTATTTACATATCAGTGGGCGTGGTGTTTTATGTTTTCTGATAAAATTGCATTGTGTTTGGACCCTTTGCCCCCCCCCCCCCCGTAAAAACTTGAAATGACGTCCCTGAATTTATGGCTTATTAACACAATCACAACCTCTACATTAACTATCAAAAAACACTAAAACACGTTTGCCTATTGTTTTTCCTTGCAGAATCTGCTTGTTATTTTACCTTTCAAAAAATATTTTTAGGCGTAATTCATTCAAATCATATGCTTTAACTACCCAAAATCAAAATTCAATATGGCTGACTGAATGTTGTATGACGTAATTATTCCACTCGATCGTTATGATTAATGTAAGAATATTCTCTGATTATTGAATGAGACTGCATAAGGAATCGTTCTCACAATTTCAACCCAGTTTTTATTAATGAGTCATAGTGTCATTCTGTTTTTGGAAGTAAATACCTACTGCCAAAAAGTTAAATAACGCTTCAATGTAAGTCCTATTATGAAATATATTGTTCCCTTTAATTTACTTTAACTTAACTTCTGATTTGTGAATTTAAAAAAATGTAAATTGTACAAACCATTTCACTTTGTCTCATATTCTCCTAATAATGTTTTTGATATGTTTTAAAAGAAAACAAAATTTAAATATTTTTACATCTTATCTTTACAATTCACCTCCATTATTTTTCCTTAGCATTTTATGCTGATTAACACAATCACAAAAATATATTAATTATCGAAAATAACTAAAAGAAATTTTCAAATAGCTTTTCCTTGAAGAAACTGCTTGCTATTTTACCTTTCAAAAATTATTTTAAAGCGTAATTCGTTCAAATCAAATACTTTAACTATCCAAAATCAAAATTCAATATGGCTGACTGAATGGTGTATAACGTAATTATTCCGCTCAATCGTTATGATTAATGCAAGAATATCCTCTGATTATTGAATGAGACGGCATAAGGAATCGTTCTCCCAATTTCAACGCAGTCTCATTAATGAGTCTTATGTCATTATGACGGAGCAGATGCTCCCCAAAGTTATCAGTGTTCCTCCCAACTTTCTATACTCCTACTTCCACTACTTCTGAAGAGTGGAGATTAGATTCTTTCTTTTCGCTGCTTATACAGATATCGGATTCTCTGGCAGATAGTTACGAGGAATCACACTCTGCCGAATGAGCATTTGGAGTTTAAGGCAGAGTTAGGGCGTAATCTTCAGAAGTAATTTTTCGAAAATGATGAATAATTCCTGCGAGACTCGCAGTACTTCTATTTATTTAATGCCCTATTAAATCTTTTCGAAGTCGGAAATTTAAATTGGAAAAGGATAGCGTCTTTCGACTATAAAAGAAAGAATTGTCATGTATAAAAAGTGCTCTTTTGATTATGAATTCTTGTATTTTATCATCGTAATCGCCTTTGTGAAGAGGCTGAAATTAATTCGAATTTCTAGAAAAAAAAATGGCGTCCGAGACATGGATCAATCTTATGATTACTTTCCTGTTATTCTTGTGATTATTATCGTTATTATCAGCTAGTATGGAAAATAGAGACCTAATAAAATGAGAAATACTTGGATAATATAAAATAACGAGATTTCTACTCTGTTGTACTACTTTTTGTTTTCCGATCATTTCATTAACTGCTTCCAAGTTCACCAACAACGCACTACAGTTTTTTTTCTGTTGTCTGCTCAAATGAGTTTTTACGAGGGAAACTCTGTTTTCTACACTTCACAAGTTTTAAAAAATGTAACTTTCAAAAGTGCATTATGAAAGGAGACTTGACGGTAGTAGTAGTCATACATACAGTGGTTGTAGATCAATTTTTTGGTCTATATAACTAAGAGATCATATATCCAAAAAAGGTATTAGAGAATGGTACTCTTTCATGCGGTGCTTTTGGATGATATTTCGGTGTATATAACTGAGATGATTTTTTATCTAACAATGATACGACAGTTTATGTTCAATCCTCTGGGAAAATGCTGAATTATTTTCCTAACAAGAAAAAATAGAAAATCTAGAAAGATAGAAAAACCTAATAAATGTTCCGCACTTACTATTTTCCAAAATAAAAGTAACTAAACGAACTCAATGCTCTCGTTAAGAGTAAAAAGATAACTAAAATTACTGAAAACGAATAACTTCGCATTTGTAAGCCCGCTGGATAAAAAAATATTATGTCACTAAACTATAAAACAACAGTGTATCTCCAATCGATGATGACACCTACACCAAAGTTTAATAACTCACAGAACTATCATAATGTCTTTTTTATAATGCCTAGTCTTTGCTTTCCCTTTCAGTTTGACTTCTACTCGCACCACAAATATTCTGCTTAAACTAATTTGAAAATGTGGTACTTACTAATTAAAAAAATACAATGTTAAGATGCAACTGAAAGAAAATGACAATAATATCTGATTTCAGTGTTATCTAGCTTTGAAAGCTACAAATATTTCTTTTTTATTTGAAGTACCTCAAAAGTATAGCCAAATGACTATAAGTTATACTACGCACAATTTGATCAAACAGGGCTTTCAACAACTGAAAAACTTATCCAAAAAACTGGTTTATTATGTATGGCTTACATAATACTTTTTTCAAGACGCCTTAAAATAATACTTTTTAAAAATAAATGAGTCGTATTTCCCAAAAAACTGGCTGCGAGAAATACATCAAAGCGTCCCTTTTCAATACTGAGTAATGATTTCTCATTTCTCACGTAAGTTTGAACTTTAATTACACGGATGCAGACACCAGAGTAAAACACCGAAAGCGATATTCTACAAATAATAAAAATTGGCTTTTGATTAAAGGTAGCTAAAGTTTTTTTCTTTAGTTTGATATTCAATATTCAAGTCTTTCTGACTAATAACATCTCTATTTCCCTAGAAACTTTTTTCCCTTTCACTCATTTTGTTGAAATACAGCAAAGTAGAACCTGCAATTATTAATGCACAATGAAGAAAATTACCATTTGCTTGTGAAATAGAATTTTACAGTAAGTAAATGAGTTGAAAAAAAGATAAAATTTAGTAATAAGCTTGCTTGTGCAGTTCCGGGATCCAGAATTTAATTTTCAGAAATGAACTATAAAAATGCATTTTTACACATTCCTCTGCTAAAAAAAATACGAGGAAACAACTAAGAAGACGCAAAGGCGTAATATTAAAATACGATGTGTTTCTAACGATCACTTTAGGAAAATGAAATGCTGTTTTTTCTTACCCATATTCGCTTTGACAAACAATCATTAAAATATATTGATGTTCCTATGCATGCTGATTATAAGTTTTTCTTATTTGTGCATCATCATTTTCCTCCTCAGAATACGTTTTCTAAATTTAAATAAAGACGTTATAAAAAGGAAAGTAAATTAAGAAGGTTGCAGCAGTTCAGAAAACATATTTGTAAACATTCTTGTTTTTCACATAATATTGAGGGGACCAATAAAATCCCAAGTAACGTTACCCAGAAATAATCAAAGTTTTTTTAAATTGAAACTTGATTGTCATTCAGTAGAACTTAAAATTATTTAAGAAGCAAAAACATTTTTTTTTTCATTTATTTTTATTTTTATTTGTGTACTAGGGTTATTACCCGGCATTGCCCGGGTGCTTATTAATACAACATGGTAGTTCTTAATAGTGGTTCAAATAATGTTGAATACAAATAGTTGTAGCAGTAATTATTTTTAACTTATTTCATGCTAAATGAAATAGGTGAACTTTAATTAATAATTCATTGTTAATCGTAATCTTTGTTGGAAAATACTCAGATTTAAATACGTTAAATGTTATCAATGTGTGCGCTTAAAAGCTTGCCTATATTACTCTATCTATTCAAAATTGAAAGAAAATGGCCATTTTCAGACAAAAATTTGAATTATGAGCTTTTTAGATTTTTTTTAACTTTCAAAAACCTGCCTATATGAAAGAACCTCTGTGACAAGTTTGATGAAAATCCGACGAAAACTGTGGATTTGTATAAGGAACCAACATACAAACAAATATACATACATCCATTTACATATATATATATATAGATTTGTTTATTTATTTTAGATTACAATTATAAACATTCCTCTCTTTTATCTTCTTAAAGTTTACGATTTGAAAGGCTAAATATTTTGTAACTCAAATAATTGATCAAAGAGAGAGCTCACTGCGGTGGTTTACTGCACAAAAACAGAAAAGTTAAAGGAAAAAAATAAATAAAAAATAGTTTTTCACAGAGAAGAAATACTCATTCGTAATATTTGCAAAACATTACGAAAGAGCGAAATGCAAAAAGTTTGCAGCAAAAGACTGAAAACTTAAAGAAAAGGATTTTAAAAAGAATAGCTTTCTGGAGAGAAAAAGTACTCATTCGTAATATTTGCAAAATTATCGTTATTATTTTGTTTAAACTTATTAGACTAATGCCTTATACACGAATGCATTCGAAATTTAACTTCAGGAAATAACATTACACAAAAGTAAATTTTATATTTAACTTTCATAGAATTTTGCAAGACAAACAATACATTTTATATAACCCTCAGGCTTACCAATTTTAAATTTGATTCGCAAATTCTTCTGAAAATTGCGTCTCTATTTGTTCTTCTGATAATCAAGAAAATATCAAAGATGTTCTCTTTAATGTAACACTTTTGGACGGTTGATTCATTCTAGTATAAAGCAAAATTAAAGGGAGGATTGTGTTTCAATATTCAGATTTGATTTCCCATTAAAATAGATCCATGCTCTTGACATTTTATTTTTCAGGTTTTCGTATTGTAGGTTTTATTTTTACAACTGAAAACATTGAAAATATAAAGTTAAGATAAGAAACACATCATGTTGGTAGGTATATTTTCAGAAGTACTAAAGTTATTTTAAATTTTTTTGAAAAGTTTACAGGGTATACTGACCATTGAATAAAGACTTACACGCAATTTGATTTTCAAAGATGTTGTTGCTTGCATTGCTTGTGCTCTGTACAATATCATCAAAGCATGTCCATGAACCTATAATTGAAAAGAGAAAGAAGAAGTAAGTGAGGTCTTGTAAATCAAGTCTACGTGGACTCCAAATACAATATAAAACATGGAAAAGGGTAGCCTGTGACTAGCCGCACTTTGAGCAGAGAGGGGAAATCTGTTTTAAATTTCATTTCAAGTAGGCGGCCACTCTTAAACCTAGAAAATGCTGCGCAGATTTTTCAGCAGCCCAATTTGGCTAAAACTTCTTGCATGTGTTACTTATATCACTTGCTGAACAGTATCATCAAAGCATGTCTATGAACCTATAATTGAAAAGAAGAAGTAAATGAGATCTTGCAAATCATGTCTTTGTGGCTAAGACGTGGAAAGGGGTAGAATGAGACTAGCCGCTCTTTGAGCAGAGAGGGGAAATCTGCTTTAAATTTCATTAATCGATTTTTTTTTTTTTTTTTGCTTAATTTGAAAGTACAATGTCTTGAGAATATACTGTGAAAATTTCAGACAGAAATTCGAAATATTTCGGGAGTTAGAACAAGTTTCCTAGAGCGACTCGGAAATATACCTTTAAGGTGTACTCTGGTAACTTGGGTTCAAAAACTCGATTTTTTTTTTTTTTTTTGCTTAATTTGAAAGTACTAATGTAAGTAATGTCTTGAGAATATACTGTGAAAATTTCAGACAGAAATTCGAAATATTTCGGGAGTTAGAATGAGTTTCCTAGAGCGCCTAGAGTTTCCTAGAGCGCCTAGAGTTTGTTGTTGAACTTTAAACGCGTTTTCTCAAAACAGTTTTTCTGGTCGGCCCGGGTCCTAACTTTTCTTCTACTGAACCGATTGCTTTTAAATTTTAACAGGCTGTTCTACACACTTATAATTCTCGTCGGTACTAAAGAGAATTTTTTTCACCCCTAACTTTTTATTTTACAACCCTTTCTTTGCTAAAATAAAAGGACTTTTTTTTGAAACTCGGCCATTTTGTTATTTACCCTTGAAATTTAACTTCCCAGGTAGCACAAAAAACGGTTAAACATTTTATAAACGTTTTTAATCCGTTGTTGCAACGTTAACAACCATTCTACAACCTTTGAAAAACGAAGTGTGCTACTTGGGTTCAGTAGTGCCGACCAGAATGACATGTCTATAGATTAAGAATAGTCAAGAATATTTGATTTCAGATAACATCAGGAGCCAAAATCACCCGGGCCACCCACGTGGATTTTTTTTTTGAAGTTCCAACTTCGAGTGACAATAATAATAGTAATAAACTATTACATTTTTTTAAATAATTTTTTTTTCAATATGTAAATAAAAACACTCTTAATATTCAAGATAATTCATTTTTATTTTCCTATAAAAAACCACCCTCCAAAGAAGTCATGAGATAGGCATAAGTTACCAGACTACTACCTTAAAGTAGGTGGCTAATCTTAAACTTACGATGTTCAGTTGAGCTTCGATAACTCGAATCCTTCTAACTCGAATTGTACTTTTCCTCGAAGTTTTTACTGGGTCCTAAACTATTTAGAAAATGGTAAGAACTTCCTATGACTCGATCTACCAGTATCTTTCAGCTTTTAGAAACTACCTTGGGACTTTGGAATATCAAGACTCGACTGGAATCGTGACTCGTTTCTGGAATAAATCAAGCACTTGTCAAAACAATAGATAAGGTTATTACAGTTGCTGGGCTTCTTCCTAATTTACAAGGATAACGCTAAGGCCGGAATTCAAGTGAAACACGGACGATCGCAACTCACCAATGCAATCGCAAATTCCCAAATTTGGATGCATTGCAATCGCTACGAGATGCGATTGCAACCTTTCTTGACAATAACATTGTGACGGCAGCGTGACGTTTGCGTGATGCTAGCCTATGAAAAACGAGCTAGATAAAACGTCACAGCCTACTTGGCGAATTAGAGGAGATCGCTGACTGCTTGTGAGCTCTTATTGACTCCGCCCGTAGTGACGTTCAGTGTCAAGTTAAGTTGCATTTAGGATTCGACTTCCAGTAGCGATTGCAATTTGCGATCGCTTCGAAGCGATTGCAATGGTGTTTCACTTGAATTCCTGCCTTAAAGCATTTTAGATAACGCTGAAACAATTAACTAGCAGACCAGCTTGTTGCAAAGTTATAGTATCTAAAGACAGCAATTCGCCATAATTTGGAGCTTTGTAAATCTCGGATGATCGTAAACGAGTTACAGATAAAATACTTAATGAGGATGAGTGAGCATATTTTCACATTGAGATCCAAACATATTATTCACACCAGGGAAAAGCTTGCATTCATGTAACTTGCAGCAATTCAAAAAACGTTTCGCACATATATTCGTTTTTCACAGAGAATGGGTGAAAACCCAAGAAATCTGAATACTTTACCTGGAAATAATCTCATAATCTGTAACGTTTCAAAAGTTTCATGAAGGGAAAGGGTAAAAAAAGTAGAGAATAATTGCAACAATATACTGTAAACATGTGTTTTATAAATGTATATAATTTGCATGTAAAAAATAGAAATACATTATGTTGAGCTCTTCTAGTTAAAATTTAGATACTGAACTGTACACAAAGAAGTACCATGTTACTGCAACATGCAAACATTATGCTTTATGTAAAAATCACACCTTCAGAACCCATTTTTCGTTACATTCATTTGCTTCTGCAAAGCTTTCAGCCCTGCAGATAATTATTGATTCCAGAAAACAAATTTTCAGCAGATCAATATTTTTGAGCATAATTAGAAACGTTCAAGAAATAAACAACAACGCAGTAGAATAAAAAGAGTAATTTAGGATTCGGAAAACGTGCAACGAAAGGTTTATTAGCAGCAATTAATGTAAAACGCAGAGTGAAATAAAAAATATAACATGTTATCACTACAAAATTTTGTGATGGGTGTTCTGTTTGTTTTATTAAAACATGATAGAATATTTAAAAAATTTCATTCCTTTCCTCGCTAGAAAATTCGATTAAAGTTCTACCCGAGTAGCGTTTCGAGAATTAAAAAGGCGTTTAATTTATTTTGTAGCTTTCTGGCGATAAAACTCAAAGTACATTTTGTAAAAATATTTTCTACGAGAAAATATTGTTTTAGTCATTATCGGCGCTGTGGGAATTTGAAGAAAAGAGTTTAATTGCTCTTTTTGTAAAACCAATACTCGTGTTGCTCAAAATAATATTTCAGATGAGAGAAGTTAATTAGGATCTTTATCATTTCATGTTTATTACATAAAGGTGTCAATGCATTACTGCATTTTACAAGTTATTCATATTATTGAACTTTTTTAGATTGTGTTTTCGAAGATATTTCAGAAAAGAAAACTGGCAGAAACTTTACCACAGCAAATATATACCTATTAAGCTTTATTCATTTTAAGTGAGCTTAGAAAAAAACAGATGATGTTGAACAGATTGATAATAGTTACTTCCCTAGCAGCATCATCTCATCGACCGATGATCGGCCATTCATCGAAACCCGATGCAATTCTCATCGGCCGATGATCCAATATGTCTCATCGGCCGAGCAGAATCCGAGCAGCAAAATCCGATGAGAATACGATGAGATTTGGAGCAATTTACGAGCAGAACAGTCCCGTGCCGAGGAATTTCATCGGGAAACTTGATCGGAAGGATATCGTTTTCCGATGGAATATAGCTCATCTTATTTTCATCGGGAAAGTTGATCGGAAGGATATCGCTTTCCGATGAAAAGTAGCTCATCGAAAACCGTGCTCGGATACTGATCAGAACGATGTCATCGTGCGTTACAGGATTAGTTTACGAGGAGTTTGTTGATCGGCCGAGCAAAATCCGATGAGTTGATGCTACTTGGGTTATAAGCAGTTTTAAGAGTTGAACAGCAAAAGCTACTTTTGTCCAATAATGCATGGACAAAATGTGAGCACTAAATCTTAAGATAATGCATTAAGATGAAAATTTAAAATTATTTACTTCCCATACATCATGAGTTTAGAAAAAATGGCTAATTTCACCAATCAGGAATATGTGAACATACATTAATGAAATGAAACTTTTTCTATTAATTTTTTTAAGGATTTTTACTCCTTAGCTCTAACAAAACTCGTTATTGGAAAAAGTCTTTTCAAAACTTTGTTAAGACAAAAATAGCTTCTGCAGTATTACCTGCAGACTATTCAAAATAAAACTTTTGTAGCTGAAGCTTGTTTATTTTCTATGTAAAGTCTCCGTGACTAAAATATATTTCTTCTTTTTGCAAGTTTGAAGCCTACTATCCAATACTGTTTGACGCTTCCGTCTCAAAAGCGTATGGCAGTTTTTGTTGTAGAAGTCATTAAAGGCACCTCAATCCCTTAATAATAAATATTCTATCCATCAAAAACTCGTCAGCTTCTCTAGCTTCGTCAATGGCACTTCTCCAAGTTTGATTTCAGGGAGATTTTTTTTCTTTTCATAAATGATGATTTGATTCACGATTTGCAAGCATTATTAGGCCGTTTTCATGCCTACAGCAATGAAAACGCTTCTTTCTGTTCAGTTTTTTATTTTATTGTGCATAAAAGTATTCTTTTTTTTTTCTGAGTTGATGACCTGCAGTAGAAAAATTATAAGTGCCAATGAAGATTGTTTCCTTGATAAGAACAGTGCCACCAAGATTCATGACAGCAGAACATGAAACTATTTTACCATGCGTACCGGTCTGAATCCCACCAATTATATTAACGTACACTTCTGGCCGTCCAAATTATAACACCAAGAAAGACAAGAGGATCTCTAACAATGGTGGTTACTCTGGCTACTGAGTTTGGCTGGAACGACACTTCACAGACAAATTCAATCATTTGATACTCGGTTATCATGTTATCTGTCAAACAACTTTTTGTGATATCTCTTGTCTTTCTTGGTAATGCAATTTAGGTGACCAGCGGCGTAAATGAACAGTACAGCACTTCTTAAGATCGTGTTCTTCTGATTCTGAGACCATTTTAAAATGTAGTTCGTTCAATGAACTCCAGAGCCTCTTTGTGCTAACCAAAAATAATGACACAAGATTCCCTTGTTCGTCTCGGTTGCAGACAAAATACCAAGTACCTTAAATTAGTAAATCATTATCACAAAATGAGCTATACAAATTTTATTTGTAGAATAATCGGTGTTTATTTACTTCATTTAAGAATCCAATAATGTGAAAATATGAAGCATTAACTTTTAAGACCAACATATTTCGTAATTTCGACTTGATATCGATCTTTTAATATGGGTTTGTCCCAATTATAGGGTGTAAATACAGAGGTGTTCCCGGTTGTCCCGCAAAATCTTTATATTCACAACCGTTTGTTTTGGATGCATACTTCCAACTGCAAAAATGCCGATAATAAGATGTAAAGTTAACATCCCAGACATGTTCAATCGGCGATATATCCGGGGAATACGCTAGCCAGGGAAGAAGATATTCCTGCTGCGATGCAAAGAAGGAATGAACAGTCCCAGCGACATAAGGGCGGGCATTTTCCTGCCGAAATACAGAGCCAGGCAAGCCTTGAAGGAAGAGGACAGCTTGGAGCTGTAGAACTTCACTGATGTACCAGTTGCTGTTCAAGTTACCTACTATTCGTAGCAATTGAGATCGTCCGTGGTATGATATGGCACACCAGACCATGACTCCAGGTGTTCGTCCACTGTGACGTTCGATAATGCACTCTGGAAGATGGCATTCACCGGCATAGCGTCGGAAGCCAATGCGACCATCATTGTACCGCAAATTAAAGCGGGATTCATCAGAAAACACAATATACTGACAATCAGCACGACAATCCTTCTGCTGATTGGACCATCGTAGCCGCAGGCGGCGATGGTTTAGCGTGAGGGGTATCCTGTATAAAGGAGTCCTTGCGCGCAGTCAACGCTGCAGCAGACGTCTACGAATTGATGAAGCACACAATGAAACACCTGTAGCTGTTGACCACTGTGCTTCCAGTTGTGTAGATGAAGCTGTACGCACCGTCAGCACCATGCGGATCAGGTGTCTATCATCGCGCGCTGGCGTCACATTTCGGGGTTCACTCCCGGATTTCCGAGTTGTTCGACACTCTTCCGTCCACTGCTTCCGAATACGCATCACTGTGCTGCTGTTATGCTGCACACGAGCGGCTACTTCACGACAAGACAATTCAGCTTCACGAAGACCGATGATCCTCTCCCGTTCGAATTCCGTAAGTTGTTGAAACCTCGCTCTTTTTCGTCGAAGAGGCATGAGCAACGTCTGAGCTAACGTTTATCACAAGCAGATAACCACCAAAACCATACACGCCTTGCTGCAGCCGTCTATTTTTTCGGATAAATCCGACGTTCAGAGGGCGCTGCTCAGCGTACGCATGCGCTACGAGTTTAAATTCTAATCATTTGCATATCATACCCTACTTTGCATTTGCTGAAAATTTCAGCTCATTCGCGCAAGTCCTTCATGATGTTGCAATTTTCACAAACATGAGTTTATATATATTTCTCTCTAAATTTATCTAAGTTTACTAGAATTCCACCCAGGCCCACCATTTAGGGGACAGGGGAGGTCAATAGCCCCCTGCCCCTCTAAATGGCTAAATGCACCCTTTGCCCCCCCCCCCTCCGGAAAATTTCGAAATGACGTCCCTGATTCTATCCTACAACTTCTCATTATAATCCTTTGTTTGTTAATGGAAATGAAATTCTCCTGCGAATTTAGCCAACGATAAATATTTAAAAAATTTTACTCTTCACAAAATTTAACTTTGCGTGAAATACATTTTTATCTTAGATTATATTTTCATGAACTTCCAACGCGTATGCATCCGAAACTATATTTTAATAGCAAAATATCAAACAAAGCTAGTTACCATGACGACTCGCTAAAGAATTCCAACGTGACACCCTTCATTGTTAAAATTCATATGCTAAACATGAAATGCTTTGATGAGATTCAATCCTAAAGTGATGGGGATATTCTTGAAATTAATGAAGATTGAAGAAAAGATTCTTTGATCGTCTAGTTTTCACGCCTCATGCAGCTCTTTACGACCGCTTAAAAGCTTTCGATTACAGGAATGTGTATTTAAATGAGGAGCCTAATCATCTGATAAATGATGGTGTACTGAAGATTCTTCGGTACTACACCCTTGTGGCAATGACAGAACTCGTTAAGTTTCGTTGTTAAAAGACATATCGCTTCATTGAACTTTTATTGGTAAATATTCGTATAGTTTAGGATTCCGTGTTTATTTGTGTGATGCGATGATTTCAAACCATGAACATTTTAAAGAGTAAGAGCACATTATGTATGTTTCCAGATAATATGAAGAGAATAAAGTACTATGTTTCAGACTTGAAACATTTATTAATGGAAGATAGTTCTTAAGATTTTTAATAGAGTAATATGTATTACATTATCTTACCTCAAAATCTTAAGAACTATCTTTTAGTAATAAATGTAACAAGTATGAAACATAGTAGCTTATTCTTTTCATATTATTAAGTCTGGAAACATACATAATTTGCTCTTACTTTTTATTTAACTTCCTTATTATCTTGGGACTCCCTTGTCAGTACATTATAAAAATATTCTAGATTGAAAAACATACATTGCGTCAACTCATTTAAAGCTGTTCATTTCTAAAACCATCCAATCAACTTTTCCAAAAAAGTTGCTTTTAAACAAAGTATTCTCCAGAAAACCTCTTATCATGCTTACTAATCCCAACTCTTCCTATTGTAAACTATAAATTTTAAAATTTGATTCGATATTCTTTCAACTTAACAGAGGTATATTTTAAGCCATTGTTTCTTAGAATGTGTTTATTGGAACTCCAAGCTTCCAAGAAGAAATCCCGAGAAAGGAATTTTAAAGCCATTGTTTCTTAAATTGTATTATGTGAAACCCCAAACTTCCTCAGAGAAATCACAGTCAAGGAATGTTTTAAATCAATGTTTCTTAAATTGTTTCCATGGAACTCCATGCTTACAAAAAGAAATCTCAAGGGTTCAATAAAACATTGCATTATTTCTTTTAAGTCAAACAACTCACTTAAAAATCGATGAAAACAAGATTCGAATGAAGCTTATAATCAGTATTTTCCAAATGAATCTCACAGAAAATATCAAAATGAATTGTGGATTATTCATTTTCGGCCAATGTTACGAACCTTGACTATGTCAGTACAAAAATCATAAAATTTGTTTCAATCAACATCCAATTTATTTTATCCAATTTTAAATTAATGTGATCATTAGAGTTACGTCGCAGCATAAAAAATGAATAGTCTCAATTATCATGAACAGTAATTTTGGTACTTTTAGTTTGCAGTTATATTTACATAAAAGAAATGGGTTGCTTAACTTATGTATCAACAAGAAATAATTGCTGCAAGATTTTTAATAGCAAAACTGACTTGAAAATTCAACTGTCATCTATTCCAAAATTTCTCAAAGTGGTCTGTGAACCCCTGGGGGTCTGTAAGCTCATGTCTGGGGGTTCGCGGTGCTATCCTGCAGAAACGTAAAAAAAAAATCAAAATTGATGGACAAGTAACAATGTATTTATGTAAACGAAAGCCCACTTATATAGGGAATAAAAAAGTTCTTGTTTTTTTCCTCGTGTAAGGTACAGCAAACACCACAGAGCCCCCAATTTTAACACGTATTTAACATTCAATTCAGTTTCGCATAGATTTTTACTTCCTAAACTAAATAATAATGTTAAGTAATGAAAATTAGACAAGAGCTCTAAACAATCAACGCAATAATGAATAAATAAAAGTGGGTAAAGTGAAAAAACATAAAAACATATTGCGGATTTTTTTTTTTTTTTTTTTTGAAAATTAAACTGAGGAGGGAGGGGTAGTCCGCAAATTTATTAATTTTCAGGAAGGGCTCCGTGGAGTTCTGGACTTTGGGAACCCTGATTTACTCTATAAAACCTAATATTACGAATGTGTCTGATAATAAAAAAAATATCGTTCCGGAAGTCACGGGTTTCCACCGGTGTTTTGTGAAAATCGAGTATATTTGCGAAAAAAAAATTCTGAATTTTTACAGGATGCATGAATACAGTTGTGAAAAAATGTTTTTAGCCACCAGCATCAAAATATGCTCAGAGTTTTGATCACCAGTTTTGCCCTCACAAAGCTCTCAGCAGATTAGTTGATCCCAAAATGAGAGGGAATTGCGCAGTCTCTGGACACTGGTTTTCAAAGAAATTCTGGGAAATAAGGTATGCATTTGCTTTAACCAGGTTTGCTAGAATTCGCTAGGAGCCATTCAATTGTGTCAAGCAAAAACATTACATGTAGGTATGTTTTTCTTAGAATGTGTGTTTCTGAGTTAAACCAGAAACTTAATGGCTTTCATTTGAAAATTTTCTAACGTCTTCGGAAAGATTTCACCGTAATATAAGAAACTTCTTAGTCTTTTTCCAGATATGTTACTGGGGGCAATGAGGTACGGTAACCCCTTTAGTCGGAATTATGAAATAGTTAACCAAAAATGTTTTTATTCGGTAGACAAAGTGCTATGGCTAAGAGCATCTTACAAACAAAATTTTTGCTTGTGAGTACAAAATTGAAAGAGTTATGACATGTCCAATTTTCCAGACATATACGTATTTTAAAATTAATATTTCAGCAAAAAGTATTATAAAACATCACACAAACTTGACCGTAAAATATTCTTCAAACAATAACAAAGAACAATATAAACATTTGAAATGAGAAATAAAAGGTCATACTTTTTTTTAATCAGAAAAAAAGTTCGCCTTTGCACCAAGAATCTATAGTTGGAAAAACGAATCAAATCCAATCTTCCAATCTCTATTTGGGAATGCTACTAATCCCAAAACGAGAAATGTTTGCACTTATTATAATATGCAAAATGTCAAGAGTAAACTACAAAAAATTAAGTTATTTAATTAATTATTTAATGATTAGCAGCTGTTCAAAGCTTATGTCCGGTATACCGGACATCAGGTCTGAAGGGGTTAACTATCCATTATTTTCCAGGAATGTTCTTGAAGCCTTTTTACAGTGTATTTGGAAAACAATTTTATTAATATTTGATTTATTCTTTGAAGATAATTTTTAAAGACTAAATTTTTATTAAAAGTATAATTTCAGAGTTTACATCAAAGCCTTACAACAGATGAAAAATAGGGGGCTCTATCGAGAAACTCTATTTTAAGATATTCACAGCATTATATACACCACAAAAATGCACAAACTCAAGTGATAAATAACACAAATACTTAACTACTGCATAGTAAACTATTCATTACAACCGTTTTAGTTTCCATGAGAAACAGCAATCCGTACTCCCACTGATACATTTTTCATTTTCTCAATCTCCACCACTGGCGCCTTCAAGAAACCTAGAAATTTCACTCGAATTATTTTAAGAGCTTTTTCTGTGAGAAATGGTCTTGTTTACCTTAGGAGTACTTCGCTATTTTTAAAAGGAAGCTGTTTTCTAAAAGTGATTGAAAAGCAATTACGTGAAATACGTAAGAGAGGAAGCAGTTGGAATCCTGAGAGAGAAAAGATAAAAATGGGCAGAGTGTACATTGACACTAGGCAAAAAGAAAGACTCGCTGATTCCATTCGGAGTACATAGTAGTTCGAGTGGAAATACTAAACTAGCAGAAAAGGAAGGAGTTCGACTTATTATGTGAAGCAAAATAGAAGATATTACGTGTCGCATGTTGTAGATTGGAGAGTAAAACGCTACACGTAACTTATTGATATTTATATAGAGCATGAAACGATTCGAGTTTCAATTTAAAGCATTGAAATATTTAGCCTTCGATACATTACAAATGACTCACATGGGCTCACATGACATACAGTCGTGCTTAGCACAAAAGTTGTATCTGTACCTTTTTACAAAATTGAGTTATCGCCACCAGCTGGCTCTTTTTGACGTATTTTATCAAAATACAATATTATATGATAATTTGAGAACGGAAAATATTTTTTAGAAAATTCTGAAAAAGCTTCATCTGAATCAAATTCATAATGGCGCGAAACTGTAAAGAGTTTCATCTATGTTTGAGCTCAAATGGAGATACCACTTTTGCGCTTAGCACGGCAGTATATATTTAAATACTTTAAGGATCTTATTTCATTTAGTTTCCCTAAATTAGTAGACATTTCTTTCAACTGCAAATTTCGAGCACACACATGAACACGCACCAGTGTCCCCCGTACACAAGTGCTGCATTTCGGTCATGGAAATAAGCATACAAGCTATTATTTACAGGGTTCAGTCATTAGTAGGGCAGATAATGTTATGGATCTAGGTGTCTTAATAAATCAGGATTTCAAGTCCAGTCAACAGTGCAGCATAGCTAGTAACAAAGCCAATAGGATGCTTGGGTTTATTAATAGATCTATTTCAAACAAATCTAAGAAGGTTCTTCTGCCTCTATATAGAAGTTTGGTAAGACCTCATTTGGAGTATGCTGTTCAGTTTTGGTCTCCTTATCTGAAGAAAGACATTAATTTATTGGAAAGGGTACAAAGAAGGGCTACAAGGTTAGTAAATGGATTTTCTAATTTAGACTATGATTCCAGACTTAGAATGCTTAATATGTATAGTCTTGAGCAAAGGAGAACCAGAGGGGACATGATTCAGTTATTTAAATTTATTAAAATGAATGATGTTGCAGGGTTGGAGTTTTGCAAGGAAAGCAGGACAAGGGGTCATTGTTTTAAGCTGTTTAAACCTCAGACGAACCTGGAAATTCGAAAAAATTACTATTTTAGCAGGGTAGTGGGAACTTGGAACAGCTTACCGGAAGAGGCGGTAAAGAGCAATGGAGTAGATGGCTTTAAGAGGGCCATTGATCTTCATTGGGGTCTTTAATTTGACTAGGACCAGCCAAGTTGGGCCCTGAGCCTGCTGCTGGTCGCCACATTTGTATTTGTATTTGTATTTGTACCTACCATTACTCGTGATTTAACTGGTTGGATTGAACCTTAAAGAAAACTCTGTTTTTTGACCCAGCCAAGGAACCGTGCAATCTCCGGTCCAACACCTTTTTGGGGTACTGATTTGGAATGAAATCATGGAGATCTCCGTGATCACAACATATTTAACGGACCACAGTCACCGTTAGTGAACACGGATAGAACCCATGACCGTCCGGTTACAAGTCCGATGCCTTACCAATCAGGTCCCCTCGGTCTGCTTTCAACATTCACCGGGAACACGCTGGGAACTCTTTAATATAGAAACAGTGTTTCCTGAATGCGTGCGGAAATGTATTCCGAATTACCTATATTCTATCGTTGAGTCTCATTTTGTAAAATGAATGGTACTCCGTTCTGCGAATAAATAGAAGGTAGGTTCGAACCCTGGTGCTAGCCTATCTTGTTTTTCTTTTTTATTTATTTATTTTTTTTAATCCTACCCAACTGGTCACAACCCGTTCAAACATTTTTTATATCGTAAAACTTTAGAGTAAAATTAGATTTTGTCATAAAAGAATTGGCACCATTGCGCTTTTCTCGTAAGAGTTCTGAAAAATTTATGTTAGTAAAACCAGTGAACGTTTCTGTTTTTTTTTAACCATTTATGCACCGACGGGAATCAGAAATCCCGCTTACATTAATTTAGTATTATGAATCCTATATGGCTATGGAATCATGCTGAAGCTTTTAAGCTCCACTCCTTGTACTTCGCTGAGAGGCCGACAGAAGTTAGTCATTGAAAAAAAAACGAAACACTCGCTCGTATTCAAAAACTATTAACACTAGAGACACGTGTAATATCTTCTTTTTCAGGAATAGTGTGCTCTACAAATTTATATTGGTAAATTGTTGTTAAGGGGTCGTCTTCATATAAAAATCGGCATCAACTTTTCAATTTTCTATGTAAACTCCCCTTTTTCATTGCATATTTGTGATCAGCAACATCATTTAACTTTGTATACCAAAACGTTTTAAATTTGCTACAGCCATTGCTTCACAATTGAACTGAGAAAGAACCGTCCCGTAATGTTAAAAATATTTTTAATACTTGTGCATATAACACCTAAACTACGTTAGGTACGGCAAAGATTGCTTTTTTATATCAAAGTATGAACCAACCCAACAATAAAAACGTCATTGATTTCTTCTCAAATAAAGTTTTGAATTTTTTATGAATTACGAAATTAATATTTGAAAAAATGATGATCTGGAATCGTATAATATTTTGATGGAGAAACAATCAAGAAGTGCTTTTAAAGGAGAATCCAAAATGGAAGTTCAATATATGCAGTAATTTTTAAGATATGCTAAAAGAACCCTATGCAACTGTGCAAACTGAAACAACAGCAGAGAATTTCTACGTTAAGAAAGAGGAATATGCTCTGCGTTTTTGTGTAAAATTTAGTTTTCAACAGTAATTGTACGTTGAAAGCGAAGCGGTTAATAAATTTGCGGAGTACATTTTTAAACTGATAGACAAACCAGTTTTGTCAACCAGTTCATGCAACATGCAGCAAATCAGAAAGTTTTTTACGTGGATACTTGAAATCACAGAAAATTGTGGAATCTCGGAAGATTATTCGGAATAATCTGTGACGATTAGACTTTTTTTTTTTTAATTCTGAGCCACAGTTTTAACATCATTGCCAATCCTAATATAGTAGTTTATATAAATACAAACACTTTTAAAACGTAACATCTCTCCAGAAGGTAAGTGCTGCCTGAGTTAGTGCGTAGCTAAAAGTATGCATCTATTTTTGTTTAAGCAAAACGATATACTGTTGCATTTTTCCCTTGAACTCTAACCGCAGTGTTTTCTCGTCTAAGTTTCAAAAAATATTATAACTTTAACAAATCCCGAGAATTTCGAATTTTTAATTAATTGCATAAAGCAAACGTATTATAGCGATTAGATTTAGTTAATTTCTTAAAATATGATTTGTCTATTCTTTGTAAACTAGAAGTGGTTGACCTTGAAAGTAGCATTTTACATGTGGTGGTGGTCCCTAAATCTTTGGTCGGTCGTAACTGTTGTTCTACTGGTCCTAAAGTGATGCCACTTGGTACCCAGCTTACTTTTGTCCCTCCGCGCCTAATTATGTTACCAAATGTAGGGGTTCCCTTTGAAAATTCAAACTTTGAGTTCATTTCACTTTGTATATGGCCCCTTATCAAAATTTTACTCACATAGTTTTAAAGAAGACTTTAATCCATGTCAGAAGATACCTTTCTTTTGTTCTTAGCAAGTATGGCAGGCGAATAATTCAGAGTTTTTAGTTTTTTTTTTTCTATGACTACCTGCAATCGGAAACAGTTTTCTTAGGGGCTCTAAGGCGCAAGGGGCTTTAGACCCTAATGATTTTCAAAATTTGCTAAATTAATTTAGTACATAAAGGGTAAAAGTAATTTATTCTCGTTATTTTGAAATTTCCAAGCCCCTCTGTTTCCTTTACAAATAATATGTAAAAGTCGAAAAAATCCTATTTTCATTCCATTTACCTGACTCTGTGAAATAATTTATTTCCAGCAAAAATGATTTTATTTTTTGAAAAAAAAAAATATTGCATTTTTTGAAAAAGAATTATTGTATTTTTTGAAAAAAGAAATATTGTATTTTTTGATGGAACGTTCTGCTTTTTTAAGCCTCTTTACAGCAATCTTTGAACTCGGATCTATGTAAAACTAAAAACGGTTAGAGCATTATTTTCAATAAATGATTAAACAGGCAGTACACCCTCTGGTAATAAAACAGAAGAATAATATTTTGGTGGTGTTTATACATTTCTTCTAAAATATGGGTGATCATCAAAGCACATAAAATCAATGAAATAACAAAAAAACGACAAAAATTAACAAGAGTCAAGAGGTTTATCGAATCTAAAATATTTTAAAGGAATTGGATGGAATTGAGAAAGTACATGAATGTAGAGGGTTTACACATTCACATATTCTCTAACAGCTTCTCTTCATTATAAAGAAATAAGACTCAAAGAAAATCATATGACTAAGTGTCAAAATAACAATTATGCTTTTGATGCCATTCTTTAGACGTACATTTGATCTCTTGTAAAAAAAATCTGAGCGTATTACTACCATTTTCCATGTATTTTACAACTTCACCATATGGCTTTGATTATAAAAAATTGTGAGGTGACATTTTTCGTATGGATTATATGATACAGATTGTGTTTGGAAATGCTGAATTTTGAGGAATTGTTGCTTGAGTAGCTAATAACTCAATTCCCGTGGACGTGGTAAGAATTAGAGCTCTAACTAGAAAGCTCTGTATTTGATTCTAGTCGGTCAAAGATCCTCCATGTTCGCCAATAGTGACTAGGGCACGTTAAATACGATGTGGTCGCAAAGTCTTCCAAGTTTCCATTTCAAATCTGTACTTCTAGGAGTGCTGAACAAGGGGTTGTTCGACTTCTGATTTAGATCTAAATTATCAAAATGTAGATAGATGGTGTCTCCATCTATCGTGTGCTGTCTGAGCTAAGTCGTTCTTCCACCATAATGAAGCTCTATAAAACGGAAGACGAACCTTTCTGCCTTAATTGTGTACTCGGGTGCAGAAATCCGAGAAACATTTTTGAGCAACAACAACAAGAACTGATTACTGGTACATGGATTAGTTGTTGTCTGGATGAGTTCTTGCACCAGATTTGGATTTCTTCTTCTTTTCTTAATTGATGCCACAATCACAGCATTAAGATAAATTATTTTCAACCCTAAAGAGGGTTGAAAATAGGGGTAAATAGTGATAAAATCCCCCTTTTCTTAGGGAATCTTTTGTTTAAAAATAATTAAATGCTTGAGAGAAAATATGTTCTATAAACTTCGACTGTTTTTCATTTTTTATTATTTTCTTTTATTTATTTTCGTCTTGAAATTAATTTTGTATTGGATATATTTGAAAGAAAATCTCAAAGTTAACGAATAAATCTCATACTTATTCTGAGTAAAACTATCAGCATTTAAGTTTCTCGAGCAAAAGAATACTTTTTTCGAATTCGCATTGTGACCTTTCAAATTGAAGAGAACTTCCAAAAAAAGACGGTTTGAAATCTCTTCCTCGAGCAATAATCATTTAAAATTCTTGTATTATTTAAATTTTATTTCTTCTCATAAATTTCGCGTAAGTACTTTCTCTAAAATTGCAACTCTAATCGCTCGTTTGAATAATGGGAGAGGACTGAAGGACGTAAATGAGGTGGAAGAAGAAGAACTTAAAAAATAAATGTTCTGGAAGAATAGGAACTCGAGATAAATAAAGGATTTTCGTTAGCAGCTCTGAAAGGTGGTTTAAATCAAAAGAAATGTGAGTAAGGCGTATAGATCATAATAAGCCTCACGCAAAATTAGAGCAAAGTGGTTTTGATGATACTAAAACAATTCAAAAGCCTTAATAATTTATTTCTAGGAAAGTGGTGTCATTTAAAAGATGAAATTTTTATTTGAATGGAAATAATAGCGGTTGGACTCATTTTTGTTTTAATTTCTGGCTAGATAGAGATTAGTTGCAATGAAATATCTTTGTAATAAATCCTTAAAGAACTTAAATGTTTCAATTGTGAAGCCTCAATATGAATCTAAACATCTTTTAGTACAGTTAAATACAGTTATTACGAACTTCAAGGCACCAAACTTTGTTCGTTGTAACGGAAATCAGAGTAGAGCGATAAAAATCCAAACTGATTATTATCACAAGTAGTTGTGATAATAATCAGTTCGGATTTTTAAAAAATTACAAAAAACATTTCTGAAAATAGGGCAGTAATTGAAACTTTCAATATATTTTTAAAGTATTTATTCATTTATTTATTCTCATTGTTTTCCCTTAATGTAGTTAAGCATTAACGTACAAGCTTGTTTATTTAGCTCCTGCTGAAAATAAAGCACGAAAACAAATGTCAAATCCAAATGTTTCCCCATTTTCAATAAGCAATCCAAAAAGCGTTTCTTCTAAACTCTCAAAAACTCATTTCTGAAGATACTGTCCTTTATCTTCCCATGACAGTACATGACACTAAAATAGGTAATAATTTTTGTTTAACGAAATTTAGCAAGTATTAACTCTCATCTTTTACTGAGCATAAAAGAAACAATGAAAAATATTTACTGTATGTACTCCGTGAGGACCCAGTAATTAAAATAGGAAAACTGAATGACCGTCTGAAAAAGACACTCCACACAAAGAGAGCTGTCTAAATTTTGTGAAGAAAAACCGACTTGAACTATTTTTTCGAAATGTCACAGATTTTTGGCTGAGAGAGCGTTGATATTCTTTTGAGTTTATTAAAACTCCATGAGAGTGCATTCGGATTTTTTACCCTCTATTGTACAATATTTAGAAGGTCAACAAATATAATCACTGCTTAAATTGAACTGAACATTTATTTTGCTGAAGCGGATATTTCATTGTAATGGCTTTCACAGCAATAAAATTTTACTATTTCCTCCCAGAATCAAACTGCCCTTCCAATGGATATGCAGGTCCGTATATCCGAATATGCTGATTTTTACCCATGCTATGAAACCGCCACCTCGTCTGTGCTGAAATCCTACTCGAACGAAGATGGAATTACCTCGTGTTTAGGTGTGCCAAAATACTTTTGGTCCACTTTCTTACCGGAATCGAGACTCGTCAGAGAATAGCTGGTGACTCCAATCCCGTTTGTGCAGAACTCTATTTTTAGCAGTCCACCTTCTCGTCAAGCACGGTGTCTTGTTGTCGACACGATACAGACCCTGTCCCTTTTTGCCATCCACTCTCATGAACTCCATTTCGAAATGTTCGGCGCCCAAGCATTTCTCTTTTTTCCAAGCGAAACTGCTTTTGCATCGTAAGGGGTATCCCACGTAGGAAAATTCGCCCTACTCAACCCTAAATTCAACCACAAGTAGAATTTGTAGGAGTAGGAGCAAGTAGACATTGCGGTTGTTGCGTTGAACGAATGTTCCTAAGTGTGATAGCCACTTTATGTTTTCCCCTTAAAAAATTGAATCAACAAAAGATAAATTCAAATCAACTCTCGGTAACTCAGTCTCAAGAGAGATGCTAAAAACTTTGAGTTATCAGCAGATTCCACATTTTTCTTGGTGGGACTTACTGAAAACTTTTCATTTAACTACCTGCCAGAAATAGCATAGCACAGGGATTTTTTTCTCGGCCGAAGTTGACTAGAAAGAAGAAGTTGCGGTTGAATTGGGAGTTGAGTTGAACGAATTTTCCAGTATGTGATTCCCACTTGAGACCCCCCCCCCCTTGCTGTGACAACAAGTGGAGGATCTTGCCTGGATTAGTGTGTCCTGTTCCCAGTTTTAGGACTTTTTACTCATACTATCAAGCTACCTCGGCTGTGATGACGTCTTTCTCGAACATAATATGGATTTATCCCGTAAGTGGGTATACCAAACTACATCTGGTATCACTATCTAAACGGAATCTGAACTCTGCAGAGAGCAGCAGTTAACTTCAATCCCCTTGAAGTTAAACTCGATGGACTTTCCTCTGCCCGCACGGTGTCTTGTTGTAGACAAAATGCTATTGGCCCCTACGTGCATACATTCCATTCAGGTGAACATTATTTCAGATTGTTTGACGTGACACCCTTTATGATAAACTAGCGTTACCCGCCCCGGCTTCGCCCGTGGTAAAATTTAAAGGATTTTCGCTGCTATCGCTGTATTCATAATTAACGAATTTCAAAAATAAGTACAGCAAATATAATGTTAAATTTAGATGTAATGTTACCATTGTTTATTAGATTTGCCTTGGATTTGTGCGCCAGTTTTCTGGCAATAAACTTTTTCAGTGGTTTGAAGCTGAGTTAAAAATTGATATTTCTTGACAGTTAAACTATGTTAATACTACTTGATAGCAGTAGTTTACATAAACTCTTCATGAATTTGGCATAGCGTTAAATCCACGGCTGAACATTTGAGATCAAGTCATGACTTGAACAATGGTGAGTCATGGAAATTTCATGGAACACTGTACTTGTTTGTTCGTATGTGGTTCTTTTAACTTTCAATGAGTTTAGCATATCTGCTTGGCAGCAGCAGAATACTTACATGAGGCTTTTAAATTGGAGTATTACTGGAAAAAATCCGTACGCTGTGACATGTAGATGAGCATTTTCATAACTTTTGAAACAATATGACATTTTCTTGTACGTTGGTTAGCGATATGTATCGCTTGAGCGACACATCTTGACAGAAACATAATTAAAAAAAGTTGGTTCTCTATTTAACCACTCTCAAGGGACGAAAAAAAATTGCCCTTAAGTAGAAAATATGTTTTAATAGAAATTTTGAAAAACTTTACAGTGGAATGTCTGGGACCAAGTCTTTAAATAGAGATAGTCGTTAAATAAAGCATAGTTAAACAGAGAACCAGCTGTACAGCTAAATGGTGCAAAATAATTGTGATTAAAAACTGGTAGGAATAATAATTTTTAATTTAAAAAAAAAATAAGTGGAGTTATTGACGTGCAGAATAAATACACTAACTGCATTTTCACAAATTAAACATAAGTAGATGTGAGTAAAAATTAAAGTCAGAGAACAACAACAAATGAGTGGCAAAATGTTTTAAAAAATAAATTTTATTGAATGACCACCCTGACCTGAATTAAAATGGTTTTGGGAGCAAGACTCTTCACAATAACTATTTTAGAGAATTGAAACAGTCAAAAATTACTATTTCTTGATATGTACACAAAGTTAAGATGGCTTCGTAGCTCTAGATTCTAAGGAGTTTCTGTAAGCTCCTGATGATTATCTGAAAATAGTTTCCTTTTGTCAGAGCAATTCTTGACTTGAATCATGCTAATCCATAAACACAAAAATAACAGATTTGTACTTGTCAATTGCATTTCTTTACTCTATCAGGGGGTTTTGCACATCTGATGTGCAGCTACGGGATATGTATAATTTAGACTCATTAGTTAAGAATATAGCATGACAAAATCTAAAAGTTGTGAAATTGAAGATGAGAATTGTCATAAGTTTAAAGATTAAAAGTTATTTTTTCTTTTTTTGCAAAATGGTTAAAATTCATTTTAATGTTGCAAAAGAATTTGAATTAAAACCAGCAGGGGAAAACATTTTTGAATAAAGAAACTTATGTGAAGCTGTCAGTCTGCAAAAGAATCACTGCAAATACTTCACTTGATTGCAATACTTCATTTGCAAATTAAACACCAGTAGTATGAGAAAAGTTTAAAGACAAAAAACAATGACAGATAAGTAGTGCAGAGAAATATTTTCCAAAA